>VZTH01007925.1:56029-120631 GCA_013397815.1 Aleadryas rufinucha | reverse complement strand
TTTTTTTTTTTTTTTATTTTGTCATGGGGAGGCTACCATTATGAACGCTCTGTTTTTATGATGCATGCAGACAGTTTTCTGAATTTATTGATTTTGGTCATTCTTAACTGTACTACAACCCCCATCTTACTATTATTGTGTTGACACTTGCAATTTCATACTCCATAAAACATTTGACAGTGTAGCACTTACACACTCTTATGATAAATCCTTCCTGTTACACTCATTAATATACACAGAAACATCAATACACAGGGTGGAAATACCTTTGGCATGGCTTTCCGTTCTCAAATACTGAGTTCAAAAAATTATTTTTAGAGATTATTTTACCAATTACCAATTATGTATGAAAAGATGTATCAGATTTTCAGTTTGTGGTGGCTTTAACGCTCTCTGAAAATTTAAATTACCAATATGGTACAAAAATGGTGAGTGACTGAAAAATTACTCAAGATCATAAAAGAGCTCCTTGATGGCTAGGAGAGAAAAATCTCAGGTCCGAACATCATTCACTTTCTCAACCCTAAGCACCTCACACCTTGCTGACATTGTTCTGGCCATTTGATGGGAAAAGCAGATTGAGACCAAACATCTTCTCAGTAACCTTAATTTCCTCTCTTTCCCTTTAATCCTACTCTTAATTTTTACAAACCAATTTCCAAAGGCGCCTACTGGCAAACACAACACAGACAGCTAGAAAAGATATATTCTTTAGGCAGTCATCATCTGAAATCATTAAACTGCATTGCTTGATGGGGATATTTTTTCCCTGCTTCCGTAATTCGGGACTAATACCTTCCCAGTCCTCCACTGAAAAAAAACTTTTCCAATAACACGTCTGCCAATTTTTAGCAAACCAAATAATATTGTTTAAGCAAATGCTTCCAAAAACAACAGCTTTTTATTTTTTAGTGGAACATTCTTAGCAGTAATTGTCTTTTTTACTCTCCATGACCCTCAACCACCATCAGATTTATATTTTATTTACACCCCATTAGCTTCAATTGTAATTTTTTTTCTTTTTTTTTTTTTTTTTTTTTTAGAAATTATGTGCTCTGAGTACTAAGTGAATTCAAGTAACTACCATAGAACAGAATGTAATTATGGAGCAGGATTTGCAGTAGTCAACAAATTGCACTGCTCATTCCCTCTCCTTTGCAACTTGTCTTGCTTTCACCCTTGATTAGAGACAACCCAATTCCATTTTCAATAACTCTATAGGAACAGCAAGGTATAAAGGGCTGCCAGAGTCAGCACATCATGTAGCTAGGCTTACTCATATGTAGGCAGAGGATGCTGATGTCGACTCTAAAGTGAGCTGTGAGGTCAAATACTAAATTCAGATTTTGGGATTGGGGTTCAACTCCATCCTGTGACCTAAGTGAAAATCAAGTTCCAGGAAAGGATTTATGGTCTTTGGGTCATATGTTTAGCTGAAATGAATATCTGAACTTAATTAAATTGCACGCTGACATGCAAAATTGAATAAAAATAAGGTGTTGATGATGATTATTATTATTACTATTATTATGATTATTACTATTATTATTATTGTTATTAAAATTTAATGACTGACCTTTGCTTGTGAACTTTATGATGAACTGAGGTTTACCCACTTAGGATTGATACTTTCATAAATAGTCAGAGATTCTTATGTATGGCATCTCCAAAATCCACTAAATATTTTTATTCATGATTGAGTAGTTTCAGGAAATGTGCAATGGGATTAGATAAAAAAAAGAGATGTCATGTCATTTATTGATATTTTCTCAGGACAAAATTGGTTACTAGCCAAAGAATATTCAAACTGAATTAAATTCAGTTTGTTTATACCGTCATTATTTAAAAGTTACAGAGTATGAAAGGCAATACAATAGTAGGGGATCTGTGAATCTCACTTGTTTACTTAGAGCATCTCTTCTCCATACAGAGAATGAGATTGCACAGAGATTAGACACCTGAAACTGCCCAAGAGTAAGAGGAGAAACATAAATGTCAGATCAGACTAAAGAACAAATTTCCATCTTTCTTAGGTACCCAGTATTCCATTTCTATAGAACATCTTGGCACTCTTTGGCCAAATTTTGATAGAAATATATTTTCTTCAAAGTCAATGACACGTAGTGGGAAAAAAGAAAAGAAAAGAAAATAAGAAAAAAAAAAAGGAACAAAAAGAACAAAAGGCAGTCCCCCATATTTTGGGTTTCCTTTTACAACATCTTCCTGTGGTGACTTTGGGGTATCCATTTGACCAGTTAATGAAAATCCAGCAAGAAATGAACACAAAAACCTGGTTTTGCATATTGTAATTTGGACTACAAAAAACCTCCGGTTATTGTAGTTTGTTCCTTTTCCAGCTATACACATTAGTTATGACTGGTATATCCATGGGTGAAATTAATTTTTATTTTAAGTTTTGAACTAGTATTTTCTGATTTTGTCCAACACACGCAAGTTTTCAGTATCTTTTTATCTCTATTTCTGTTATACAAAATGGCAGTCAGAGTGATGCATTATAGATATAGGATGTGGGTATTTGCTGCACATATTATGGTGTTCTGGAAGGACTTGTAAGTCTTTCAGACAAGCTATCACTTGCTACCTTTAGCAAGTAACAGGAATTTGAAAATATGGATTGTTTCAATGTCAAAAGAAAAAAAAAATTAAACCTCCTAGAGAGTTTAGCGTATCCTGGAATGAAGTAATTTCCACCTGACTTGCTGTCTTCTCTTAATGAGGTCCTTCACAGCCCTTTACTGAGTCTGGTCTTTGGAAAGCCACTATGGGAAGAGACATTTTGACCTGTGATTGTTCAGCATAATGTCCTTGAGAAGTATGTAGCAACCTCAGCAGGGAAGAGAAATATGTTGTCAAAAGTTTTATATTTTGGGCTCAGCTCTGAAATAGGCTTTTTATTTTGATGTGCATGTGGTGGCTGAAATATCGTGAAGTTTGTTTTCCAGGTGTGGTATCTGGTAATCTGAGTGCAGGTGTATCTAGATGCAGTCTGTAGGTCAAAGAGCTTTGCTTGCTTAGCATAGGTTTACTTATTGACCGGAGACCAACAAAAGTAAATGTTTCTGCCAGCCCATCAATTTTATTCCAAAGAGGTTTCCTTTACTTTTAGCTTGGTAATATAAGGGAAGAGCATGAGTGTGCACGTTTTACAGAAAGATCAAACTTTCCCTTGCCAATAACCCCACATAGTTTGCATGAAATATAGGTACTTTAGCTACAGAAAGTCTATTTTTCTGGTAATATTTCCATCTCCAGATATTTCATCTATTATTCCAAAGCTTCATAACACACTTAATATACCGAATAGCGATACTGGTGCACTCTCAGTGCGCACTTAAGAATAATACACAATGCACACTTGAGTGCCTCCTTTGAATTTTTATGTATTATTTTTATATGGACTGCCAGTGTAGCAAATTCAAGCCTGAAGCACATTTCTATTGTTGATTGCAAGCATATTCTGTAAGTAGAAAAAAATAATTCAAAATAAAATGTCTTAGCTTTTTCATTACTGATAACCAAAACATCCTTGGGTCAAACATGAATTTTGGATATGTTTTCACCACTTACGATTGCTCTTTAGCACCAGAAGCAGTTGAATATATTGAATTTATAGTGCAACATTCACACTGTCTGCCTTCTCATCCCAGGCTCTTGTAATTTAAGGGAAAGTCATTATTCTCCAGTGAGTCCTCTGTCAGAGCATTGTGAAAGCTTTCAAAGGCATCATTTAAACAGGGCATCCATCACACCCCATCAGGCTCCTTAGCCGGATGAGGATTTTTACACTGTTGTGCCTAGGATGTAAACAAAGATAATGCATTTGATTTTTTTCTATTGATCCTCTTTGCTGTGAGAGCAGCCTTCCAAAGAGGGCCTTCCAAATCTGAACAGCCTGCCAGGGCACTTCTGCATCTGTCAGGCAAGGGAGTCTCTTTCCTTCCAGACTTTTCTATCTGATTGCTAATATTTTTGTGTGTGTGTCTGGCTCGGTGGTGATTAATGATAGGTCAGGTTTAGGCAGTAACCTGATATTACTCAGCTCAAATACAGGAGAAAAGTTCTCTGGCTGTTGTGACTGTCACAGAGTCACAGGAGTCTCCCTGAAAGGTCATCTATAACATTCATCCTAGTGGGGATGGAGTGATCTGGAAATTGTTAGTTTCATGAATCCTATGCTTTGATTTCTAACGTGGAATTCTAGGAACAAAGGTAGCTTTTGCTTGTTTAAAATCTTCCCAGCCATATCAGTCAGTTCAAACGAGCACAATTTAGTGAACAGTAAAGATATTTCTGCTTCCTTTGGAAATAAGTTCTCTTGATTTTTCTTTCATTCCTCTTGCAATGGCAATAGGAGTAGAAAACCTGAGCTGAATCCTCAGCAATTTGTAACTCAAACATACTGCATATAGTTTCAAATTCATTCTAGTCAACAAATAAAGCCTGCTGAAATATTCTGGGTTTGCATGACTGTGAAATCAAATAAGAACTATATATTTATACACTGAAGTACAAGCACTGTTGTGGTATGGGGTGATGCTTTGACCACATATATGTTTAGTGCCATCTTTGGACTTACCGTGTTGGTCCAGTCCCTTAGCTGATATAAATCAGTGCACTTGCACTCAAGTCAGTGAAGCTAGACTGATTTACCCTTCTCAAAAGTCTTTTCTATCATCATATTAACACTCAAGTTCCCTAATTGATTGTGTTTTAATGTATTTTCATGCATTTAATATATTTTAATGTATATTCTTTTGATGAAAAGGTGCTGATGCCACTATGAGAAAACTTTCAACTTTGGAGAAAAAATAGAGAAAATATCTTAGGTAAACATATTACAATTACAGTGTTGTTCTTCTTTCCCCTTCAAGTTGTCTTATTATAATAATCAGATGGGGGTAAAACCAGAGAAGCTTTGGGGAAGAATGTAGTGGGGAAAATGCAAACCTTCTCCTAGTAACTCAGATCTTACACAGGACAGAGTTAAGAGCCACAGGGAGAGATTTTGTTTTCCAGCATATCAGTGTATCTGAAGGGCTAAAGTTTATTTTTGCAGATGTATAGAACATAGTACCTCTGGAAATCTTTAGCAAATTGAGTGTGGGATATCATATGAAATGACTAGGAAGACCAATCTGGTGTTTCCTCGTTCCAAGCTCCTTGGTTTTGTAATTCTGCATGTAGTGAGCAAAGAAAAAGAGATGTAGATTTTGCCACCCTTACTTTCCATTAGTGAACACTCACTGATGTTAATTTTGATAGTTATTCTCCAATGTTTTACTGATTTCAAATTTCACAGACAAGGCTTAAAAAATAGAATCTCCACATGTTCTTACCCTGTTATGTTTGATCTTGAATTTCCTACAGTTTATCTACATGCAACATCAAAACATCACAAATACTAGAAGTGTGGTACAATCAAGGAAAAAAAGCTTAGCATAAAATTCAGAAAACACATAGTGTATGTCCCTCCACCTTCATTATCCTCAAACTTTCAGTCTTGCAATATACAGCTTCTCATGATTTTCTTAGATTTTAGCATCATTGCAATGAGACTTTAATGTAAAAAATGGACATAGAAGAGTCCTTACATCTCCTTTGTACATCACTTTACTCTGCTCCCAGTGGAGATTAAAATGTAACACCCTCAGTGTAGGACATATTTTGTTGTTGAGAATTGATGATAAATGCTGAGGATATATTACGGTATCAATACAAAACCAGTTTGTAGCTGTTAACAAGTTAGAAGCACTGTACTGTACATGCACTTTTATAGGAAGAATGTCACAGCACGTAGATAGGAATCCATTATCCTGCACTTGCTAATGTTCCGAGTGGGAGTAAGGAACAACAGAAATGTTTCTTTTGCTACAGAAATCCTTTTGATGAAATCGACAGCAAGGTTTCTCTCAGTATGGACATACAACTCACAGCAAGAATGAAAACAATGTGAAAAAGTGGCAGAATACTTCACAGGTTAGAGAAATAAAAATTGAAAAGAAATAAGATGTAAAAATTGACAAAAAATCAAGGTTAAATCATCCTACTGAGCTTCCTATGAGTTGCAGCCAGGGTGTCCCACCCTGCTCTGTGCAGGCCTTATTCTCAGATGGTATGTAGGCAATGACACTCTGCCTTCCCTTCCACTACTGACAGCTGAGCATTCTGTGTGGGAGTCTCTGGCCCTGGAGCTTCCTGGGAGGTTGTTTTAGGATAGAAGACATGAAGGAGAGCACCTGAAGAACAACACAAAGGCATTCCAGCCTCTCCAGCCAGTGAGTCAGCTTCATCAGGGACCCAACTTAAATGCCTCTATGGAGATGCATTAACATGGGGAATAAGCAAGAGGAGTTAGAACTGTGTGCATGTCTGCAGGGCTGTGATCTTACTGGCATCACAGAGATGTGTTGGAAAGGTGCCTGTGACTGGAGTGTTGGAATGAAAGGATACAGGCTCTTTAGGAAGAGCAGGAAGGGAAGATGAGGGAGAAGAGGGGTTGTCACCCTATGTCAGTGATCAACTGTGATGCATGGAGCTCTTCCATGGAGCTCTTGGATGAGGAGCCAAGTGAGAGTTTATAGGTCAGGATTGAAGGGAGAGCAGGGATAGGTGATGTTACAATGGGGGTCTGCTACAGGCTGCCTGACCAGGAAGAATAAGCAGATGGCTCTTTCTGCAGACAGAGAAGCAGCCTCACATCCACAAGTCCTGGTCCTCATGGGGGATTTCAGCCACTCTGATACCTGCTGGAGGGACAACACAGGGCACAAGCAAACCAGAAAATTCCTGGAATGTGTTGATGATGACTTCCTTCTCCAAACGATAGAGAACCCAATGACAAGAGGTGCTATGCTGTATGTCCTTGTTCTCACCAACAAGGAGGGTCTGGTGGGGAATGTGGAGCTCAAGGGCAGCCTGGGCTGTACTGTCCAGAAAATAGTGGAGTTCAAAACCCTTGTGGCAGTGAGGAGGGTACACAGCAAACTCACTGCCATGGACTTCAGGAGAGCAGAATTTGACCTCTTCAGGGATTTGTTTAGTAGTGTACCATAGGATAAAGTCCTAGATGGGAATTGTCCAAGAGATCGGGTTAATAGTCAAGGATAGCCTCCTCCTAGCTCAGGAGCAAGGCATATCAACAAAGAGGAAGTTGGGCAAAAATGATCTTAAAGGTGTCGCTGTAGTAGCGAGCACGGAGAGAAAACCAACACAGATTTGGACCAGGAAGAAAGGTGAAGAACAAGTGTCTTTAATTAATTAATTCAACTCGTTTTATACATTAGTATTCTAGCATGGTATAAGGTCATTGGACCTTAAGCCACCCACCTCCCGAAGTGATTGGCCAGTTCTCCCAACACCCATTCCAAAATATTTCTCTAGTCAGTATCATAACAATTCTACAAACAATCTGCAGGTGCAAAATAGCAAAGTTAGTTTATAAAACCCATATCATTTTTTCTATTAGTTTACATGGGAAAGACAGAGCTCTCATGAAATGCTGCAGCCTCACAAGGTGCTGCAGAAAGCTGGAAAGTTTCTCTGCTAAAGCTTTTTAGCATCCACATAAAGGTCTCTTCCAACCTTAATGATTCCATTCTATGATTCTATGATTCTAATGTCTGTTGATGCTAAGTTTAAAAATACATCTAGGATTGTTCCACAAAAAGTTGGGCATCAGTCTGAGTTGCTTACATGATGAACTGTCACCACTCTACTAACTTTATATAGTTAACGTATAGGGATAGGTACCTTCAGTAGGCAATTACTATCCCAACGGATTTCATTACCTTCTAGAGAAACTTGTATTTATCAATTGCTTATGAATGGAACCTATAGCAATTAATCTCCTTAGATACGTGACTTAAAGTTAAGCAGATTGAATCTGAGCAAACAAAAACTTTTGGAACTTTTAGCTACTGACTTTGCATAAATTAAATCAAGATACATGGATCCATCTTGGACTTGGGATCAACGTTGCAGCCCTCAAAGTCAACTCCTACTTTTCCAGCTGAAAGAGGTCAGCCAAGATAATTTAGAAGTGTTTCTAAATAGGAAAAAACCAGAGTTTGCATTGATAGAGGTGAACTATATTTAGTCTACATCTGCATTTCCACAGAGTTAAATTCTGAATCCAAAGGAACTTGGGATAAGTAAAAGCAGTGAAATAGATCTTTGATTAATACGCTATCAAAGCCAAGGGAGGCTGAATTTGAACTTCAGAGATCTTTCAATGAAGATCTTTTGGCTACAGTGGCATCTTGTAATTGACTTGAGATGGAATCTGCTTTGCTTCACCACCTGATAGCCAGGCCAGAAAATCAAGATGGCTACTCAGGAATGTGCAGAGAGATAAGGGCTCCTCTGCCCATGCTGTAAAGCATTTACAGTGGAAGAGCTATATGTTAGTATGTTTCTGGGTCTGCATTAATAAGCCCTACTTCCCCAGAGGACTCTAAACAACGTGAACTCCAAACAATTTCTAGAATTCAAGAGGTAGTACTGGGTTTGACATATATGCAACTGACAGTTGATTTGGGATCTTCACCCTGGAGCAAGAGGGTGAAACCAACCTGCAGAAAGAATATTTTTAACCAGGCTAAGAGACTAACTTGATTTATTTTAAATTTTATAGCAAGTACTCATATAAAATATTTTGTTTACAGTTCCACCCCATAAGGACCAAGGTGATGAGACATATGTTATCTCCAAACATTCATAAAAAAGTTATTATTACCCAGCAGTAAAAGGCTCAAACATGACTAGCATCAAAATCCTACTATTAAGAGTCATATATTGTACTTACTGCTTTGTTCCTCCCTTGCCATAGGCATTAGTAAATAAACCTCAGAAATTAGAGGAGGAGAAGGTCTACTGAGTGTTCACAGATGGCTTAAGTTGATGTGGTGTGAAAGAGGATGAAGAAATAGATTCTGTTCTTATAAAATGGTTTGATAGGGAAGAAATAAGATCAACTCCCTCCTCACCACAAAAGTTAATCACATGTGCAACACAAGCAGACATTTGCACATTGTTCTTGCCTCTACACTTGTAGGTAATATCACTGGTTCAGACTTAATGATCAAGGAAGAAGACTTCTGCTGTAAAGTTAATATGAACATGGGTAAAAAGCCAGAGGGACCGGGGATTTAGCTGTTTTTGATGAAAGGAAACAAGCAAACCTTAATACTGCAGAGGTAATCTATAACATTTTATGTCACAGTATAGGATACTTAGCCTGCTGCAGCCATCCAGAGCTAGGAAGGAGCTACATGCTCCCATTTGTGGCATGATACACAACTAATCTTTAATAAGGTATCCTTCATATGTCTGAACACTTTTGTCCTTTGGGAATAGTGCTGGAACTACTTGAATAAAGGCTTGGGAAAGCAAAAGCAAGTGCAATATAGGGAAAGGGAGGCAGAGGTAGCTGAGACATTGAATTGCACAGTATCTTTCCTCCAGCAGAAAATCTGAGCTGATAGGAGCACTCTGGAAAGGGGAGCAGGAGGAAAATGCACTCACCATGTGATGTTACCCATTTCTCCAATTTAGGGCACAGCTCAGCTGTACAATTCCAGGAGGACCATAGAGCAAAGAGGAACAACCCCAGTGTAACTGAATCCTGAGGAAAAGCAACATAATTTTCTGATCATAGCAGGGTTAGAAGAAAGCCTAAAATCTAACCATAGCTGTGTCCATGTACTGCGACTAGAGAAACTGTGGAATGTCCTTTGCATAAAGAAATAACACTTCCACTAAATCTCTCTGCAGCCATTTCAAAGCATGGAGTATATGAATACTGTCTCTGTAATATTCAATGAGACAAAGTTTCTCTGCAGCTAAATATATTCTTGTCTGGAACAGCTGAATGTCTGAGCACAGGAAAGAATAAAACAAAAAAAAAAGTTGGAGGACTACCCTGAGTAGGATTTATACACGCAGATATGGATGTCTAAACCTAAGCTGCTTGTCTAGAAAGTCTTTATAGTCATTAGAGAGAATTAGGCACCTTGGAGATATGACTCAGCTCTTTCTAAGGTAAGTGTAAAAAATAGCTCAAATGAACAATGCTCCACAAAATCCTCTGTCTTTCCACTGCCTATAAAAAGAATCTAGGGAAATAAATTTATGAAGACAAACATAGACATCTGTAGACATCTAAGTCTGTAACATACTGGTTCTTGCTCAAGGCTTTCTGAATCAAAGTCACAGATGAGATCAGAGTCCAACTTTCCATCCACTGATCCTTCCAGCTGGCATCATCCTCTTTTATGCTTCTGCTAAGGATTATTATTCTAGGTTATCCAAAGTAAAAAGTAGAGAGGCAAAAAAAGTTTAAATAATGATTTTTGACTGATGGACGTGTAAAGGAAATTTAATTGAGATTTTTTCATTTATATTTTCATCAGTCTGTGTTATTACTGGAACATTTTGCTCTATCAAACTTGGAGAATGGATTTTCTTTCTGACAAAAATGGAATCTTTCCTAGGCTTTGGTACAAAATGCACTGACCCCTGAGTAACACTGTTTGTTTTCATGTAACTCTGATCAATATGGAAAAAGAAATCTAGAGTAAAATTAATTTTTCTGCAAAGACAAAGAGAAATCCTTTCCACCACTTCAATCCATTTCAGTATCAATTCCGTTTATACTAAATAAGGAGCCTATTTACTGCTTACAGAAATTAGCAAAGGTTTCCTGGGCCCTTCATTGTAATTTGGATCCACCCTGTGGGTCCAATCCATCTTCGGTTAAACTAATTGGAATGAATCCTTTTGAGTACAAATTGGATCAGACATAGAAGAGGAAGAATTAACAGCTGTGCCATTCTGTGCATTATTCTTCTGACATATCTTCTGGTGGTTCAGTTAAAGTCATATTAATCTTGTGAGATATGATGAACTGTGTTTCATAGTCAAGATGCACAACTTCCCTGAAAGATTCTGTTACATTTAATCCTTTAAATCTGTGAGCTAGCACTGCGGTCCTTCAACTGCCCAAAATGAGAAGTATATGATCCTGAACAGATGAAGTAATATTTGTCTCCAAGATGACAATGGAGACCAGAATGAGGTAAATCCCAAAAACATTTTGTATGCTCATTTTTCCTTTATCCCAAATTTGTCACTCAGTAACAAATTAATTGCCGAGAATGCAGCACAAGTTTCTGGAGAAACTTCAAGTTCCTGATTAGAAACAGCAGCTCTACTCATGCCAGTAGCTATTAATTATTTGCTGCCAATTCAACCTTGAAACATCCACAAGGGTGGTAGCCAAAATGTGTTCTTTAGGTTTTGTGGCTTCTGTTATGACAAGGAAGAGGTTATAATTAAGGTGGTGTGGGTTTCTTTTTTATTCTTTTTTCTTGTTTAAGTTGATATTGGCCAAATTAAAAAGAGAGGGAAAAACACCCAGCAGGTCAGACTTGAAAGGCCATTGTGAGTGGCAAGTACTGCTTTTCACTCTGAAGTGGAGATCTGAGACATAAAATTTGATAATATTTAGGGAAAATAAATGAATTATTTAACAGTACTGCTGCATTGTCTCAAAGGGGAGCACCTCAGATATCCCACTGCAGACATGTATGGCTGTGCCATGTGTATTTTACAAGCTCTCTGCTCTTGCTTTGCCTCTACCCTTGTTTGCTCTTCTTTCAGTCATGCAATGACAGGTCCAGGCTCCTCTTGTTGTCTGGAGAACCCTGTTTTATCTCCAGGTCAGTACCAACTGTGAAGGTCTTATAGCTCTGAGAATTACAGACATACCTTTAAAGCAAATGTGAGCCCTGTTTGCTTTCAGAGAAAAGTCTGTGACATATTTATGTCTCAGAAAACACTTTAAATATCAGTTCTTTAGTGACAAAAAAATTATCTGCTTGGAATAACCCTCAGAGTGTTGTAGCTCCTCTGGCCTGAAGTGCACTTGAACTTCACTCAGCATTTGAAAAATCCTTTAAAGTTTTCTGTGGTGTCTCTGCTTATTTTTTGCCAGGATACGCTGAAATTATCCAAATACCTCGTGGGCCATTTACATCTCACATTGTGTCAATGCTCCTAGACTTTTTTCTAGGAAGAAGAAGGTGTAGGCCCTTCACAGTGAAAAGGATTTGGATGCAGAGCTCCATATTCCAGAAAGTTTCCTAATCATGAGGTTTTATTTTAGACAACCTTTAGAACATTTTGCATTGAAGAACTGCAGCTAGGAGTGAGATACACTGGGATGCAGTAAGAGAGAAGATAACTCCTGTCTTGGGGTCTGGATGATTCTTTATGCAGAAACCAAACTGTTCTGCTTCTGGCTTAGTTTTCTTTAGATTCAATCTTATGAATAATAAAAATGCATACAGACTTGCTAACGAAAAGTGTGCAAAGTGCTTTGAAAGTCTGTATTACCCCATGTGTTCCCTCCTTAGGCCTTTCCATGGGATGTTGGACGGATCAGGGCCAGAGCCCCCTCCTTCCAGGGTGGAATGGCTAGACTGCCACAAAAACTTCAAATTGGTGTACTTAGGTGACCTATGGTACCACTGGAGAGAGGAGCTCCTGAATTCAGCCTTTACAGGTGCCATGAAATCTGCCAGAAGAGGGACTAAGCTTAAAATACGGTTCAGAAACAATCTGACGGCAAAACTAGGGTGGTGAGAATTATTAGGTACTAAGACAGACTGCCAGATCCCAATCTGCAAGCCAGGTTTCAAATTAATCCTTCTAATTCTTTAGATCCTCTGCAGAGAAAATGGAGGACTGTACCTTGCTTAAGTCAGTTCTGCAAGTGCAATTCAATATCTCAGCAGGGAAGATGCTCTGCTGCTGTTGCATGAGGGGTCAGCTAAGGTCCAGGAAGTGTTGTCGCTCTATCAATACTAACAAACTGCAGTGGTTGGAAGGTAATTTTTAGGTTTGTAATTCAGACCCCAGCTGGAACTTCATAACTCCAATTTGTTTGAACTCAGAGCATCCCGCAAAGACAATCTTTTCTCCCCTCATCTTTTGTTGAGGAAGGAGGGAAGCAGAGATGAGTGTATTTATTGCAAGACCTTTGCTTATGTTGTGATTTATGGGATAAGTGTTTGGACCCCGGTTGTCAATAGCTTTATTTTGGAGATTCCAAATATTCAAGGGTATTCAGAACATTCAAGAATATTCAGCATATTCTGAGGATACTAGGAAATTGAAGCTGAGTTAAAAGTGAGCTGTATGGGTGACAGGTCTTACTCAAATACATATTGAGAGTTAAGCTGTTCTTGCAGGAGCATAGTCTTTATTGAAAAAAAGGAAACTGAGGCAGGAAGGAATAATGGGTTTTTTCTGCTTTGGATAGAGCCAGGAGTGGATCTCAGTGTGCCTACAACCAGACTAAAGACATTATTTAATGTAATACAATGCCTCCATGCCTTGATAAAAATAATTCTAGTATAAAATGTGGGCAAGTGTGAATGCAGTATGTCAATAGAGTGCAAAGGGCACGCAGTTTCTCAATTGGTTGCTTAAATTAGCTTGACGTGTTGCTTCAACACACACACACAAACCTCAAATCAAAATGTTTCATTTAGAAGGTGGAAAAATGGCTTTTTTTTTCCAGCAGCTACCCATTTCCACCATCATCTGTAGACAGGAGTACAAGTAGACGACAACTGGCAAGGAAACATCAGCATACAGCAGATCAGAGCCATAATTCTTATTTATCTATATTTATCTATATGTGTCTACTTAAAGTGTTTTGCACGGGCCTAGGTTTGAGTCTGTTGGTATTTGTCCTGTAAGGTTTCTTTTGCTTTGATGCTGAAAGACCATGAAGAGATTAACTGGCTTTCTTGTCCCTTGCCTCTGCCCATAAGCTTCTGATACTCCAGAAAAGCAGGTGAAAATGGAGTGAAAAAGCCTTAACACAAATGCTAAGTGAGTTCCTTTGAGGGTAAGCAGTTAATTAGATTAAGTGTTTCAACTCTGAAATATATATGAGAATATATATGTATATATAAAAAGTCACAGAATTTTATCATCTCTAAAATACAAAGGGCCAGAAGCTGAGCTTTACAGTATTATTACCACTGTCATCCTCACTAACTTTCATGTTTTCTTTTAATAGGAAGACCTGTCTCTTTCTGTCAATCAGGATCTGTCAGCACTATGTGATTATGTCTGTTATTATTCAGGAACTTCTTTGCCAGTGTGAACTGCTTTTTACTAACTTCAGTTGCATAATGTAATTGTACTGTAGCAGCGATGCAGTGCTTGAAGAGGGGTGGTGTGGATGGCTTATTTTTCCTACTATCTAGTCTAGTTTGAACTGAGAGTTTAAAAAAATGGGAGTGAGGCATTGCTTAATTTCTGTTTGCATAGAAAGAAACACAGAAACAGTGTGTGTGAGGAAAAAAAAGCAGGGAAAGGCATAAATCTGGAAGAAATGTAGGAAAACAAGGAAAATTTAAAAGGGAGAGAGAAGTTGAGGGTATATTTAAACCTATACAAAATAAAATTTGTTAAACACTGTCTTTTGTGTTTATTAGAGACAGAGATGGAAAACACATCAAAATACTCAAATTTATTTTCAGTTGATCCCAAATGATTTTGTTTCGAGTTTGACTCATCAAAACACAAAGAATTCATGGTTTTTTTTATGCTCTTTGCATCATTTGCAGTGAATGTATTCAGTCTAAAAATAAAATTTCCCCTTAAAAAAATAAAGAAATTCAAGTGTCCCATTTGCAAAATTTCACATTGCATCAATAAAACTAGTGATTTTTGACAAGTCCTATTCAATCTTAAACTGCATTTTTGGAGGATGAAAATATAGAAGATATTTTTTGCTTTTACAGCATGACTTATTCTAGTCCCTGTTCAGGGATTTATAAAACGCTCCCTATAGGAAATCAGAGATCAAGGGAGAATATGGTTTTCAAAAGACCACTATTTCGTCCGCAGTGAAGTATGCAGCATGAGATGCCTGAATCTTTGACGATATTCTCCACTGCAGTGACTGCCAAAGCTGAGTTGGAGCTTAGGCAGGTGGATGAAATAATTTGTCACTACCACAGGTCATTAAAAGAGCATTTATCCCTTTGTATATATGTGTTATGATACGTCCTTAAACCTCTTTTCCATGCATTGGCAGAGTTTGCTGGCTGAGAAGAGGTTACTGAGGTCCCTTTCAAAGAACAGACCAGAAAATAGCTTCTTTCCTTATTGCCTTGTGCTTCCCTTTTGAAGACATTAGCTAAATGCTACTGGCTGTGCTTGCATTTTTCAGATTCTCAGACTTCTTAGACTGTCAGTTCTTTCATTTAACAACATTTTAAAAATGGGATTTTACTTGTTCAACATGGTGTAGGAGAAGAAGTGAATAAATGGAAACCAGCAAGAACCACATGAATAAGCAAGAAACTCTGCAAGCAGATTTTGCTCCAGAACTTGCCTGGATGCTCTTGTGGCAGTTATCTTAAAGCACTGAAAATTCATATCATAAATAAAAATGAATTTTACAGACAAGTAACCAACTTTTGATAAAGTCATTGTAACAGAAAGAAGAAATTAAAAAAAAAAAAAAAGACGAGTACTTAAAAAACAAACTCCATGGCTATGGCTGTGTTTTTGAAAAAGAGCTGCATAACAGTAGTTGTGCACTTAGTATGACACTGCCTGTTAATGTGTTCCTACATCCTGCATAAATTCAGAGAGCTCTTCTCTGGTGCCACAGCAGATGATGTGAAACAGTAACACATCAGGCATCGCACTTCAGGATATCTCCACTCAAAGTCTACACTGGGTTTGTTTTGCTGTAGCTTCTCCCCAGAACCATGGGGAGCCAGAACCAGTTATGTGAGCAATAACAACAGCAGGAGCTGTAGCAAAGCCGGCGATGGCCATGAGCTTTTGAAGACCTGCTGGGAGTTACCATGTGGGAACATGGAAACCAAAAGGCTCAAGGATGATCAGGACTCTTTATTAGACTTGCAGCATTGAAGAATAACAGGAGATGAGAGCATAACAGATGAACAAGTGCTGTTCTGTCTTGATGACTGAAATTGCTACTGTCTAGACAGGGAAAATCATTAAAAAAGGGTGTATTTACAAGTAAATATGTAAAGCTTTTTCACTATAATCCTTCTCAGTTATGCTTTTAGTTTATTTTAAAAGTTTGTATGGTTTTGCCAAACCAACACTTAGAAGTAGTGTTAGGTCTAACATGACATTAAATATAAGTTAAACCTGAAAACACATTTTATTTTTAAAACAGCAAGAGCTGGAAGAGCAAATTGTGTGCTCTGCCTTTGAACAATTCATTGAACTTCTGTGTTCAGTCTAACAGCATGATACTCTGAATATTTATATTTTTCCTTAGGAAAAAATAGAAATATGATGGTTAGGTTAACTGCTGTGATAGAGATTGATGATAGCAGAGCCCTGCCTGTGAGGCTGAGATTGCCACTTTCTTCAGCTTTGGCAAAATGCATCCTTCATAGACTTTAGTCAGGGCAGCTGTGGGAGTGGTCCACAGTAGGCTGCCACATGAAACAGCAATCACAGCATCTAGGTGCTGGGCAAGGCAGCATCTACTGTGCATTATGGAAAAAAGGCCATGTTTGCTGTGATGGGTAGACAGTGTGAGATGGGGATTTAAGGGGTAAAATATGTGCTGTACCACAGGCTTCCTGTGTAATGTTGGGGGAGTGTTTCGCTTTTCAGGAGTGGTGTCTGCATAAGCTAAAGACTATTCTGCTCTTCAGGAGCATTGTAAAGAAAAATAAAAAGATAATTTGGATATGGTACTATGGCTCTTAGTGTTATTTTCCTATAATTACAGTGAATGATGTTGATGACAATTTTCTGTGTGAAGAACAATGGGTGTGAAATAAGTGAAATCAGAATATTTTACTCTTACTCTGTAAAGAAATGAATCTTCTTTGTACAACCAGGGCTTAGAAAACATTAATTTCTGAAGGTTTCTAGAAGACAGAAGAGTAGAAGGATTGAGACTTAGGAACAATTACAGTAGTGTTTTCAAAAACTTGAAAACAAGGCTCTGATTTGTCCAAAACCAGATAGCAACATCTAGATACAATTAATAGGGTAAAATACAGAGTTACATAAAACCTGTAAAACCAGGATAAACTAATTGAATTTCTGTTCTAGAGGGAGATGAAATTGTTTTGAATCCTGTGGAATGTGATGGCATTTTGAATGGAAGTTGTATGACTTTCTCAGTAAAGAAGAGTTCAACAAACTATTGGAAAGTTTCGCCAAAATTTGGATACTCCAGGCTTGCTTGTATCTGGAGAAATTAACTCTGTCAAGGAAACCAGAGGGAACAAGAGGTTTTTGTAAGATCCTCTGCATATCTTGGCATCCTTCTTTGATAAGCATACCCAGCACGCTTACTTGTTTACCACTTACCTGAAATGAGAATAAACCAATATGTGACCAAATTCCTGACTCCAGCTGTCTTGACAAAAGTGGAAATAATTATGATAAAACTAGACCATAATTTGCTGCTAAGGAAATTCAAGAATAAAGTATTATTGCCCAGTGGAACTAAGAAACAAAAAGTGACGTGTAACAATTACAGGCTGTTCTGTGATTCAAACCACTGAAGATCTAGGTCGAGGTCTCCGCAGCACTGAACCAGCACCTAACCTCACTAAAACCTGTGTAAATGGAAGTGTGAAGAGGAGACATTGGGTCATTCAGTCTTGCAGCTGGTAAGCACCTGTAATTCCTTCTGGAACTGCAGAAAGTACAATCTGTTCACAAATGGCACCTACAGTTGCCTTGATATTTTCAGTTTGTGGCCTAGACCCTGGAGGTAAAATTTTCCTTCAAATTTTCTCTGTAAGGTTATTGTTTTAGTACATCAATGTACGGGGAAAAAGATGTACCTAATCTCTATAGAACAAATGCAATACTGATTCCATTCAGTGATCAAACCCAGAGAAACAGAACAATACAGAATTTAAGGCTGAAACAAGAAACTCCTGCTATGTTCAGGAAGCTAGAAGCTCTGACAAGATAAGGGGTCAATAACTCTATGACTTGAAGATGGAAAGATGGGCAGTGTCAGCTGGGAGATAGTGATTCGCAGGAGACATTCTCAGTTTATTATTTGAGTTTAAGTAGATGTGAAGGTGGTCAAAATAATAGAATTACCTACAAAACCCATTTTTTAGTGTGAAAGAAAACCCACCAGCTATTACTCAGTACAAGTTCACATTCTCATCCACAGTTTCTGCCTCTGAGTACCAGCTTTAAGATTATAAACAATTTAGCTAAAAAAGAAGAAGTATAGGTTTGAAAAAATCATCATAGAATCTATGGTTAGGGTTAGGGTTAGAGTTAGGGTTAGCGTTAGGTTTGAGTTAGGGTTAGGGTTAGGTTTGAGTTAGGGTTAGGGATTGGGGTTAGGGTTAGGGTTACGGCTGCGTTTGAGTTGGAAGGGGCTTTAAAGGTTGGTTAGGGTTATGGTTCGTCTTAGGGTTAGGTTAGGGTTAGGCTTGGGTTAGTGTTAGGTTTAGGGTTAGGGTTACTCTTAGGGTTTGGTTTAGGGTTAGGTTTAGGGCTAGGTGTTATGGTTAGGGTTAGGGTTATGTTTTGGTTTAGGTTTATGTTAGTTTTATGGCTAGGTTTTGGTTTAGGGTTTTGCGTTAGAGTTAGTTTTAGCTTTATGTTTATTTTTAGTATTCGGATTAAGTTTAAGTTTGATTAAGATTTTNGAAGAGTTCAACAAACTATTGGAAAGTTTCGCCAAAATTTGGATACTCCAGGCTTGCTTGTATCTGGAGAAATTAACTCTGTCAAGGAAACCAGAGGGAACAAGAGGTTTTTGTAAGATCCTCTGCATATCTTGGCATCCTTCTTTGATAAGCATACCCAGCACGATTACTTGTTTACCACTTACCTGAAATGAGAATAAACCAATATGTGACCAAATTCCTGACTCCAGCTGTCTTGACAAAAGTGGAAATAATTATGATAAAACTAGACCATAATTTGCTGCTAAGGAAATTCAAGAATAAAGTATTATTGCCCAGTGGAACTAAGAAACAAAAAGTGATGTGTAACAATTACAGGTTGTTCTGTGATTCAAACCACTGAAGATCTAGGTCGAGGTCTCCGCAGCACTGAACCAGCACCTAACCTCACTAAAACCTGTGTAAATGGAAGTGTGAAGAGGAGACATTGGGTCATTCAGTCTTGCAGCTGGTAAGCACCTGTAATTCCTTCTGGAACTGCAGAAAGTACAATCTGTTCACAAATGGCACCTACAGTTGCCTTGATATTTTCAGTTTGTGGCCTAGACCCTGGAGGTAAAATTTTCCTTCAAATTTTCTCTGGAAGGTTATTGTTTTAGTACATCAATGTACGGGGAAAAAGATGTACCTAATCTCTATAGAACAAATGCAATACTGATTCCATTCAGTGATCAAACCCAGAGAAACAGAACAATACAGAATTTAAGGCTGAAACAAGAAACTCCTGCTATGTTCAGGAAGCTAGAAGCTCTGACAAGATAAGGGGTCAATAACTCTATGACTTGAAGATGGAAAGATGGGCAGTGTCAGCTGGGAGATAGTGATTCGCAGGAGACATTCTCAGTTTATTATTTGAGTTTAAGTAGATGTGAAGGTGGTCAAAATAATAGAATTACCTACAAAACCCATTTTTTAGTGTGAAAGAAAAACCACCAGCTATTACTCAGTACAAGTTCACATTCTCATCCACAGTTTCTGCCTCTGAGTACCAGCTTTAAGATTATAAACAATTTAGCTAAAAAAGAAGAAGTATAGGTTTGAAAAAATCATCATAGAATCTATGGTTAGGGTTAGGGTTAGAGTTAGGGTTAGCGTTAGGTTTGAGTTAGGGTTAGGGTTAGGTTTGAGTTAGGGTTAGGGATTGGGGTTAGGGTTAGGGTTACGGCTGCGTTTGAGTTGGAAGGGGCTTTAAAGGTTGGTTAGGGTTATGGTTCGTCTTAGGGTTAGGTTAGGGTTAGGCTTGGGTTAGTGTTAGGTTTAGGGTTAGGGTTAGGGTTACTCTTAGGGTTTGGTTTAGGGTTAGGTNGGATTGGGGTTAGGGTTAGGGTTACGGCTGCGTTTGAGTTGGAAGGGGCTTTAAAGGTTGGTTAGGGTTATGGTTCGTCTTAGGGTTAGGTTAGGGTTAGGCTTGGGTTAGTGTTAGGTTTAGGGTTAGGGTTACTCTTAGGGTTTGGTTTAGGGTTAGGTTTAGGGCTAGGTGCTATGGTTAGCGTTAGGGTTATGTTTTGGTTTAGGTTTAGGTTAGTTTTATGGCTAGGTTTTGGTTTAGGGTTTTGCGTTAGAGTTAGTTTTAGCTTTATGTTTATTTTTAGTATTCGGATTAAGTTTAAATTTGATTAAGATTTTGGGTTATGATTAGGTTACAGTTAATGTTAGGATTAGTATGAATTTTGGTTAAGGTTTTGTTTTAGGATTTGGGTTACGGTTAGGGTTAGTATTAGGGTTGGGGTTAAGTTTAGGCTTAGTTTTATGGTTAGTTTTATGTTTACGCTTTGTGTTTGGGTAGGGTTTGCATTAGGGTTAAGGTTAGGCTTTTGGTCAGATTTGGATTTAGGACTGGGTTAGGGTTAGTGTTAGGGTTAGGGTTAGGTTTATGATTACGGTTAGGTTTTGTTTCAGGGTTAGGTTTACGATTAGGGGTTAGGGTTAGGGTTAGTATCAAGATTAGGTTGTAGGGTTGGGATTAATGTGGATGTTAGTGTTTGTCAGATGCCATGCCGGGGTTTGGCACTGGCAGGCTTCTCCGACACACCGGCAGTAAAAACAGGAAGGGCTCCCGTGTAAATTTCAGCAACAGAGTTTATTCCATAAAACTGAATGCTGAAACCCAGTGACAAGAGCCCCGAACCGTGCAGAATTTCTGATTTTACACAGGAATGGGGCAGAGCATTCTGGGCAGGGGGTGGGACATAGGCGGGGCCCCGGCACACAAGGGGAAAAGGGGTGGGGAACCAACGCGCCCGCCAGGGAAACAGAACCGAGGCACATCTGCACGGCAGAACAAAGCATCCCAGGAGGCGTCACCCAAACCCAGGGGAATCTCTCAGGGTCTGTCCCTTTAGGGGACTCTCTCATGGCTCCCACAAGTGTTAGTGTTGGGTTAGGGTTAGGTTTAGAGTAAGGGTTACGATTAGTCTTAGGGTTTGGTTTAGATTAAGGGTTCTGATTAGTCTTAGGGTTAGGTTTCGGGTTTGTGTTAGGTTTAGGGTTTGTGTTAGAGTTACTTTTAGGATTTTGTTTTGGGTTAGGTTTAGGATTAGGTGTTAGTGTTAGGTGTAGGTTTAAGTTCAGGGTTAGGTGTAGGGTTAGGTTTAGGTTTGGGTTAGGGTTAGGGTTTTTGTTAGTGTTAGGTTCAGGGTTAGATTTGGGTTGTAAGAGGCCTTGAATATTATCTAGCTCTAACATTCTTGCTGTGGGCAGGGACACCTTTCACTGGGCCAGATTTTTCAGAACCTATTCAACCAGATGTCCAATATGAGAGAAAAATCTGACTCAAGCATTGGTTGAGGCTTATATGTTGTGATAAGGCAGAAACTGAATGTGTCCTTCAGAAAGAGTTCCCTGTTCTTTACTACAATTTGATTGCATGAAAAGAAAGCAAAAGTTCAAAGAAAAGATACTTCTTTTTTGTTGTTTTGTCATAGCACATTGCTGAATTTCATGAAAGCATAATATTGTAAAGCCTTGTCTCCTCTTTTTTTTTTTTTTTATTTTAAGAAAAGAATAGTTTTTTAGAAGTTATTCTTTTGGTCTTTACAATAGTATTTTCTTTTTTAGTGGAATTATAACAGGACAGAGCTGTTGTCAGGAGTCTAATGTATTAAAATTATATTCAGGTTTCAATTTTTTATGGTTCCTGTTTTCAAACCCTAACATCTATACCCAGCACTCTACTGCTAAATATATTTTCTTTGATCATTGCAACATTACTGATTTGGGTGATAAATATTACATCAACAGATACTTTTGCTTTTGTTTGCTCAGTATGAGGTTTTCAAAAAGGAGACATTTCCTTCCAGACTAAACACTTTTTTTTTTTGTATTTTGTATTTTGCCTTTTGCATTTTGCTTTTTATTTTGGACTATGTTTTCACCACTAAAATGGGGCTTACATCCAGAGTATCAGGAAGAGATGGAATTGAAGCCTGCTATATTTTTCTGAAAGGAAATGCATCTGGAACATGACTGATTTTGGCTTACCAAAAGTGAAAGGAGTAATATTTGATGACACATTTAATAACATTTGTTCCCCTTTTGTTCAAGTGGAATCTATTACCCAGGACTTTTTGGGGCGATGCAGATTTTATGGAGTCAAGATTTTCCTACAGTAAAAATTGACTTATGTTATGCGTGGATTTTTTTTTTGAAGAAAGAATGAAAGAAGCTACCAAAGAAGGTAGCTCTCCCAGAGAACATTTGGGGCCCTCACCTGAAGACTAACATCTCTGGCTCACTTTAGGAGTATTTTTTCTATTACAGTAGTGCCGGCCAACACGAGTTATGAACTGGATCCTCACAATAGAAATATACATTTAAAAATATTTTTAAATAATTCAAAATACCAATCTCTGATTAAAGGGTTGATAATCTATGGATAAGACAGAAATCTGGAGAATGAGACCTTGGGGCTGAGATGAATAGTTCCTTGAAAACACACATTCAACATTAGTAAAAATAAACAAAAAAAAAGACTCATAGAGAAAGTAATAGAGAACAAAACAGAAGCTACTTACATAAACCCATGATCTGCCCCACACCGAACACTGTCTGGCTGTTATGGTTCCTCCATGTCAAAAAATTTTATATCAGAACTGGAAAAGGTTCAGAGAAGGTAAGCAAGGATGATTGAAAGGTTTGTGGTCTTTCAAGTAATGCCTGAGCTATCTGACACACTTTATCATGAAATGGACATGATTTAGGGAGCTTCACTAAGCTTTACAATGTGATGAGTGGCACAGAGATCATGTGTTAGGATCACATCTTTGCCCTGTCCTCCTGCACAATCACTAGGACCCATGAGAATCCAGTGAGATACAGGTTATTTACATGATTCACGAAATTCAAGAAAGGGAATTCTCAACAGTGATTCCCAGGTGAAAATTATTTTTCTCATCTTAGATTTTTACAAGGTTTCAGGAAAAATCAGAGGTTATCTAGCAGCACTTAGTTCAGATGTAATTTTTTCTAACGACTATTGCAACCGAAAACTAGACCTCAAAGCCAAAAAGTCAAAGGACAGATTTTGCAAGGTGGCAGGTCTCCTCTGGGTTTGCTTTGCTCCTCAGTCCTGCAGTAGGAGACGTCCTGAGCTGCAGTCAAAGAATCTGAAATGAAATGCAGTGCTTTCAAATTTTGTACCAACTTGATTTTTGCTTTGCAGTGACATTTAAGATGTGTCAGCATAGTGATCCTTCTATGTTGAGGGACAGAGAAATAAAACCTCTGCATTACCTCCAGAGGTAAAGTGTTTCTATCAGCCAAACCCACTAGGGCTGCTTTGGCACTTTTCTTAATTGGATGCCTTTCCTNCGTCTTGCCTTTCCTTTCCTTTTTCTTCTTTTCTTTTCTTTGATATTATTTTGTTTTTTAATGGAGAGCTAAATTTTAAAAAATGCAGTAGATGAGATACTAGCATTCTAGTCTGACAGACATTTCATGATTAAAATAATGGCTTGGGCTGTTTAAAACCTCAAATCAGTTTCCACTTCTGTATGCAGGAATCTATATCCCCAGCATCCCAGAAGGAAGGTCTGGAGGAGCAGGCTAGTGTTTGAATAAAGAGGAGGGTGAAAGATTTTAGCCTCTAGTTAATGCAGTTCTTTGCACAAATTATCATCAAGAAGGCGTGAGAATCCAGGCACTTCTCTCACTAACTGAGAGACTTGATGTCTGAGCTGGTGAATTATCTTAATTGTTGTCTCTGGCAGTTTAACATCTTCCACATAAATTGTAAATGACTCCTGGAAAGAGATTAAGGGAAACCGTTATGGAAAGATTTAGAGTGATGAGAAATGCGGGCAGCTGGGGAGGTGTGTGAGCAAACACCTCAGCCAGATGTGGTAACTATGGTTAAGCCTTTCACACTCTGAATAATGTTCAGCACTGGGTTTTTACATAGAAAGAGATATCTCCAGTTCCCTCTTCCTCCCTTACATCCATGTACTAAAATACAAAGGTGCTTTAAAAATATTTATTGAATTTATTATTCCTAAAATTCAGTTTTATTTGATCCTGTTTTCTTGTTAAATTTTTCATTTGGCTGCTAAACCGGAAACAAAGGATTCAGACAGCTCAGTGCTTAACTGGCACTTAAACAGAAAGAAATGTAACTACCTCAGCACTTGCAAACTATCCTGAGCGACAATTTTGCATGTCTATATGCCTAAATGCCTCTAAAAATTGGACCATATTGCTCGTGCAATATATTTTATAGATATCAAAGCACTGTAGCTAATTGCTCTTATTATTTGCAATAGTAAGACGTGCATCTTTTGCAAAGTATCCCCTTTTCATTAAGGTTAATTAATTGATAAATTAAATAGCAAAGGCATAAAATAAAAAATGGAAAGTAGTTTATAAAGCCTGGTATAAGAACTCTCTTTCTGTCTTAGCTGTTCATGATTCCTCCTCCTTTTTTTAAGACCACAACTTCAGATTTTAACATAGAATGAAAACACATCCCACATAGGAGTTAAGTATCAAGTAAAAAAATCTGTGCAAGACAGTAAAATGGCTACAAAGAAGAATAAAATGTAATGATTGCGAAAAAAGGGCAAACTTTTTTTCAGGTCACTCACAACCATAATTATACAAAGTATTAATGTTTTTTCTTATCATTAGGGTGTCTTTCCTAGCACAAAAGGGGTGCTGTTGGTTAACAGCCAACATGCCAGGCTCTACAAGAGTGACTCAAGATTGAGCTTATGGGTGACTAATGTAACGTGACATATCATAACCTGCCTGTGAATGCAGATTTTGAGTGCCAGTGGATGATCTGAGCTGGTGGCTGAATTCTTCTTGAGAAATTAGGAATAACTAAAATGGAAAGAGAAGATGGTTGTCCAGAGAAATCATGGGAAATATAGTAACTAAGAGGACAAGTGGATAGAAAGTGCTACAGGGCTTTGGCTCTGCACTGCGCGGGTTAGCAACTGATGAACATCGCTCAGTAAGTAGGTTTGTGTTACACTAAATCTGCTGCACCTCACAGTCAGGCTTCTTCTAACCTTTCCAACGCCAAAGTCAGGCCCTTCTGATGTCTCACCCTTATGTGCATGTATTAGCCCCTTTTCTGGCACAGTATTTAGCAGTCATGGAATGGATTGGGTTGGAAAGTCATCTAGTCCAACCTCCGTTCAGTGAATAAGGATATCTTCAACCAGATCAGGATGCTCAGAGCCTCATAAAACCTGTCCTTTAATGCTTCTGAGGATGGGACATCCATTACTTCTTTGGGCAACCTGTGCCAGTGTTTCACCACCCTCACTGTAAAAAAATTTTTCTTCCTTATATCTATTCTAAATCTACTCTCTTTTCCTTTAAAACCATTGTCCCTTGTCCTATAAGAACAGGTCCTGCTAAAAAGTTTGTTCCCATCTTTCTTTTAATCCCTCTTTATTTTTTGAAAGGCCAGTCATGCAATGAATTACTTCAACTCACTGATGTGATGAAAACACCCCAACCAAAAATAGGTTTTGTGTTTGAACATCAAGCTCAAATGACTCACCTGACAGCTGTACAGCTAATAAATTCCACACACCTGAAGCTGGGGACAGAACAGAGCAAGGTTGTGCTTTGTGATGAAGCTGAAAGTTACACTGAATTATACAGGACATAAACAGCATTACCACGTTTCATTTTGCTATTGTTTGGGTTGTGAGCTCTCACTGTTTGGGTCTGAGGACACACTGAGGCAATGTTAGCTGTATCTGCAAAACAAAACAGCTACAACACTCCTGGTCCTCTATTTAACTTTTTGTGCAAGTATGGTTTTGTGTCTCCCAAGTTTTCACAAGGTGTTAGACCCCATAGTTGCTGTATGTAGACACTTAATGATTAGATGTTACTCAACTACAAATGCAGACTCCATATGTTTTCTTGATTAGAAAAAAACCCTGGATATAGTTTTAGAAATAATAATTCTAAGTATAAATGCAGAACTCAGTTACATAAATAAGATGCCTAGGATCTTACCTGTAATTTGTTTGTTGTTCCTTTTAGACAGAACCCTTACAATTGTGCTTGTGGGTTATAAAATAGTAATGGCTTATCTTGAATTGACATATTTAGGTAATTATAGAAAAGCAGGAGGGAGATACAGGACATTGCTGCAACCCAAATCTACTACCCTATGGTGAGGAAAAAGAATGGTGATTCAAACACTACAATGGGAAGTGGAAGGTAGCATTTTCTGGACAAGCTTGGGATGTTTTGGAGAGTTGCACAGGTCCTCTAGTCAATGCAGATTATTGGCAACTTTGAGATGTGACCTTGAAGCTCCAGTAAGACTTTGGTACAACAAGTGGGTTAACAAGAATTAAAGGACTGAGGAGAAAGAAGGGGATGGAGAGGTGAATAGTCTGGCTTTCATATGTATCAGGAGAAGCTCTACTTATGTTAATGCTAGCAGATAATACAGAATGAATGTATTCCTGGCAGGTAATAACTGGATGAATCTCTGATGAGATGATATACACATCTGAGGATTTGTATTATTGAATGCTGGTGTGAGAGAATTTCTATGCTATTTATTTTGGGTGATGGAAGATGAGAGAATTAATTGCTGGTGTATAATAACATATATCTTTTCAATATCCTTATAAGTGGATTGTACCTTATGGAACTGGGAATAATGTTGTTGTTTTTTATAAACCATAATGATGCCATTGGAGTAAGAAAAAAAAGTGTTTGCGCAGTCTAATCTGACAGACATTAATCAGGCAATGTGCTAGAATTAATAAGTTGTGGTCTGTTAAGTGCAGCCTTCTTGTTATGGTTTGTAGTAGATGCTATTACATCAACAAAAGTCTTGATAATATGTAATTTTAAATTTCATTTCAAAGTCATGAGAAACAACAAAAATCTTGATCTGACAAAAGGCAGAGAAACAACAGAAAGAGTGAACTTCTTAACATGATATCTTTTGGGAAGATGAGAGTAGTGTACTACTTAGTTAGTTGGTACTAATTTCAGAAATTTTCTTTCCCAGATTGCCATATTGCTAACAATCCCCTGATGTTAGATGAAGCATCATCTAACTGATGAAAGATGTCTGTGATACCCTGTGCAAAACAATACGGTCACATTTCCTTGTTATACTTCAGCATACATCTATTCCTATATTAACTGCTTTGCCACTTAAGTGAGATAATTTTAATTAGTGAGCACCATAGCTACCATGGTTATCCCTTTTGCTGTGATAATTCTGTATCTCCAATGTTGTTCAGTTTTAATTTTTTCTCCTCCAACTTCTCAATAAATAGTCAATATTCAAAGTTACATTTGGAAGATTTATTAAAAAGGTTTATTTGGTTATCTTTCCTTTGACATGTTGGCTGTGCCTCATTTGTACAAAAATGTTCTGAGCTGAAGATTGCAATGACAGCTACAAGAAAATCTTCACTAATAAATGTGTATAGTCCTACTAATTTTTTTAACTGAGATACTGCAATTTGTATTCTGGTGCTATCAGTTCATGTAAAGCAAATAAATTACTTAGAGAACAAAAATTGTTGGGAAAAAATCAGCAAAATTATCCTGGATTTACATGTACATGTTATATAATTTTATTTAGAATGTGGATTTTTATTAATCCTATCATTCATTAACAACTTCCAATTAAAACTTATCTTCAATGCAGTTTTGTCAATAGCAGAATATATTTCAGTATATTATACGTGTAACTTGGCAACTGAAGCTGAACTGGACTATAGAGAAATACTCTAAATAGAAATTACTGGCTCATTAACACTAACAGATCAATTTTGCTAAAAATTTAATTTAAATAGATTGCTTTTGACATATAAGTAAAAAGGTTTAATTCTGATTATTTAAAAATGTTATTTTCTTGTGGTATGTGTTTCATTATGCTCAGTGTAAGGAATCATCGGATACTAAAACCAGTGAAAAATGGCCAGATCACCAATTCATCCACTAGCACATGAATTTCAAAATGAGTTACCATTTAGAGTAGCAAAATAGATACGTGTCATATCCAGTTAAGAGAAACATGCAGTGACATAGTAGTAAAACCATTAAATTTTTATGCCTTTCACAGATAAAAAGAAGGTAAAATTTTCAATAACAATCAAACCAAGTAATTTTGTTTCTTGATATTTTCCCTTTAAGATTTTCTTAATTTTTTATCACTCAAAATATGTATTCTTGAGGAATACTCATTTATTTCTTGTGTATTCTTCTACTGCTTGAGTATGTTTCCAAAATCTATTGAAAACTACAGCCTCTTTTGGGATGTGCTAGGGCCTTGGCCTCAGCAATGTCATACAGAAACAATTTTTGTAGTCTAAGACCATGTGGAATAGATATTTCTTCAAGATATTATAATCATATGTTCTCTTATTCTTGTATTGATCTCAGAGAACAGAAACTTCTTTAAGTAATGAATTTCTTATATTTTTCTTTTCCTTCCTCATTTTATCTCAAGAAAGCTGAAATACAAGTAAAATCCATAAATATGTTTTGTAAACTTATATGTGTGTATATATATGTTCTGATACAGTTTTAATTTCCTGGCCACATATTGTCTTCTTCTACAGGTCCTTTTTTTTCATGAAAAAGTAGGAAAGATTCAGGATTCCTGGGCATAACTCCAAGTTTTTCTGGTAACATGATCCAAGAGGATTGCAGACCTTCTGTTCATCTCATAATGTCTTCTCCTTTAAAATTCCACCCAGTTAGCATTTACCCTCTGAATGTTCGTTTACTTTGTTCCTTCCTCTTTAGATTCTATCCTTTTCTTGTGAGGTTGCCATCAAATCCCTGTTTAATATCTATCCTCTCATATGAAGTCTCTTCATTTTTTGCTTAATATGATGGACAAAAAATCCACCTAACTCCAAAGATTCTAGGGGGTTTAGGGCTAATCCATATTCATGAGCTGTCAAAAAGTCAATCAAGCCCCACCAAACTGCAATAGATCCTCTTTATAAATCTGTATCAGTCAGGAGTGATTTCATAATCCAGTTACAGCGTGCTGAAACCAGACATGAATGACAAAGTTACACCTCTAAAGAGATCAGAAGAGATTTTTTCACCATTTTGAACCAAAGCGTGAGAATAACATATGTTATCTTACCTCTAATTCATTTTAATTTCTAATTCACTTCTCTGAGGTTGGAATCCTTACCCAAACTTTTCTGCACCCCAGTTTGAACCATGGGCAATTTCTCTTTACAATGAAACACAAAAAGAAACCCAAAGAGTATATTTCACTCTTGCATTACAGATGGACAGTAATTTAAAAACACCAAAACCCTTAAAGGGTACATATATATTAGTTACCCTAAGTGTTTCTTTGAATAGTGGGAGAATGTTGAAATAGATGAGAAGAGTTGTTCTTATTTTCTTCACAACAGTGAGTGTTCTCTTTTCTTGTGAAGATCTTTCTTCTGTGAAAGAACAGAATACATGTGGATCATCTGGATAAGACAGAGTGACTGCAGTCAAAAGTTCACAGTGATGGTTGACACATAATTAGATAAAATTGGAAAAGGAGAGAGATGATGATTTTCTGGCTCTAGTATTCTGAATCTAGCCCCAGAAAATGCTGCACCTTTTTTCTGTTACTGTACAGAAAATTCTATTTAATAGAAAATTTCTATTACTGTACAATAATACACTTGCAGGGGTACTCATATTTATTTTATGTTTATTGCAGTTAAGTTTCCTGATTGCTGTCTTGTACATTCTGTATTTGCGAAACAATGAGATTTGTAAGTATGAGATCTGAAATAAAATTTGTTGATTGAAACAATAATTCTTCTGCAACAGGAGTACAAACTGCAGAACCCTGATTTTCCAAAGTACTGAAACATATTTATTCCATTTTTTAGCAGTCCAGAGGGGAGTGGGTTGGATGCTCAGAAATACACTGTGTTTTATCTTGCCCTTGTAAAGTAATCTCAGTCCTGTAAGAAAACGCAGGAACTTCACAGCCAGATAGATATCCTTGTGGGTGCCATGAGGCCAGTGCCTTCTTCCTCCCCAGCTGGCAGTGATGAGGAGACAGATAACCCTAAGATCATAGACAGAGATCATAAGATCAGAGTGGCATGATGAGGACCTATCCTAGCAGGTGTGTCAGCCCTTACTTAAAAGTCATTGCTGAGGTACATTAAGACATGAAAATCTCAGCAGCACTATGCTGAAAATCTTGAGTTTTCCCCTTTTTATTCCTGCTTTCAGTTCCTGGGATCAGGAACCTCATCTTTTACCCTTGGAAGCACAATGCTCTCCCAATCCTACTGGACAGAATCAGAGAAGGAATTGATTTCATTTAAGGTAAGCTTTAGTCAAACTCTTATGCACATGAATTTTCTATAATTGCTGTACTTTATGAATGCTGTAGAACACAAAGAAAGACTTTCTTGTGAGTATCTGTTCAGGATCAGGACCTGTGAGTATTTGTTCAAAATCAGGACCTGTATTAGGAATTACTTCATTGAAATAGTTGTTTTGTCTTCCTCAATATAAACAAAATTGCAAGAAGTGCAATAAACAGAATAATAAACAGAAAGTGTTCTTGGGGCACTGGGTGATACGACTGCTTAACCTGTATGCACAGTAGCAGTGAGTTCAGCATCCTCTGGAATAGGAATTTTTTGAAGTCCTACACATCTATTAAACCTTACTAATAGGCTTCATATGCAGTAGTAGCTGTCTGATTCTTAGGTGGATTTCCAGAAGTCTTGTCAACAATGTCCCTTACCAAAGGTGTTCAGAGACACTAGGCAGAGAGGCAAGGTTTTTAAATGAGTAAAGAAAGTTTTGAAAGGACAAGAAAGATAGACTGAGTGTCTGCGTGACCAAAAGAAGCTGTGCAAGGACCACACTGTTCAAAAAATTAATGAGAGATTTGGGAAAATGCAATGAGTATGGAGACCAAGGTTGCTGGCAGTCCTAAGTTATTCAGGGGCAAGTGTTAAGTGTTACAAGAGTTGTGGAGTGGTAGCATGGTGTGTTGACCCTGGCTGGACTCCAGGTGCCCACCAAAGCCGCTCTATCCTTCCTCTTCTCAACGGGACAGGGAAAAGAAAATATGATGTAAGGCTCATGGGTCAAGATAAGGACAGGGAGGGATGGAAATCCATTATGTGTTTGTGTATATTAGCACCACAACGTTATTCTCTCTTTCCTCCATCTAATTTTCAAAAAAGGCTAAGTGATTTTTTTTTTTTTCCCAAGGATTTAACAAAGCTGAAAAATGGTTTTAAGAAAGGGTTTCCTTCTCAGATTACCAAAGTGAAGCAACTTCTGTATGAGGGATGGCCAAGTATGCTTGGGCTCCTTAGCCTGGGAAAGGGATCTTTGAGAAGAGGGTATGACAGAGATCTACAAAATCAAGATGAGCTATCAGGAAAATGACTGCTCATTGTCTGTTACACTTTAACAGCTTGGATCATCAAATAAGGTAGCAAGTGGCAGGTTCACAATTAATAAACTCTTTGCACAGTTTGGAATCAAGCTATGGAAATTTGTGGGTTTGTGTTTCGAAATTTTATGAGATAGTTTTACAGAGATACAAACAAAGAGAGGGATACATATAGAGAAAACAATATGATAAGGACTCTGAGAAGAAACTAGAGCCTGTGATTGCCCTCATATTCTGGAGAGCTTTGTTGTTGAAGAGCACCATATCTGTAAGCTACATAAGCTGCTAGGCATTGGCACCCTCTGATAACCATTAACCATTAACTCCAAACTCCACTTGGAGTCATGAGTCAGGCCAAATGAAGCATTAGATAATGAACAGGTTCCCCACATTGTTTGGTTCTTTATTAAACCTTCCCATTAAGCTACAAAGGATGGGTTTGAATCCAGCAGTTGAAATTATTTTTCATTAATCCACTTACTTTGCTCATGTATAGCTGAGTAAAATCTCCTTGCTTTCTCCTCGATTCTTGTTAGAGCCTCTGCATGGACCTGCCATACAAAACATGCACTCTTGACAGAAATCTTTAGGCATATCTATCTGACAAACTACTACAGCAACAAATTACTGCTTAGTGAACAGACTGTGTTCTTGGGGGGAATAAAATCCTAATAAATGTGTAGCATGAAGGAGCCAATAAAATTATTGAATTAAATACCCTGGAGAGGAAAGACTTTATCAAATAAACATCTGACCCAATTCTCATCTACTGGACCATGGTTACAAGGAAGCTCACAGAAGTACACACTAAAGGGAGGAGATGTGCACAACATTGTGCACAACGTTTTGTATGTGTCATAAAGACAGCAGAAGCAATGTGAAATAGGCACTAAATTTACCTGAGTAAAATGAGGTACAGACAAATGGCCAAAGGTCCAGCAATGAGATCATGATTGGGGAATTCTGATCTGCCATGTAAAAAAGTTAACAATGTACATCAGCTTTATCAGAGGGTGTGAGAAATTTTGTGCAGTCTTCATTTGAGAAATAATACACTCATATTCTGCACACCAAGCCCACTGGAGGTGTTATATCAGACAATCTCTGCCTTAGTATCTCCTCTCACACAACTGTAAGCACCATAGGGTTTTGAGGAAATTGGAAGCTATTCCCTGGTGGATTTCCTGTCCCACAAATGAAATGTCTTTCAATCTCCACCACTAAAATCACAAGATGCTCATTAATCTTATTTTTTCACCCTAGCTAACACTACTGTAGTTGGTTGACACTTTCAATAGATGTGTATGCATCCTGAAAATGTTTGTTGGGCCTTTGCTGCACCGCGAACACTCCTTTCACGAATGCGTACTGTGAGCACAAGGTCATATTGAGGTGCAACCTTGAGACCAGCTCGGTAGCAGTCCTGCAGAAAGTGTCTCGATCTGTACAAAAGCAGAGTGAGGATTCATCACAGCAACAAGGACAGGTCAGGCACGGCACGACCAGCCCTGCAGTGGTGGTATAACCCATCTGTCCCTGTAATATCCCGTCATGTCACCAGCACTAGGCAGAGATGTCAGCTGAGGAGCACTTCTGAGTTGTGCTGGCCTTGACCCAGCTTCCTGCAAGGGGAAATGAAATCAGTGGGTGGAAGGAGGGCCCTTTGGATGTGCGGACTCTTACAGTGACGTGCTAGATCAGTGAGTATATCCTCAACAGCCTTGCTCAGATGGGATTGTGAACCATGGAGAAAAACATTTGCTTGCTCCCACTCTGTTCCCTGCTCCTTAGCCAATTAACAACCTGTGTAATAGGACCTAAATCTACGGCAGCATTAGCGGCCTGGGCCTTGAAACATTGCACATTTTGGCCATTTGTTTAACCCTAGGTTTGATTTTTCTTGACTTCTGAGTGCTGACTGTTACAGACTGACTAGTATAAACCAGCTTAAAATTGAAAAATATGACCAGTGAATTAAAACTTGTACAAAAAAGTGATCAGTGACTTATTTAATTCAAAATTAGAAAATTACTTATTTTTGTTTAAATAAAGATAAAATTCTTATCTATCAGAACAGAAAATATTTTTTATTATGCAATATTTTAGTAGAACCCCAACAGTTCCACAGAATTTCCCCCTGTATTTAGTTTTATCTGAAATGACTAATTTGAATATTGTGAATCAGTTGTTTGAAGAAATTATAATATCATAGGGGATAGAGGTGGATACTGGCTCAGCTATCTTCCTTGCTATACTGTAAAAAAGATCTTTAGGTGTCATAGTCAGATATAAATAACAGGACAGCAGACCTGTTTTCTAGTTTTATTGTAGAGAGTTTAGAAAAAATAATTTAGATTCATAGCAGATACACTTGGGTTGGAAGCCATATCTGTACAATTGAATAAGCTGTTGTAGATTCCCAATATAGTTCATGCAGTATCTCTAAGATGCTTTTTATCCATCCTAAAATTGGCACCCCGTGACATTTCATTTGTGCAGGTTTTATTTCCCTGAATGCAAAGGACAGTGAAGCTGACTCACATCTGGTTGTCTACACTGCACAAATCTCATATTTAGGTGTTATGGACTCCCTTGTAAGTTCCTTCTTCTTCAAATGCTGAACAGAATATACCTATTAAGAAAGAAATGCATCATATTTTGTAACAGTTACTTTGTTTTCGTGCTGTCATCTAGCGCAAGGATTTTTAAACTTCTTTTGAGTTCAATAGACAACTAGTCCTAAGTTTAACCTGGACCAAAGCATACAATTTGAGGTCTTCTACAGTCCAGCAGAGAACTAAGCCGCATTACAACATTGTTGGCATATGGATGACCCAGGAAACCAAGAAGGTCCTAAACATGACTGTATAAACTATTAAGATCTTCAGAAATTTCAACAGTCTGGAAATCATTGCTTCAAAACATTAAGGGAATTTTTATTAAAACACAAAACCTTTTTTTTCTTCAAAGATTTTGTTTTCTTTTGTACTCTGTATGTTATTACTCTTTTGTTTAGTTATTAATATAATCTTCAGTGTGTGCTAATAATTTCTCGGACTGTAGCTTATTTTAAAAGCCACATTAATCCTGAAGTAACTGTACATTCATCTTACCTCCTCAGAGGCAGCTTCAGCACACTATAATTTAACCTTTTTTTCTGGATAAAGGATGTTTAAGTGGTTCCCAGAATAGAAGTTCTTTGTTACTGTAAGATTCTAGTGAGATCAAGTACATGCTCAGGCAAAAAATATTTACTTATTCTCCATGTAAGGTCAGCATGTAGCCCCAAACATTCCTTTTATAAATGTTTTTTTTTTCCCCTTTATGTAGAAGACCTAGTACTAGTTTAGATGTAAAATAAGCATGATGAATAAAAGGTGTCATTTAAGCACTATACACAGACATGAAGCTTCACTTTCACTTTAAATCATAGTTGAGATGACATTGCCTTAGAGGAGTCATTGCTTATAAAAATAAACAAGTCTCTGCGGAGACCTCCTTCAAAAATTTCACTTGCAAACAATTTGTATTCCTGGATATTTCATTTGATATTTGGTTGAATGTCATTCCTGTCACTGCACAATTAAAAAAAAAATAAAGGCAGCAGTAACAAAGAACCTCTTTTTTTATTGCCCCTCTCTCTCAAACCAAGCATCCTGGGCTTCACACAGAAGTGCTGCTGTTCAGAGAAGCTGATCAGAGCTGCAAATGGGTCAGAGAGGAGCTGTGATAGGACACATAGATTTAGTGGATTGACAGATTTGATTTTTGTATCTGAAAAGAAAGAAGACTTTCTGGTGGTTTCCTCCATGGAAAAGAAAAGTCTATGAAGTATGTACTCTTCCAGAAAAAGGTGGGCAAGCTTTTTTAGCGAAGATATTCATAGGCCAGTGAAGGACCTTGATATTCTATTCTATTCTATTCTATTCTATTCTATTCTATTCTATTCTATTCTATTCTATTCTATTCTATTCTATTCTATTCTATTCTATTCTATTCTATTCTATTCCTTCCAGAGATTTGTCTCCACAGATACTCTTTTTGGGAAGTGCAGGCCAGGAGCAGTCCCTAGTGTGCAGATCCCTTCTGTCCGCAGGCACAGGCCAAGGTGCTGTGCAATGCAGAAGTGTGGGATGGTGGCTGTTCCCTGTGTCCTCTGTTCACAGGCCTGGTCATGGAATTTAGTGCCTGCCAAAGTGCCAGCCAAGGTCAGGTCAATGAAACCTGCAGCTCTGCTGATCTACACTCTCAGGGCTATAGAGACAAGTTATGTTTTCTTGATAGTTACATGCTCTAGAAAGGGACCAGCAACATTTGGCCATGTAATTTATCCAACATTAAATTTACACGTGGAGGTCCAGAATCCAGCTTTCTTCTGCAGTCCTCTGTTTAGAGAAGTTCACAGAAGCTGGCAGACATGGTGCATCTCTTGGACAATGCTTACAGGGATAATTATCATGGGAAACAATAGTTTGCTTCTTTGCTTCTGTACAGAGACACACTATGACCTGACTGATCATCCTAAAATTTCTTTTCAGTCACTCAGTGCCAGGCAGGATCAGTCCCATGATAGTTTTTTACTAAAAAACGCATAGCTTTTTACAACAGACACATGCATTTATTGTTCTTATTTACCCCACACTTGTGCATTTGCCTTTCAAAGTCTCCTTGAAACGCTCCCTGAAATGTTAAAAATACTGTATTCAGCCAGGCTGGGGAGCGGGAAGGCCTCCTGCTGGCACAAGCGATCTATGGGGCTAAAGATAGTGTTTAACTAAACCCATGATGATACAGTAACTAGAACCCTTGAAAGCAAAATGACCCAAGGTGAGACATCTTGCAGAGTGTGTGGGGAGAATAAAGGCTGAGAACCAACCTGCTGAGACAATACGACCTGTAAAATGGTTAATGTGATAGCTCAGTTTGATTCATAATATTGATTCAAATTCTAAAATCTGTTAAAAGCACCAGAATCTGCAAACTTTCATTCATTATCTGCTTACTGGAGAGCTATAACAACAATAGGTTCCTTCCCTTGATTTAATTGAAATTATGCTCAAACTGTACTGTAATTAGTGTTCTGATAAGGTCACTGGGACACCACAGAAAGACACAATGCCAATACCAGTTCTGCAAAGGCTACATGGAACAACTAACGGTTGCAGAACCCCCCCCATATTTTTATTTAGATGTCACAAAAATGAGCTGGTTGAATACCAGAGAAAATTAATCCACAAATTTTGCTGTTATATATATCTCAAATAATATGTCCATTCAGGCAAAAAAATAGTAAGACCAGTTATCCATTTTGTGTTTTACCTAGAAATAGAATTAACATTCATAAAAATAAAGTTGTCATTGTACATAAGAAAAACCTCTTACTGTATTTCAAATTATTATAATGGAAATTAATTCTGAAAGAAAATTCTATGTGTAACTCTAAATATATTCCCCATTGGAAGGAAAGCATCAGATATTTGCACAATGCCCTGATGTATATTGATTGCAGTTAATTTTAAGAATGAGTTTTTCTTAGAGATTCTTGGCTGAAACTAGATACCTATAAAGTAGCTCTGTTGCACACATAGATGTAGGACTTAGAAATCTTGAATTATAATGCCAGGACACAATGATTTTGAGGAGATGGTAAGATCAATAAATCTCAATCTGTGTAGCCTGAATAGCTTTTCATGGTTTTATTGTAATACTTATTGCATGTAAAATCTGTTACAGCCCTGAAGCAACAGATCGGCACCAAAAGATCTGGGTTCATATTCTTAGTAGAAAGAGTTTAGTTCTGAAGAAAGAACATTATTTGTATCGCTAAGCAGTAGACTTTTAGGAATTCTAAGTCAAAATGGCAGAAATACAAGAGCCATATCTACTTTTCACTGTTTTAATCTACTTTGTTCAGTTCCTTAGTCAGATCTCAATGGCTTTGTTCCTGCTTCTGAAGGGGCTCTGAAAGAAATGACTAATTTTAGTTTGATGACAGCAAGCTATGAGGGAAATTACTGAATTCTTCAACCTTTAGTATCTTTGAATAAGTCTACGTAACTTTCCAAAAAATGTACTTTAAACAACTCAGATTGCTGGAGTCTTTCCAGGAAGTGGTGTCATAGAATCATAGAGTATCTCCAGCTGAAAGGGATCCATTAGGATCATCAAGCCTACTTCCTTGATCTTCTCAGAATTTTTTTACCTAGATTTACCTAGAACTAAATCACATGATGTTCAGGTTCTCCTTGAACTCTGCTAGGCTTGGTGCTGTGACCATGTCCTTGGGGAGCCTGTTCCAGTGAGTGACCAGCCTCTCAGTGAAGAACTTTATCCTGATGTTCAGTCTGAATCTCCCTCCATGCAGCTTTATTCCATTTCCTTGTGTCCTATTGTTGCCCACCAGAGAGATGTATAATATCTTGTATGTGTAATGCACAAAAGATCCTAATAAATAGTCTGATTTAATGACTCTTATGGTCTTTAAATTGGGAAAAATTGCAAATGTTCGGAAATGTTGAAAATGTCTATTGCATTCTTTTCAGCTTTTATGTCAATCCCATTGGAATTTGATTATATAACTGCTACTGTTGCATTTATACACAAAAAGGACAAGAGTTACCAGATCCATATCTTTGGGTCTAGTAGAGAGAAAGGATTGAGGATCTCCATCCAGACGGACAAATCTATAAGTGCCAAATGATTGCTGTTGATGGCCCTTTTTTTTGAGCCAAAACTAAAATAGGATGATTTCTTTTGGAATGCTGTGTATCAGGAAACTGATATTGTCACATTAAAATCACACTGAAGGTCATCTTTTTTATGCTTTGGGAAGTTTAAGAAGAGTACAGTGAGTTGAAATCTATTGCATATCCCATTTCTTTTCCCTGTTATGTAATTCCTGTTTCCTCAGTCATGTGAGTGCACAATGCTTTGATTGGACTGTTTAATCCAATCAAACCTGCTGGGTGTTTCAGAATTACCTCTTGCTTCATAAATATTTATGTATTTGTGGGTGTTTCAGTTGTTACATTGGGTGTTTTATGGTTTTGTTTACCTCCATATTTTGACATATTTATTGCTTCACTGGTTCCAGTGAATCTAGCAGAGTCAAAAAAACAATCTGATAAAAGAGGATACTTTACGCTGTAGTGTGATCTTTAAATGGTGCTGCAAGAACCTGTTACTTATCACCTCTGCCTATTTAGCTAATGATGGAGCATTTAATTTTCAAAATTTTCATTGTTTTGCTTGTACAAATGTAATGAAGTGCTTAGAAGAAAGGAGGCCATGTACCTGCTTTTTATTTCTATTTGGGCATCAGTTAAGTGATGTTCTGAGTGGTACAGTGAGTTCTGTACCTCAGTTTCCCCTTTATAAAGACACTGTAATTTCCAAAGATTTAATTAATTGCTGTTTATAAACACCTTGTAAGTTTTTTGAATGAAAAGTTTTATACAAGCCCTGAAAGGCAGTGATTGTCTTGTTCCATGCTGAAAACAATTTTGCATCTTTTAATAAGAATAATGAATATGACAGGCAGTGAATGCCAAGTAGTATTTATCAGTTTTCATCTCATATGACTAAACAAATTTTAGTCCTGGTTGTGTGACCATGCACACGCATTTTCAAGACATTCTTCTTTGACACGGTGGGATGAATCTCTTGAGTAGTTATTGTTTTTACCATCAAAGATTTGTGGAAGAGAAAACAAATATCCCAACTGACTGGACTTACGAATCAGGGTCAATTTTCTGTTCTGCAGAGCTGAGACAAGTCCCTTAGGCTGAAATAGTCAAAGTGTTCATGTGACTAATGCCCTCTGAGTTTACAGAGACTTAGAGCTTCAAACGTCTTTGAAAATCTGGGTCTTCATCCCTCTCTGCCCCAGCTGTGTTCGTCAGAGGGGGGATAGCAGCACCTCTGTTCGTAGTGGAAACAAAACACCACAAGAGCTAATCGTGCACACCTGGGCAAGGACAAGAGTTTCTGTTGCTAACCTCCCACAGGGGAGTGATGTGGCTAATATCCATCCAGATGCCTTTGATTTCCTCAGCCACAGTGCTGTAGTACTCATTTATAGCCGAGCTGACTGGGAGTGATGTTTGGAACGAGTCCAGAGAGAGGTATGAACTCACACCTCTGGATCCATACCAAGACAACTTCACCACTCTATCATCACTCTCCTCTGAGGGATGTAATGAGGATACATTAATTAATGTTTATGAACTGCTTCAGTGCTGCCATATTTAGACTGTTAGAGTTGCATCTGTAGGAAGAAAATAGCAATCAGGAATTCCACCTGAAATAGAAAGCAGAAACGGGAAGATGAAACAGGGGACCCTAGAGTGGTTTTCCCCTAGGAGATGCTTTACCACACTACAAAATCTCTCTGTAGGTGACAGCCCTTTAAAGGCAGTCTCAGTTTCAGAGAAACCCAGGCTAATAAAACTTTGAAGTACGTAATGGAAGGTCTACAAATAATTTAGCCAACTTTGACCAAAGTTTTTAGTAATGATTTTTCATGTAAAAAGAAATAAGCCTAAGATGGGAGAGAGATTTATCAAATATTCCAAAATATTTCAAGGTTACTCTGGTTGGTTGTGGGAGTTGTTTAAATGATTGGATGCTTTCTGGAGCGTGCATTTGTGAAGCTTCATCTATCACTCAGTGGATTTTCTCCAGAGAAAAATGTGTTGCCTCCTTACTTTGCTCATAAGGTAATGCAGAAACTCAGAACTTGATGGATGGATATCAAAGTGTGGCCTTGCATTCGCCCTGAGATGAAAATGGGGATCAGGGAATGGCTCTGGGACACTTTGGTTTTATGAGACAGTTTCTGAGCAAGTGCAGCTGTGAGCTGCAGGGCAGGATCCACGCTGACATGAATCATGAGATGAAATTTCTCTGTAGGTAACCATGGATTACCTGCTACAGTCAGTTGTTTCAGTGACACTGTAACCATCCCTGGGCCATTATTTCAAGTGTGTCCCTTGAACCTTTGAGTACTTTGACTTACACAGAGTCAAAGAACAGTGATTGCAGCAATACTATTCTGACTACTGTCTTTGCAGTTTGAACAAATCCCCACACCAAAATCTGGTTTAGGCAGGTTTCAGTGAAAAAATGTTGTTAAAGCAAAAACATGTTTTGCCCTCTACTTCAGGCTCTCAAAACAGGGACCTAGCAACAACTACTGTGCATGTTCCACTCTCTGCTCTGTCCTTCCCACGCTCAGAAGGGGAGAAGGCAAAGCAAATATTTTATCAAAATGAATGTTGCTTTGCTGGGAGACTTCAGCATACCAAGCTGATCCAATCTGTCTGTAGCTTACAAAGAAATTTTTGAAAAATTTCCGTGAAAGTTCTACATATTTTTGTCCGTATTTTAAAAATGTGAATGGATGAATAGAGCATTCTTCCTTCCAAACATCATGGTAATTTAGTTGGGTCTATAATTTAGGAAAGATTTTTAGGCTTTTAGATTTTTTCTGAATTTTAATATGACTTACTCTACCGTATTTGTAGTAAGAGAAGACAGCTGGAGAGGGACTTTTTACAGGGGCATATAGTGATATTACAAGGGTGAAAGTCATTTAAACTGAACAAAGGCAGATTTAGATTGGGTTTTAGGAAGAAATTGTTCCCTGTGAGGGTGGTGAGGCGCTGGGAGAGGTTGCCCAGAGAAGCTGTGGATCCCCCATTCCTGGAAGTGTTCAAGGCCAGGTTGGGTGATCCAGGACTTTGTGCACCTGGTCTCGTGGAAGTTGTCCCTGCCCAGGGCAAGGGGGTTGGAACTAGAGGATCTTTAAAGTCCCTTTCAACTCAAACCATTCTGTGATTATGTGATGTTTCCCCAGCTGACCCTACCTACACAGTATAGTTCCTCAACCTGAGCATTTTCATCTGAAAAATGAACAGATTCCTTCAATATTTGTAAAAAGCATCTGTAAAGATTGCAGTCATTGGTTATAAAAAGAATGACAACTTACAACAATTAAGAGAATAAGAAAATGATGTAAATGTTCAGTTTTCTTAACATGAGGAGGGTAGAACATGAATTCAGATAGGAAAAAAATTAAAATGATATGCCACTGAAAGGGTTTGCAAAACAGTAAAAAAATTGCGGCATAGGATATATATACCAAGTTACATAAGTTAAACTTAAAATTTAATGTTTTTCTAAAGACTTCTGAATATTCTAAGATCTCTAAATAGAACTTAAAATGTTTCAATTTTTGTTCTATTCATCTTTAAGTATGGGATTTTGGTCACTGTTGAACACAAGAAATGGAAAGTAAAAATGTTTGGTCAGTTATTGAGAACTCTGTATCTAAAGCATGACATAGATTTATATTAAATATGATAATTAACTAACTAACTACTCAATATTTCTCTTGCACTGTGGACATGGGAAGAAAAGACAGATTTGAAACTGATGTTACCAAAGAAAGAAGTAGAGCCTTCCTAGGGAGAGGTTGAATCTGACTCATGTAGTAAGCATGACCCGTAAAATTTTCTTTGACAGACTCAGATTTTCAGAAAAGGAATGTAATCTGAGGGTTAAAATTATGATAATAATATTCTTGGTAGTATAATGGCTATGGATGATGTGCCTATATCCTTAAGTTCATCCTGGCCCTCTATGATCCAATGAGCGTGTGCCAGTGCCTCTTGTTCAGTGGAATTTAAAGAGATACCATCTGAGCTGTAGCAGAAATAGAGAAAAAAATAATGCTATTGCAAAGTAATGCATTTCTTGGCAAGAAATGCAAAGATTTTTGACACCTTGCAATGTTTTAGTGCCATCTGGTGACTCCCCAAAATGTTACAAGAATATTTTCCAAAATGCCTGGATAAAATAAATATATTGCCAATAGGAAAGTTTTACGTTGATAGTTATGCACTGCAAATATAACTATCAGAGCTTCACTGCTTCAGTGACAGGATACAGTCTTATACCACACCATCAGAAAATGAATTTTAAGAACCAGATATCTGCATGATAAAGCTGACAAACAAAATATCTTCCCAAGAATTTTCCATGAAAACTGAGAAAATAAAGTTTCATGTATAACTGCAAAGAGAATAAGTAATTGTGGTTCTGTAAATGACCCATTATGAGTCTTTCATTTGCCTTCTTTCAGGACAGTAATATCTACCCAAAGAACAGATGAGAGTTATAGAACAAGGAAACAAACCTACTGGAGAATATGAGGGGTTATATACCCCAAAAAACAACTCTATATAGAATATATTCTTTTTGATGTAAGATGTGTTGAATTATGCATTTGGTCTAAGAATGGGGATCAAATTTCTCCAATAATAAATACATTAAATAAAATGAATAAGCTATTGTTTTGATTTTGATTTAAGGGAAGACATCAAGCAGAAAATATTGCTTATGTGCTTCTAACCTTTGCTCAAGAGCTTTAACAGTGGTTCTACAGTGAAAAAAAAATACTGTAAAAATAGTTCCTTCTTACTCAGCAGTCCCTTTTCTAGGTTCAGAGTCAAATCAGCCGGCTTTGGAAACATTTTCCCTTACTTTTCACGTATTTTAACTGTGTAGCACTGATATATCTAAGAGAGATTAATTTTTTCTCTCTCCTGTCTTTTACATCCTAAGTTTTGGAATTATTTACTAAGTTTCAATCAATAAAGGCAGTGCAAGTGTCTTCTTTTTCCAGGTTTCTCAACTGTCACTATGGACATAATAGGAACACAATGAGACTCATAGAAGTGATCATAAGCACCTCATTTTCAATTTCACATAGGTTAAATATTTAACTTCAGGTTTTAAAGAAACCAATTCTATTAGCTCTTGTGCCTTTTTCTCTTCATCAAAGAGGTATTGTGCTGTTGCACCTTTGTTCTGACATTCACAGGTAGAGATTGATACAGTAAGGAAAGACAGCATAGAATGAGATAACAGAAATAATGTGTGACTGGACTTGATGACCTGAGAGATCCTTTTCAGCCTTGTCTTCATTACAGAGATCATAAATCTTCAAATACGTCCAGCAGAAACTATACATTGAGGGCTTTGCCCTCAGAACTTTCAAGTCACTACAGACATTTGTATTGACTTCAAACCAGTTTGGATCAGGCTGGTAGTTTCTTAACTTTGTGAAATTTGCTTGGACTGCTGTGCTCTTTGAACACATTTTACACTGAGCTGTGCTCACACAGTCCTGGCTAAATGCTGCTTTACTGCTCCTGATGGTTCTTCTGTCTTTAGGAAGAAGCTGCGGAAGGTTTGCTGTCTCCTGTGAGCTGGGCAACTGCTTTAGTATCATAACAGCATATTGTGAGGAATAAATCTGTGAGGGGTCTGTTTTCCTGTATGGCACTTGTTATCCAATGGACAGGAGTATATGCAATTTTTCCCACAGCAAAATTCAGCTCAAGCATGTTTTTTGTTTTTATTTCATATTTCGCACCACTCTTTCTGGCTGAACAGTGTTGTTTCTAACTATTTTTTTTTTTTAATTTGCAGATCTGACTGGACGGCAAATACTTTATATTTAGAAGAATTGTCAAGATTCAGAATTTTTCTTTATTTTACCCTTGGCATTTCTGTGTGTTTTTCCTTGGGGGAAGAAGAAAAGGAAAGCAAAAAGATCTTTGAAGTGAAAGGAGATGAAGGATGAGGAAAGAAAAACAAGATATCCCAGGGTTTTTTTTTGTCACAGCATAACCATGTATCCTGGTGAGATATTTACCAGTAAGCAACTTTGCCTTAGTGTGGCACATTTGCACTACTCCAGCTTGTCTGTCACTTGATACTGAGACTACTTCACTCTCAAGTGACATCCAAATTCAGAGCATCCTTGCCCCTTTCGGCAGGTGCTCTCAGCATAATGTATTAAACTCCCAGTTATTCCTTACTTCCTCTGCTCCTAAAAACTGTGTGGAAGTGCTCTGAGTTTCTGGTATAGGAATTTTATACCTGGCTAACATTATTTTTAGTTCTACACAGCATCTACCTTGCAGACCAGTGTCAGCCAAAGCACTTCATCCCACTGTAAAGGAGAGAATGGCTTCATATGTCTGAAGCGGCTGATGATCCTGCGGAAAGCACAGCTTCAGTTTTTAGCACCAAAACAGAGTTCCTGTGCAGCTACATAAAACTCAGAGCTTCTGGATCTCAAGGCACAGTGGCAAATATTTATTGAACGCTGTTAGCTCTGTGGGTTGAAGGAAGTCTGACTGATGCCAGTGAAGTGTACTCTTGGAGATGACATGGAGGGATGCTTCCTCCCTTTTAGGCACTTTCAGTCTTTTGTAAGATTTAGAAGATTATGTTATGATTTCCTTTCACTGGCAGGAGTACCCTTTCAGTGTTTTCATGTTCTTAGATGCAGAAATGGGCTGTCAAAATAGAGAGGTCAAAATTTTTTGCCTGAAACAAGGCACATGCTTGAAAAAGTGTTATCAACAATATCCTAAATCAGAAAAACAGTGAATTTAATGCCAGGAAAGAAACAGATATAAAAATTTCTGTGTGGGAAGACAAGTTTAGTAAAAAATCAAGCAGTCGCATGACTAAATAAAGACTCATGGAGTTCTGTGTGTTAAGATGTATTAATAAAAAGAGCAGGAGGCACACGAAGGCACGAACCCGATCTTTGGTACACAGCATTTGGTGCATCAACAACATCAGATAAAAAGTCTGATGGAACATGACAGGCACAAATAATACACGAACACTTAGAGTGGGTTGCAGAAGTTCCCTGACTGGCAGCTGCAGCTGTTGCAGTGCAGTGTTCAAGTCGAACAATGAAAAACATTGCTCTGTAAACATGTTTTCCATAGTCATGTTGTGTGAATCTGCCAGACCCTTTCTTATTCATGGTACCTAAATGTTGTCTGTCATAAGCACCTGGGTAATTAATTTCATTCTGTGATTTCATCATAAAATTGAAAGAAAATGCATTTTGCTGGCTTCTTTGAGACACAAATTCATTAGATGTAAGATTAAAGTGACCCTTCTGAGAAAATTCACTCTTTTGAAAAACATTTGCTGAGTTCAACTCAAAATTTGTTGTTATAAAAGCTTGAATCAACTTCTGTTTTACAATAAGAATAATTTGGACTTAGTAAAAGAGCAAGGAAATACTGATAATTACACCCATTTCAGCCAGATCTTACATCTTAATGAGAAAAATGTAGAAAGCATCTGTGTTATAATTGCCAAACACATTGGACCAGTATAAAAAGCCTAGTTTCCAAACTAATTTAATATTCAGAAAAGAACATATAATAAAATTTTTTCAGAGACACCATATATTCTCCTGCAAATGGGACAACTATTTTACAAGGAATTACACAAATAACACTTATTATTTACAGAGTGTGATAATAACTTATAAAAGGGAAGGCAAAAGCAAAGGTTTTTAGGGGTAAGTTTCTGGGGTTTACACCACTACTCCTTAGACGCAGCAAAGTTAAGGTAGTTTTGACAAGAAGATTTGTGTGTAATATCAGCTGGGAAGATACTGGCTAGGAGAAGAATATACTATTTTGAAACTGATATTTTATTTAAACTGAAATTTAACTGATAGAAGGCAGGTTTAGATTATATATTAAGAAATTCTTTACTGTGAGGGTGGTGAGGCACTGGCACAGGTTGCCCGGAGAAGCTGTGGATGCCCCATCCCTGGAAGTGTTCAAGGCCAGGCTGGGTTGGGTTCTGAGCAATCTGGTCTAGTGGAAGTTGTCCCTGCCCATGTCAGGGGGATTGGAACTGGGTAATCCTTTAGGTCCATTCCAACCGACACTGTGGTCCTAGGATCTGTAATAGTGTTTGAGAAAAGTAGTCTCAGCTGTAGCTAGTAGCTCTAACCTAGCTTCTTCATCCTCAGATAAAATCTATTCAAGTATTCGGAGAGCTGGTGTTTATATACTACATTTTTTTGTGGAAGAGGCTATTTTTTCCTGTTGGTATGATAACTGGATGAATGATGAATAAATGTATTCAAGAACTATTCACTGAATTCGGTTCCCAAGTCTTGTTTGATGTTTTTTCATTTTGTTTTTTTTCCTTTATTTTGTTTGTTTCTTCTGCCTTAGCAAATAATTTTAGCCTGCCATAATTTTGGGCATAAGCTGTACTTTAAATCACAAGAATCAGAAATATTATTTTAATCTGTAACAACATATAGGAAACTTTGGAAATCCAAAGTATGTGTATAATAATTTTTTGGTTTGAGCAGGACTTTTTAGTCCTTAGAAACCTGTGGGTCACTGCCAGTATATTTGGGTAATGGTACATGTTCCTGGCAGAGGTTTCAGGTCAATTGTTTGTCAAGTCCTGGTATGGTAAAATCACTTCAGTAAGAGAGTTGGAAGATCTTGGAAAAGAAATTGAGGTCCAATATATGGGACTGCTAAACTGGCAAGAATATAGTGATCAGCCACATTTGGGCAGATGATTCCCATGCTATGATAATTAAATTGTCAAGTGTTGAAAATATGGAAGTAAAAGTTAGTAGAATAGGCTGCCAGCAGCAGAAGGTATTCTTAAATTTTTGGTCTTTTCGTATAATCCCCTTGAAATGTTGGATTATTGAGTTTGGTCTTTTTTTTCATGTGTGTTACACAAAATAGTCTGCAAACATTTATAATGCATTTTATATATATATATATATATATGTATATATGTATATGTATGCATACATACAAGTGTATGTGCCTGTGTGTATGTATTCTTGCCCCAAACCTGGCTGTACCTGAGTTCTCCATTCTAAGCATACTTTGAAAGACTTTCTTTCTCTGACATCTGTGGACCTTTTCATGACTATTCTTCCTCCAGTGCTCAGGCACAGTGAATTTGTCTGATTAGTTTTGACCCTTCCTCAGGGGGTGAGAAAATGCCTGTCCTATCTGGATGCTCATTAGCACTCAGAACCATCCCAGTTATATGTGCAGCGTTTGAAGCCTTTTCCTGATAATGATCTTGATGGTTTCGGTTCACAGTTCTTGTTTTGCTAGCAATTTTTTGTAGTCCCATACTCCCTGGTGTTCCCTGAAAAGACTTGTTTTAATGAGATATTCCTGGGCTTAGACATTGGGGAAATAGGAGGAGGAGAACAATGACATCAATAAAGCTTCTAGTATTCTTTGAGTATCCTGCCAATGATCCATATCTTTAAGACGTACAATTCAGTGTTAATTGTGCCACTGACATAGGCTATAAGCTGTGTTACACACACTTCACATCTCCTCCTCTGTATGAACAGTATGAGGGCAGAATTTTTCTAACATCTGTATAATACCCACTGGTTTTGAACTTGATTTCTTTTTTTTTCCCCAGCTGTGCCCTTTCAATATACTGATACAAGGCCATATCAAGGCACATATCGTACTCCACCACCTACAGCAATATGGTAATGAAATGAGTAGCACTTAAACACCTTCCTCTCCCCTGATTTTTCAGAGCACCACCCAAGAGAACTCTTCAAGTTCATGCTCCACATAATAAGGTTTCAGACCTCCAACTGCTAATCCATAGTCAATAACTGATAACCCTGAGGGGCACACCAGAATAGAGGGAGATTAAAGAGGAGGTATCTCTGATATAATTGAAGGACAAGGCTGCTGCATGGAACAACTGTCTTGCCAGACACAGCAGCTAGGACCAGAGTTCAAATGAACTCTTTCATCTCATACTTTCTAGAGTATTTTTCAAACTCTTTGTAATTAGAAAATTTAGTCCCAGGCTATGAGTAAAAACTGAAGGAGATAGGTCTTTTCTCTCTGGAGAAGAGAAGGCTCAGGGGGACCTCATGATAGTGTTCCAGTATGAAAAGTGCAGGTACAGAGAGGATGGAATCACTCTGCAAAGAACCACACGGAGAAGATGAGAGGCAATGAGTACAAGTTGCACCAGGGAAAGTTTCACCTCAACATAAGAAAAGCATTTTATACAGTAAAAACAATCATTTGCTGGAATAACCTCCACAGGAACATGATGAAGTTCCCATAATTGAAGGTTTCAAGATGTGTTTGAAGGGTTTCAAGATGTGGTTGGAAAGGGTGATAATCTCATCTGAAATCTCAACTTTGTGCCCTTTACCATGGAAATTTGGACCAAATGAGCTTTCAAGGTCTCTTCCATTCTGGGCTATTTTACGATTTTATGATCAATGATTATTTATTTAACCAGCAAACAGTCTGCCCTGGCCCCTTCTCTGAGTCTCATAGTCTCACAAATGAAATTCTGGTCATGGCAACAGATTGAATCCAAGTTAGAAATCCTAAGAACGTTATCTCTTCTCTATTCTTGAGTCTGACTTGATCATATTTGTTACTTGAAGATTTTATATTATCACTACCAGAGTTTCAAATGCAGGACCTTTGGGACTGAAAGAGGGAAGCTGAGCCACAGCAACCAGATTGCTGGCATTTACTGTGTCTTTTATATTATGTTATATATTATGTAGAAGGGGTGAATTTCAGCATTTTCCCCCTGGTAACTGTAATGAAAACAAGAATTAACTGGAATATAAAAGTCAGTATACTCAGCATGAAGTAACGTTCAGGAGAGGGGAATGCACTTCTCTCATTCACTGACATCAGACAAGGTTCAATTACAAAGAAGAGGTGGGAAGGTTAAATAATTCCTTCTCAGCACAGAATCTCCAAAACTATCATCAAGAGGGTTGTAATACATCTTTCAAGAAAACAGTGGGTACTGAAAAAAATGGGATATGATTTGTGTATACACTGATCATGCAATGTGCTGGATGCGGGTCTGGCTGAGATGGAGTTCTTTTCCCCAAAGCAGCTCTCACAGGTCTCTGCTTTACATTGGTACTGAGAAAGGTGTGGTAACACATCAGTGCTTTGGCTACTGCTGAGCAGTGCTGGCACAGCATCGGTGCTGTCTCTCAACATTCCCCCCTGCCATCAAGGGGCTGGGCAGAATCTTGGGAGAGGACACAACCAGGCCAGCTGACCCAAACTGACCCAAGGGATATTCCATACCATAGGATGTCAGCTCAGATATAAAAGCTAAGGGAAGGTGGAGGAAGGGGGGCATTCATTATTTACCATGTTTGCCTTCCAGAGCAACCACTATGTGTGCTGAAGCCCTGCTTCCAGGGAAGTGTCTGAATATCATTTGCTGACTGGAAGTAGAAAATAAACTGATTTTTTTTCCTCTTTGCTTGTGCATGTGCAAGCTTTTGTTTTTGCTTTAATAAACTGCCTTATCTCAGCTAACAAGTTGTTTTCCATCTTATTTTCTATCCACTGTCCAGCTGGGAAGGGACCAATAGAGTGGCTTGGTGGGCACCTGACATCCAGCCAGGGTCAACCCACAGCAGCTGGAAAGAGATGTCAAGCAACTTTTACATATATCAAGAGTTCTTACACAGACAAATGAGCCACAAGAGTATAGATGGACAATATAATCAATTACATAATGATTTAGACATTCTTAGTATTTTTTATTCTTTACAGCCCTTTAAAATGCAGTTCTAGAAAGAAATGGAAACAGAAAATAATAAATATTTACCATACAGCAGTTACTAAAAATTTTGAATAATGAAATGTACCTCATTATGAAAAACTCAAAGTGTAAAGAAGCTAAAACAAACTCAAAAAGCATAGACTTGAATCAGATATAAAGAAGAAATTCTTTACTGTGAGAGTGGTGAGGCACCTGGCACAGGTTGCCCAGAGAAGCTGTGGCTGCCCCATCCCTGGAAGTGCTCGAGGCCGGGTTGGATGGAGCTCTGAGCAGCCTGGTCTAGTGGAAGTTGTCCCTCCCATGTCAGGGGGCTTGGAACTAGGTGATCTTTAAGATCATTTCCAATCCAAACCATTCCATGGTTCTATGATGACTCTATGAAACCATGCACATGGAGGAGCTCACAGTCCAAAGTACAAGATGAAGGCAGAGTAGAGAGAGGGGAAAAAAGGTGGGAGAAGAATGGAAATTATTTATGCAACATCACAAAGTTGAGAAGACAACCCAAGCTCAGAGTTTCCTCTCAACCAAGAACATACTCAGTGTACTATTCCTTTTACAATATCCCCTTGTCTGTAACATCACAAGGGTTTCTGTAATGTTCCACTCTGACCAAATCATCCATCAAGGAGCCTTCTTAGTACGGTATAAAGTCGCCCTCACTTCAGTGGCTTGAACTCTAAATCTTGTAAATAAATGAAAGTACTTGTGAGAAATGTATTTTCAGGTGACAATGTGATAAGAAAAGGTTTTGTGACAACATTTTCCAGTGCCACTTTTCAACTTATTGTTTTAAAATTTTCAGTCTCATATAGACCAAGAGAAATCTTCAGAGGGTTTCTACTTAAATGCAGAATACTTTTTGTTAAAAACTTCCACGTTGACACAAAAACTGGAACAAAGTAGGGTTTTTGTTCACCACAATCTCTCTTGAAGAATGCTTTTGGGTTTGTTTTCTTTCTGTTTTGTTTTGTTTTTTCTTTTTTCCTGCATTTCTATACTGAAGGTGCACTGTGAAAGACACAGCCTAAAGTCTAGATTCCAGATAAAAATCTGCCCAAATAACACCCCGAAAAATAATGACTGTTCTTGTAAATTGTGTAAATCTGACTGGGAATAGTTGTGAAGGAGTAAATATGGAACCATGCAATCTCATTTGTACAGTCAGTTTTCATTTATAGATCCATCCTTTAAGAAGTCACTGGGGAAATGAGCGCAGACACAACCACCTTCTAGTCAGAAAATTAAGGGTGATTAAGATTTTCCGATTAGAACCCAGTTTAATTAGTGGACAGTTTGAAGTCATAGGCAGGCCAGTTCCAAGGTATTTCCTTTTGTGCAGATGGTGAAATGCCAAATGTGATCAAAAGAGATTTTAATTATAAGAACGATGAGAAAAGTCAAGCACCAAGGTAAGGAGTAGTTCTGTAAAGAAGACTACATAATAATACAGGCAACATTTTGTGCTAAGAGTTCCCAGGGAATTAGACATAATCATAATAAATGATAGAGCTGCACAATGTGTACAGTTGCATTTTCAGTTCAAAGACTTAAACAACTACATGTACTACATAAGTCTGTGGATGATTTTCATGCAGCAACAAGCACCATGCAGGGATGTAATTGAATCAAAGTTCCAGTCGCTGGACCTGCAAATCTGAAGAAGAAAAAAATGTCTCTGGTTCCTTAAACATGCTCATGTGCTTTCTCCTGTATCATAGAATCACAGAATCATAGAATATCTTGAGTAGGAAGGGACTCACAATGATCAAGTCCAGCTCTTATCCTTGCACAGGACAGCACCAAGAGTCACATCATGCTCCTGAGAACATTGTCCAAATGCTTCTTGAATGCTGTCAGATTTGGGGCTGTGACCATGTCCCTGGGAAGTATGTCTCATTATCCTCATGAAATCAATGTTATTATGCTCCTTCAATACTTTTTTTTAGAATGATGTCTACATCACACCTAAGAGCTTTTAAGAACAAATGAAGACGTCCCACAGACTGATGTATGGCTTAAATTTGCTTTACCATTTCCTTGTGATTGCCATACTTAGATATATAGAAACATTTCTATCTGAGCTCCTTATTTTTTTGTCTATTTTTCTTAGTTCATATAGTTCGTAAACATTGGAGTTCTGAGCTACTCCTGCATACAAATGCATAAATAATATAAATTTTTGTTCTGAAGTTCGGCTTATCTCCTACAAACATGCATACAGTTCAATACCAAAGCTGAAATAAAGTTTAAGGGCTTGAATCAGCAGCATAGCACCTTTAACCTGAATATTTTTGAGCACTGAATATTTTTGAGCTCTGGAAAGAGGAAGATGCCTTCACAGCTGGCTGTGTAGTATTCTAAGCCTGCAGGATTAATACTGTGCTACAATAGCTGTAGCCACTGCAGTCTATTCAATTATTCACTGCAAATATTCTACAAAGTGTTTTTTGGAGCAACTAGATCAACATGTCCAAAGAAATTTCCTAGTAAAGATTAATGAAAGAAAACATATAAAAGAGCCCAAGACTTGAGTAGCCTATCTTTACATGTGACTGTGAACAAATGATGGCAGGATAATAACAAACCTCATAGAAAGAAAGCAAACTCCGTGGAGAGGTTCTTACAAGTCCCTGTAGTGATAAAAATAATAGGATAGAAGGATGACACAGATATTTGATAACAGCTATATTGACTGATTTCAGGTTGGGGAAATCATTTTAATATATCAGAGGAATAAGAATAAAGGAAGGCAAAATGGTTTAAGACCAAGGTCCCAATACTGGTCTGAAACATAGAAATAGATAGACATAACCTGACATGAAACAGAGCAGTTGGAGCCTGAAAAGATTTCTGATGTGGGCAGAACCTAGCTAGTTTTATGGCACATCATAACAGCTTACTGAAAGATTTGTACAGACTGTTTGCTGCAATATCAGGATGCTGAACTTAATGGCTGGGATGTTCCTTCCAGTTCCATGCCCTTCCCTTCTAGATAGAATGTCAGAGAGATTATGGGCAATACCAGTCTCATTATGGGTAATTATAGGAACTTGTGCTCTTTCTGAGTTATAGGAGGATAGAGTTTATCTAGTGATTTACATTCGAGAGGTCATCCAGGGCTGAAGGATAATTTTAATTGAGGTTGCAATTAAAATATCTGCTTTATAACGGCTTTTCCTGTTCTTAATGAATGTGTTCCTCTCTGCTTATTGATTTATATATTAATAAAGAAAAGTCTAATGTCAGATTTGTTTACTGATTCTTTCAGGATTTTTTTAGTGCTTTAAAGCAAAATCAATGTTTGGAAAAAAACACTGCAAAGGCAGAGAGGTTGTGTGTGATGAGATGTTTGGCTTGAGGACTGTAAATCAGATCAGTATAAATGTGACTATGTGAATTTGTAATTATTTTAAAAAGGGAATTACGTCTGATACCAAAAGTTGAGGGGACTCACAGCTTGTCACTTCAGTTCCTGAGATCACTTTGCCTTCTACTGCTTTTCATCACATGCTGGAACTCAAAAATTCTCTAGGAAACTCTGAAAGTCTTAGGGAAAGGCACAATAATAGAGTGTATTTGCCCCGATGCAGAAGAGATTTATGTTCCCTGAAAAGGGCCTGGGGTTCTGAAATTAGATAAATATAGAGGTAAGAAATAACAAAAGTGTATAGAATAGAGGCCTCTTCTCTTAAATTGCAGTGACCATCTCTGTGGATCTTGTTCCATTTGAATTTGAATAACCTGAAGTTTTAAGAGATCATTTAACATGGAGAATTTAGAAATTGATTATTTCTGATAAAAGATTGCACTAAATCTGGGGAAATTTTGCTTTGGATCAGTATTATGATGTAGGAAACATTTTCTTATAAAAAAACAGGGTCTTCCTTCAAACATAGACTAGATCTAAAAAGGTATAGAATAAATTTTGCTAGATTTATCCTCAAATTTGCCTTCAAATAGCTAGTTCTCTTCAGACACACCACAATGAAAATGAATGGTGTATTTAAGTTCACAGAACCTCTTCATGACTTATAAAGTACCTGCTGTCCCAGAAATTAGGGAAATATTGAGAACAACCATGTGGAGGTGGTTACCTATGTGATGGAAAAGAGTCTTTCCTACTGTCTTTTCCATGGTTCGAGGATAAACAGATTTAAAGCGAACTGCCAAACCACTGGCACAGATCAGATAGTTCAGTCCTACTGTAAGAATATTTGACACATTATGCAATATTATTAAAGGTTACCTGTAAAATTACAAAATAAATATAATCCTATTTATCTTTTAATCGTAATGTACAGTCTGGAAAGAAGACAGCATGACTCATACTCAAGAATGTGTTTGTACACTTGGTAGTTAGAGAGGGAGAAAAAAACACCTCATGTTTTTTACTTGTAGTTGTCTAAAACTAAAGAATAGGACTGGCTGTGAATTTTGTTAAAACTCTTTCTGACAGAAAAGTTGATCTTTGATGAGATACACTTCTTAATGAAAAAAATGTTGTTTTCACAGAAAGTTTCTGGTTTTCCTTTACAAAATTACTCCCAGACAAAAAATTCTGAAAAAGGAAAGTATTTCCCTGTGAATATTATCCTAGTGAATGAGAATCACGTCATCTAATTATATCCCTACCTTGAAGGATACAGCCATTTTGTGCAGGAATTTAGTCCATCCTTGCCTTTCCCTAGAAAGGCAATAAAAACAGAGGAATCATCTGACCAGTTATTGATGTCTACAATGAAATGGGTCTCACTCTCAAAGTGCTCATTTCTGTCCCTTTGGCTACAAATAAAGTCTAGGTGAGTAGTTCAAATATGGCCATCTACACTGTGGATCTCTCAAATTAAGTTAAATGAATCCAGCCCTAGCTGTCATAGGAGCTTTAGTTCCTGTGACTTTTGGTCTCTTTCTATTAAACAGTGTGCTGGTTTTGGCTGGGGTAGAGTTAATTTTCTTCACAGTGGCTGGTATGAGACTGTTTTGGATTTGTGCTGAACACAGGGGTGATAACATACAGATGTTTTTTGCTGAGGAGGGCTTGCACAGAGCCAAGGCCTTCCCTGCTTTCCATGCTGCCACACACTGGTGAGGAAGTTGGGGGTGCATGGGAGGTTGGGAAGAGACAGCCAGAACAGGTGACCACAACTGACCAAAGCGATATTCCACACCATATGACATCATTCTCAGTGTATAAAGCAGAGGAAGAAGGAGGAAGAGGAAAGACATTTGGAGTGATGGCATATGTCTTCCCAAATAAGTGTTTTGAGTGATGGGGCTCTGCTCTCCTGGAGGTGGCTGAACACCTGCCTGCCCATGGGAAGCTGTGAATTAAGTCTTTGCTTTTCTTTTGTGTTCAGCTTTATCTCAACCCACACATTTTCCAGCTTTTACCCTTCCAATTCTCTCCCCAGTCCTTCTGGAAGGAGAGTGAGTGAGTGGCTGCCTGGTGCTTGGTTGGTGCAGTGAAACCATGACAAACTGCAAGGAAGATCTCCAGGACATCTCCCCTAATGTATGACAGATGTTCAGCTCATATTTGATGCATTACTTCCTCCTATCAAGACTGAGAATTATGATGCATTATGTCAGGGAATTAATCCCAAAAATGAAATTAGGGATATGAAGTACCTTAACCATGGCTCCTGCAGGACACTTCAAATATATATTTTGGAACTGAATAGGTCTGTTTGGAATGAAAAAATTCAGGGAGTTGAGAAGAAATGGTATGATTTGCCCTTGAAATTCCATGCTTGTGGAAGGTGTTTTTGGGCGCAGGTTTTTATTAGTTGTTTTGCCCTTTTCTTTTATGTATTTTTGGAGGTTTTTTTCATCCAACCATCTCAGCCAGGCAGTGGCATTTTGGGTCCTTCCCCATCTCTTCTGACAGGATTCCAAGTTTTCCAGAATCTCCTTTTCTCTCAGGGAAGGATTCAGAGAACTCCAGCTAAGGTCCTGACGAACGTGTGGGTTATTCACTCTGAGTGGCTGATTAGCCAGTGAGGCGGCAGCATCCACATTTGAGGTAAGTCCACAGTGACTTTTAGGTCAGGCTGTACAGGGCATTCCCATTCTCAGGAGCGTCAGTCAGGGTGGTGTGAGCATGCAGGTTCATGTGGCAGTTTGCACAGGCAGGGTGAACAGGACGGTGCAGTCTCCCTCCCATCAGCTCGAGAGGAGAGTTCAGGAATGGTTTCCACTCAGCAGGGTGTCAAGTCCCCTGCGTGTGTCAGAAAGGATGTGGCAACACAAACAGAGCTGCCATGGAAACATACAGGGGTCCAGGTATCATGGAAACATACAGGGGTCCCCCATACAGGGGTCTGCAGGGAGCGCCAGGGCCTGGCACTGGCATCAGAGTGTAAAAAATCCTGTGAAAGAAGAAAATGGTGCTACAATGCATGATATATATGAACAATTCTCATGCTTTGTAAGATGCTTTCAATAAACAATATTTTCAAGGTCTTCTACAGTAAATAGTCCACCTGCATTGGCAGGGAAACATGGGCTTGAAAGACTCCTAGAGTCATAGACTCATGAAGATTCAAGTCTCACCATCAATTGAATACCACCATGCCCACTAAACCATATCACAAAGTGCAATGTCAGCTCCTTTTTTGAACTTGTCCATGGATGGTGACTTCACTGCTTCCCTGGGCAGCCTGTTCCAATCATTAACCAGAATCCTCAGCCCCGCACATAGTGCAGGCAGGCAGGACACAGTGGCATTTACTATGCATCCTTCTGAGAGTAAAACAGTCAAAAGTATAATTTCTCGTAATCTGAATGTAACACATCTCCTTCTTGTTCAATGTTGTTGTTATCATATCACTTCCAGGCCCAAGGAGGGCTTCTGTCTTCCCTAATGCAGAAATGCTTACATTACTCCACACTCCTTCCCACACTTGCAGTCCACCATGGCAAATAATAATTATTGGATTTATACTTCTGTCTGGGAAGTTGCCTGTTTTCCCCTTCTTTCCAGTGCTGTTGGCTCAGAGAGAAACAGCAATTAGCAGTGATCCAGAATCAATCCTTGGAGTGCATGGCTGTAGTTTTCTCAGCTCTGATTGATATCCTTGGTGGTAAGAGTCCACTGGCTGAAGTACAGTATGGGATTTTTACTATTTGGAGGCTCTTTTCCAGTAGAAAAATGAAAATAAACTTTGAAATTATCACACACGTAATTTGTTATAAGAAAAATATGAACTGTCTACATTTCCTTTATATTATAAAATTCCTGTGTCTGTTTGAAATATTTTCATTTTTTTTCAACATTATGGACTCCTGCTCTGCATATCTGAGTCAGAACCGTGTTGTCTGGTTTGATGGAAACTGTTGTGTTTTATAACATAGCATCATAGAATATCAATCATAGAAACAGGGAATCATAAAAGCATAGAATCATATAAACATAGAAGCATAAATCATATGATCATTTCCACCACTATTTCTGAAATTAGTACCTTCTGTTGTGCATAGTCTGATGAATCTTCATCCTCTCATGTGGTCAGTCTCAGACCTGGTCTTCAATTTCAAGGGTAAATGGGGACATGCAGTATTTGTCACTTCCTCCTCCTTCTCTAATGCACCCTTAAGATTTAGTTATTCTGTACATAGTGTATTTGTGCATATGTACAGACATCTATGTTTGTTGTGAGTTGTAAATTCTTTGACTAATTTTTAGCCAAATTTTATGATAGTGTAGAAGTAGTCAAAGATAATGAAGACATTACAAGTTTTGTAAAGACGGGTATGTGAGTAGGGAACAGAAATTTTGAAAATGCTCCCAATACACTCCTGTGTGAGGCAAAGACTTCAGAATCAGCTCATATGTTATCAAACAGCAGACATCAAAATAAGCAAGAACCTCTGTAAATGACTCAGCTCTGCAAAATACCATCCAGTCAGGTCTAGAAACTGATCACCAGACACAAGTTGTAGAGAACCAGAATTCATCAGTTCCCATTCTTACAGAAAAAACAAAACAAACCAAAACTATTTCTCTTTCTTGATGCCATTTTTTATGGATGCAAATGCTGCTAATTGCAATCACTGACGAGTTTTCTGGGACCTTCAGACCATGCTGGCAATATTAGGAAATTTTGGGGTTATTTTCTTTCTTCTGCAACCCACCTTGTTTTCATACTTCTGTCTCTTTCTTTTCTTGGACAAATACAGTGAGCTCTTGTTGGTGCTTTTTATTGCTAGTAGAAGACCTTTAAAAACCTTTCTGGGGGCAGTTTTATGAAGTGCCATGCAGACAATGAATCCTGATGACATAGAGGTGAATTTGGAGTGAGTCACAAATACTTACTTCTTGGGGCATGCTTGGATTTCTTTACAATATTTCTTAGGAAAAGACAAGCATAAAATAAAAAGCAGAAGGATGCGTCTTTTGGCTGTGCCTCTGGAAAATATGACAAAGCACTGTACATTTTCCATGTGTTTTTTGAGTAAAAGTCTTGAAACTTTTACTTTGGAGAAGTAGTTTTGATCTGAGATGGAATGTTAAGGACCTGAACCATGAGAGTCTGGCGATGGATTCTGTTGGGCAGAGCTGGCATTTGTTTTCTGCTTGCTGTGGAAATGGGATAGGATTCTAGCTACTCCTTCTACCTCCTTGCAAGAAAGAAATTTTCAACATTTCACTGCCTGTGCTCCTACTACATAGTGTATCCAACAGCAGACCTCTTCCAATGTAGAAGATAGCTTTTAATAACATCTTCTTACAGGGAAAAAATAGTTCACAGGGGAAAAAATAGTCTGCGGGACAGACACTGTGACATTCTTAAGAATAACAACCCTCTCCTGTCAACACGTCTCAAATTTGCTTTTCCTTCCTTTCTCCTGAGCTCTGTTTGCCAAGTAGAAACAAATAGGGACAAGTGTCTGATTTCATGGGTATGCTTGTAACTTTGAGTATTGTAAAGCTATTCCTATGGCAGCCCAAAAAGCTGATTGATCTCTGGAGCTCCTGGATGGCAAACAAGACATTGCTCTGGTCCTTTCTAAGATGAGAGTGAACCAGGAATGCACAGATTTGCTGCTTAGCAGCAGAACATAAATCTCTGTGAACAGAGATATTTTCTAATAAAATTACAGGAACTAGAGATTAGCAGTACCTACCTATTCAGCCAGTCCTTGTCCTGGGGCTAAGGGAACACTCCTGGTGATGCCTTACCAGCTCTGTTTGAAGTGTCTCAGACCTGTGAAGCCTCCATGTTTGCTCTCTTGAGACAATTTACAGTTTTAAAATCACAGAATCATAAAGATTGGAAAAGGCCACTGGGATCATTGTGTCCCAAAGTTCTTACTAAACTCAGTAAATAAAAGAAAGCAAGCATTTACATAATATTTTCTTTTTTTTTTTTTAAGTCTTTTTTGACTGTGATTCGGATTTGTATTTTAAGGTTAAAAGAAAGGAAGAAATGTCTGTATGTTAGGGAATTTGAACCACACCATGAACCACTTCTGAAAATTTTACCCCAAAACTGCCTCCCACCTGCTGGTCTGTGTGCCATGGGCTCACAAGGAATAGCTTTATGCTCTGCATGGTAGCACTCTGACTGCCCAGTTTCCTGATTGAGGGGAACCTTAAGCCCAACCAGGCCAGCTAGGCATCTTGTTTAAACAGCAGAGACTGGAATGGCTCTTCCATCGTTATGGTAGCAATTATCTGTATCAGTGACCCCACAAAAGGGCATTTGATAGCAAGAAGTGTCAAACAGTTCATGTACAAGTCTTATATTTAGGCAACAAAAAACTTACCATTGTCTTTCTTGGCTTGCTCTCTGAAAGAGCCATGTGGTTGTTTTTCTCTGTGTTTTAGTGAAGGAATCATCAGCCAGGTCCAGCCTGGGAGTTTCTGTTCTAGTCTGCAGCACTCAGTCTTTTCTGTTTCCTTTGATTCTCCCAGTGTAATGACTTACTACATCAAACAAAGTTTGAGTCCATTTTTTTCCCTCTTATATCTGTTCCTAGAGCTTAGCACTCACATTTGTTCTAGTTATCTAAGCCTCCTGCCCTTCCTCTGTACTTAGCTCTGTTTCTCACCACATTATCCAATTAGCACCTCACTAACTATCCTGTGCTGCCTCTTTCCTCTGACCCAGCAGTATTTACACCAGCTCAGTTATGCTTCCTATTGATACTCCTCTCATCCACTGAAGACAATGGGAATGCATCCTTGTTTAAACAAAAGAAAGTCCATAAAAATATTTTGCTGTATAAAGACCTAAAATGCCCAGCAATAAAATAGCACACTATGGGTATCCTTTGGTGCTGGGCATATTTGGTACTGTTTGAGTGCATAAATGCTGTTGAATATGAAATGACCTTTTGTTTGCATTGCAGTGATATAGCCCAGTTTGCTGACCCTTCCTAATATATGAAAATCTCAATATATTAAATATTTTGCTGCTGGTTTTTGGACTGTGGTAATAGGCTTGATGGGCTTCATATCATGAGTTTCAAAGCCAGGACTTCCATATTTCAGTTCCAACAACAAGTTTTCATGAGTGTGGTTACTGCTTTTTTTAAGAGGAATCTCTGTCAAAATGTTGTTTTTTTTTTTTTTTTTTTTTTTTTTTTTTTTTGAGATGAAAATGCCTATTAGATTACGGACTATGGAACAAAACTGAGAAACAAAGTTAGAGGATAAGTATGGTCAACCTTTTATTTATAGTTCAAGGCAGATACAGATTGGGTGATTTTAGCTCTGTAGCATATTGAATTACTTAAAGCCTGGGGTTGTGATCTCATCCAACTTTTAGAAATTATGTTGGGTCAGGAGAATCTACCCCATCCAAACACACATGTACACCTCCAGTGGAAAGTTAGAATTGGCAGTAAAGGCCATTGTTCACTAAAATCTCCTTGATTTTATCTGAATTAATGTGGCTGGAGACAGCTGTGCTTTCTGACTTTTATGGATAAGTGGGTAAGCATTTACTTATGTTTTCCTACTCCCAAAGGTATTTGAGAGAAAGCCTTTAAAATTTGTTATTTTAATGATTCACAGAGAAGAAAATATTTTTGAAAAATAAGTACTTTGGTCAGCATTCAAATTTAATCTCCATGTAGTAATTAAATGTTTAAGCATGGCTGATTAAAATGTGTATATTACAGAGCACGCATGACTTAGGAGCACATCTCCTTACACATCAGTGGGATCTGTGCTCCCAAATCAATGTTATTTTTTGAAAGGTTTTTCTGAAAGTTTGCACATGCACCAAAAATTCTTCATATCCTTCCCATCTATGCATTTTTCATTAAGCATATAGATGTATGGAATTCCACAACCCAGTACAGTAGTCCTTCAATAAAAAAGCAGTCCAGTTTCCTTCTCAAAAGCACAGTAACAGATTCACAGAGAGATTTAAGGGACAGATGGGTGTGTACATTGATGTTAAAGAGGATGCATGACCTAGCACCTTCTTCGTGTCTGACATTTATGCCTCCAATGGCTGCCTTACTCAGGAAAACATATGCTGATGCACATGTTATCTAGGGAGAATGGGAAAAATTGATCTTTTGCACCTGGTATTACAGAAACATGACTTGAAATTAGAGGTAGAAGAAATTTGTACATGGACAACTACTTTAAGACTGACCTTCATTAGTGATCAGTGGGACCTTAACTTTTGCCAGTTGAGAGAAGACACTGTCTTATGGGAAAGCTGAAGAATTATACCTCTGTGAAGCTGGTCATGCACAAGATCGGAATCAGTTCTGAATTGCTGCCTTTTTATCTTCGTGACTTCAGTCTGAATTGACTTTCATCTTGACTTTAAAATGGAGACTGCAGAATAGATCATAAGCGTAGAGAAAAAAATTAAAGGTAATCAAGCAGTCACATCACATTCTCTCCTCATCTCTTTTTTTTTTTATGTTTGACTTTTGGTGTGAATTCCAATTCACAGGTCTTTGTCAGGCACTAATTTTCATAAATACAAACGTTACTGAAAACTCAAATATAGTATTAAAATCACTTATTATTAATAACTTAAGAAAGCACAGTTTTCTATGTATAGACTACATTGAAAGAACTGCTCACAAAAAGAACCTGGAAGACTAGCTGTCACATACAAATCTTGTAAAAATGTAAGCAGAATTTGATGCTATTCTAATATCTTAGAGGGTAAATTATTAATGTTCAGCATTAAAGAAAAAATGTGTCTTCTGGGTAAATACACAACTTCGTTCAAATGACATTCATATACCCTCGCTCTGAAACTATGAGGAGGAAAAAGTCAATATCTTTAGAATGTGAAATGTGGAATGCTAAAAGAAGTATAGCACCAAGATATAGGCTTTAAGTTTCTAAATACTATCTATTCTCAGGCAAGAATTTTTCCATATTGCTGTCAGACAAGTTAACAGATATCAAAAAGTCAGTACAGGACTTAATTTGAGTATGTACACTCATGGTTTACATGCAATACATACATGAGCACACACATACCTACAGGAAGTATTTATATATGGATTAAAGTAATATATATGCACACACATATATGTACATACATTTACATATACTCATTCTGCTCTTCCAGACCATTTGTAATGGATATCCATTTGTAATGGATAATTAATATTATGCATATACGTAGCTACATACAAATTACATGAAGTGGATGTACTATACAGAACAATTTTTCTCTCACTACTGAGGGAAATGGGATTACCAGGTGCTTTCCCACCTAAAGTGACTGCTGCTCCTCTGGGCTCTGTAATACAGTTGTTTGGAAATCACTGCATCTTTGCAGAACAACCATCTATGACCTAGGCAAGGTGTCAGAGCTTTTTTATGTGTTTATATTTGATAAATATTCTAAAATTTGTTTATGTAGACATTTGTTAATTTTTGTTGAAGGAGGAGGAGAAATTCCTGGCTTGGTGGCTTTAATCTTTTTTGGGTTTTTTTTGGTTGAATATATGTTGTTCCAGTGATAGGTACAAGTTAAACACTATGTCTGTGATTTTCAATGGAGTTGAAAGACAGCTCCTAATTTCTTCAAACTTTTTTCGTTTTAAATTTCTTCCCTGAATGTTATTCTCTAGAGAGCCTGTCCCCTGGGAATACACTGGCATCTTGGTAGCTGCTGGGCTATGGATATGGCAGTGTCCAGGTGACTTCTGTCTGTCTGCATGGGGCCTCAGGGCTCTGAGCACATGAAAGGCATGGAGGCTATATGCAGACACAATGATGTCCTTCGGAACAGAAATGGTCACTGCTGCCTTTCACCCACAATTTTTATATTAGTTTCTGAATTTTGGGAAATAATAGATTCTGGATGTTATGAGTCTTACAATACTTTTATATGACCCCTACTTCCACTTACCTACAGTTTCAAAGTTCTGCCTTATTCCTTCTCCTGCCTTTAGAAAATGTTTTATTGCTATACAGTCTTCCAAGACTATCTTAGCCTTCAGTCTTCCAAAATAAGCCCTGAATGACTGTTAACCATTTCTAGTCTTTTCTTGGGTTGCCACTGTAGACCAGCCTACATATAAGTTGGCATTCAAGAGTACTAGTCACCTTTAATCTACTCCTTTTAGAATTATAAATTTATTTTAGGCACAAGTACGTTGCCTAACATTCCTTTGAGAATTGGTTTAGCCTGAAGTTAGTGGAAAATCAGGAGTGGATATACCTTGTTATTTTCTCTCCTGTGTAAATTCCAGACCTTATTTATTAAGGGGGTTTGGTAAAATATTTAAGAAAAACATCATTCCATCTTAAATCATGAGGATAGGAATAGGGTTGAATGATGTTTATCTTCTTAAATATTTTGAAATAAGTAAAAAATTAAGATCTTCAACACTGGTGGTGGTTTTGTGTGTCCTATTCGCACTGTTTTGAAAGAGTCTTATTTCCAGGGCACATGCTGATTCTGTAGAATCATGTTTCAAAAAACTGCCTAAAATCAAGTACCCAAAAGAAAAAAGTTGTGGAAAGGAAACCCAGACCAAATTATTTGACCTTTTGATGTGTTTATTTTTTTAATCTAAAATTTATGAGAAAAAATGTTGCTTCTTTCACTCATCTCACTCAGATAATAATGTATTTGAATGAAAAAAGGCAACATCCTGTGAAGAAAGATTGTAGAGAGTTACTATTGTCACTGGTTTGAGCTTTCCTTAGCACAGCCCAATATTCGTCTTTCTTGGTTTTGTTCTAGACTAGGAGGATATTTGATTCTTTTCATAAAAAGAGGCTGTCTTGCAGAAAAAAAAAGTTCTGTGGGTTTGCTCATTCTATAAAGAGATATTGATTCAATGAAAATTCAGATATTTTTGGTGCTTTTTTCCCCCAAATTACTAGTACTTTATTTACTGTTTAATATGACTTTTAAGTATTGTCAAATTCTTAGAGACTTGGCAACAATCCCAGAACTCTTAGAATTCTTTCTGAACCCAAGTTAACAGGCAATAAAACCCATTCTTTGATTTTTTTTTTTTTTTAGT
>VZTH01007925.1:0-56003 GCA_013397815.1 Aleadryas rufinucha | reverse complement strand
TTTTTTATTTTTTTTTTTTTTAGTTTTTTAAAGTTGTAACAGTAAAGTTATAGCTGTAACCAGAAGAAGAAAGATCCATGATGTGATAAGCCTGGCACTGAGCCTAGGTGACTCTACACTACACCCTGAGCATGGTGCCATGCTGACAATATCCACAGCAATTTAAGTCCTGCTCAGACAGGACTAGCAGCACTAATTAGGAACGGATTTTCCTGGAGATGTCAGTCAGATCAGAGGAAGAACAGGACTTCCACTCTTCGTGTGATTTATGGGCAGTTTGGAGGACAGAGACATCCAAGAGAAGGTTTCATGAAGACCTCATAGTAACCTCCCAGTATGTGAAAGCAGCCTGCAGGGAAGCCAGAGAGGAATTCTTCACCAGGAACTGTTGCGATGGGACCAAGAGTAAGGGGTACAGATTGAAAGATGGGAGATTTCAGTTAGATATATGGAATGAATTCCTGAGAGGGTGGTGAGATACTGGAACAAGTTCCCCAGGGAAGTTGTGGATGCCCCAAACCTGGCATTTCCAAAACTGTTTTTCAGGGATAAAATTCTTCTTCACATGCAAAAATTTCCATTGTCACTGTGCACCTGAGCTGAGCTAATACTGAGTGATTTTACTGAGATAATAAAGGTATGAATTTAGAAAAATACCTTTATGAGAAGAGATGTAGGGGGTTTAATGTATTTTAAGTGTGGGTTTGTTTTTTTCTCCACTATTGTGCTACAGTGTGTCTGTCTTGTTTGTTCATTAAGGTTGCTGCGCAATGGACTTAAGGCTGTTTGTTCTCTCCACTAGTCTGTAAATAACAATAACTAAAAAAGAAACTTTTCTTCTAACTCAGAAAAATATTCCCTGTAGATGTGCTGCTACTCTGGAGGCTACATGCCTCCATGAAGATTTCTCATGTCCTACCGTTTATGGCCTGCAGCCACCCTTCCTTTAATTGTGATCTTATCACACCTCCCAAATAAAGCAGTATAGAGTCAGTCCTGAGAAGTATAATCTCCAGAGCCTTATCAGGGCTGCTAGACCCTTATGCTGATTACTCATAATACATTTTGAGGTTTTTTCCCCCATCAACCCATGAAGCCAAGTACCACTGTAGAACCAAGAAGTGGATCTTTTGATATTGAGAGAGTAGAGCTTGGCCAGCCAAAGGAATTTTAATCCTATATCTTTGTGGAAAAGATGTGCAAGTTAATGTGACAGCTCAGGAGGGGGTTGAAGAACATTCCAGAAGAGTTAGCTGTCAAGTTTGCATGGTCAAATTCATGTGAAAACATTGCATTTAAAAAGAAGACAAGAAGATGCCACTTTGGCTCATACTGAATTTTATGGTTAGTAGCAGCCTGGGCTGCTTCATATTTTGGTGATTTGTGTCTACAGAAGCAGTTTGATATTATTTGTAAGAAACTGGAATTGGATGCAGGAGATTTGGATTCAAATTCCACATGTGACCTTGGACATATTTCTTCCCCCTTGAAGCTCATTTTCTCCCATGAAAAGTAAAGATACTGGTATTTCTTTCATTTGTCCTATCCAACCTGACTGTGAGCTCTAGATTTTAGAGTGAATCAGTACACCACCTTGCTCTGTGGGGCCATCTTCACAGCTGGCTGCTGTACTCCTATAACCCCTGGAACAATAATAGTTCTCATTAGGGACTCCTCTTCAAAATGTGCTTTATCATGGCTAGAGAAATCCTCTTTCAGATTATTAATTAAAATGAAATCCAATTCCTTTCAACTATGGACCATGACATTTGCAGTGTGAGCATTAAGGGCAGAGAAATTTAAACGAGCTATCTTGAAAGTTTTGTGTTTGAAGGCTTGAAGATGCATTTGCCCCCTCCTCTCCCCTCCCTGTCTGCACTGTTTCAGATCCATTGCTTATTGACTGATAGACTTATTGGTGAATTCTACAGCAGTGATCCAGCCCAGGGAGGTCAGCAGGGTGCAATTACTAGCAGAACAGGCTTGGGTGTGCTTCTGAACTACTCCTCCCTGCACAGCTCTTTCAGTATGCATATCACATCTCCCTGCTTGTAGCAGGCTGATGAGTGTGTGCAGTTAGTGCAGGCACACACATACTTCTGCGCTTTCCCTGAAAGTGGAGCATTAGCAACTGCAGTCAAAACGCACCGTTGCTTCTTCAGCTCTGATCCAAGCAGCAACTGTCTAATTCTGTCTGGGGGAACTAGGAGACAGCACTGGAGGCAAGTTTAAAAAGGACCTAGTGACACCCTGCTGTCACATCTGGTCTCGTGGATCTACTTATTAGTAGTCCATTTAAAATTACTTTCTTAGTCCCATCTGTAGTGCACATTCTTGAGAACTGGCTGGCTGGGAAGGAAGGAGCACACTGCTGAAGGTATGTTGCAGTCCTCTTTACCTTACATCTTGTGCTGAATGTTTTTATCTGTGCATCTCACTTGCAGGCATTCCTGGTATGTGCAGTTTTGCACTGAGAGCTGATGGAGAAGGGCTTTAACAAATCATAGCATTAGGAATAAATGGACAGGTAATTTGTTTTGGTTTTTTTTCCCCTTCAATTAGCCATGCTGATTGTTTGTTGAGGGGTAAAATTAAATGACTGGATTAAACTTTCAGGAAAGATGACAACTCTGACAGCATTTAGCATCACATGCAGATAGACTGCTGTTATTTCTATCAGGGCAAAATGTCCATTCATTGGTTGTTTAACTGTGGACATGGAACATTGCTTCCAAAAGGACGTGTTTATTAAATATGGGCTGTGTATGCACTGCCAGCTGAAATTTGCATACATGTTTTGAAATTTGAAAAAAAGACTCTTTCTTTAACTTTCAAAATGATCTGGACTGCAGCACACTTCTTTAGAAAACAGGAGTGAGCCAGGCTTTTCATTTCACTTAAGCTCTTTTGCTGGCATGTATTCATCTGGTAAAAAGTCTTTGCCAAATACAAGAAGTTTGCTGTTATTGCATTTCCATAAATGTAACAGCTGTGAAGAGCATGAATATTCATGGTGTTTAGATTTTTCCTCCAAAGATTTTTTTGAGAATTCTTACTTTTCAAAGGGGATGAGATCTTAGATCAAAGAATTATACAGGTTGTGATATTGTGATAATCCGTATATAAGTGTTTCTTCAAAAACAGCCTAGTACAGATAAGCATATACTGCAGTACATAACTGACTGTACTTGTTATTTACTTGCAGCTATCTTGATCTGTTGCTTTTACTTGGGGATTCTTTTGCTAACAGGTCATCAGCAATGAAAATGAAGTACAGTTCAGATGCTGGTCTCTGATGGGATGTTATTTCCCTAATGCTATACAGCTTCAAAACATATCCAAGACATTGCTAATATTATGATGATTAAATTTTAATTTGGTACATCCTGCATTTTCACTTACTGAAAACTCATTTTGGGATGTTTCTAAGATCAGAAAAGCCCACTGCTAGCTCAGTGTATTTTAAGGACGTAAAGTGATTTGAGTGATCTTTCCTTAGGAAAATTCTCCTGTCAGTATTTTATTGAAATTGTATGAGCAGCAGAGATGGTCCTCCCCTGCAGGTAGAAGTAGAATGGTCTTGAAAATACATAGGCAGCATGTGTGCATGTGTGTCTAGAGATAACTAACTCATCTAAAAAACTTAAATATTCCTAGCTGCCTCTAGATCTCAATGACTTCTCTGTTACTAAAAATATCATATTAACGGGTCATACTGCAGATTTCTGAAACCTCACAGTGAGGAAAACAACTAGACAGGAATTGTGTTATATAAAACCACTTCAGAAACCCTCCAAAGACTCATTGTAATTATTTCTTTAAAAATCCTCCCAGTACTTGGGAAGTGCCGGGAACTGTGGAGTATCTGCCTCTCAAAAGTGTGACAAGTGGAGCTATCCATGCATGCTCAAAGTGAATTTAACATTCCTAATGTCCGGGGGCACCTCTTTGGCAGACTGTCCTCACTCGGGCTGGACCTTGCTCACCACTGGCAAGGTCAGCCTGGCTGGAGAGCTGTGCCTCCCAGCTGCTCCAGCCCTCAGCCAGAGCTGGGCTGTCACTTAGTGTCTCCTCCTCAGGGGACAGAGAAAAAACTGTTTGTCCCTTTCATCTGTCATTTTTAATGACAGCTGAATCAGTCTGGTTCTTAGGTGGAAAGTTTCTGTTTGTCCCCTCCTATCCACCCCTCTCCACATGGTGGATATGCAGAGACTGCAGACATGAAATATATGTAAATACGTATGAAAAAAAGAACAATTTAATGGGTCAGATCCTGTTTCCAGGGAGAGGAAATCAGATTACTCTCCTGAAATCAGTAGGAAGTTGTTTACATGAACAGAAGTTGTTTACAGAGGTGCAAACTGGTAGAAAATCACACTTTCCCTTGGTGCTGTTTGAATTTATGTGACCCGAGGACCTGGCTCTGTTCCTTTAAAGCTTGGCTTTATTCCAGGAAAAGTAGCCAGAATGGGGAATTTGTCTTTTCAGTCACTAGGAAAAATCCTGCCTGTGTATGGTGATGGATATCTGAGAGCAAATACCTTTTTTCTCTCCCCTCACCAAAGCCTAGGAGAAAAAAAACCCACACCAAAGTATCCAATTAAAAACATCCTCCCAAACACCTCTCTTTAATTCCCTTTAAGACATATAAGGTTTCCTCTTCTGCTTTAATGTGTGTCAGGCTCCTTCCTGACCTCCACTACTGCGTTAGAGGATGGGAGAGTTAATTCACTTTGACCCCTTGGCCGCCTCACCCGTGTGCCTCTTCAAAGCAGATTTGTTGATCATATCAAATGCAGCTGCTGATGCGTTTCTCTCCTGCCTTGCAAGAGTCAGAGCCCGAGCCATCCCGAGCCTTGGATGCATTTGGTTAAGCTACAGTCTCTCAGCCCCAGCTCTGCAATTCCCAAGCCAACCAGCCCTGTAGTGTTTTGAGGTATTTGATGCAAAGAGGTCTCTGTAGCTATTGCTTGCCTTTAGCAGAGGTAAAGAGGGGAATTTGAAACAGCTCACACAAAATTAATGGATTTATTAGAATCTAGAGTGATTGGTAAAGCCATACAGCATCCAATCCTTCTGTCTGGAAAAAGCAAGAGCTGGGTTTCGTGTACTTTTAGAGTGCCAAAGCCTCTACGATTGCCACTGCTGCATGGCTGTGAGTCTGTCAGAGGCTGCTGACATACAAACTGCTGCAGAGTTGTTATAGAAGACAGTTGTTTATACACTGTAACTGGGATTTTTGAAAGCATCTCATATCACACACACAGGCTGCAGCACTGGAGCACTGCACAGGTTCCTCAACTCTCCCATGGCTGATAGCTGAAAATGAAGATGAAGGGGTGGAAATGCCATGAAGCCTCAATATTGTAGCAAACTGGGATCCAGATGGCAAACCTTTTTAAAGCAGTATGGTGGATTAAGTTAAAGATTCCCCTGGCTACTACTCTCCTGTTTAATTTTTCTTTCCTTAATACTGTTTTGTTGTGATGCTTTCTTGCAGAGTAATGCCGCAAAAATGCCTGGTTTCAGGCATACTCTTCTACCAGGAGAACTTTCTTTCATCTCTATTAACCCTTCAGAGCCAATTAACTGATTGCATGATCAGTAGCAGCAATTTGAACTATGCATGGAAAAAATGCTTTCACAATACAGGCAAAGTATGAAACCAAGGTGATTTGCACATAAAGGAATAGAAATAACCTGTTGGAGAGAGAACAGGTTTTCACTCTTCTGCGTTTTACTTCTATTCAGAAATATTTTTTCGTAGTGCAGCTGCAATAGTGGCTGAATTTCTTCACAGGGCAGATGCAAATCTCGGGTTGGTGTTGTACACATGCCAACATTTTTGAGGCTAGATGTAAGGTAGTTGTGTTTCTCCCTGTAACTTAGAGATCCAGCCCTGTCTTCTTGTAAGCTGTTACTGGTGTTTGAATATGCTCTACCTTCATGCAGTCACAGCAAGGATCATCACTGCCCACATCTTCTTCAAAAAGCTGGTTGGTGAGACACCCAGTGGTGACAGTGAGCACCTGTGCACTGGGCAGTGGGACCTCCTGGGTGCCTTCCTGCAAGTTATCCTTTAGCAGAAGTCTTGTCAGAAAGTCACCCTCAGACAACACGATGTTTAAGATTCCTTCCCTTTACTCTCCAATTCTGTCACTACCTGATGCAGATTGAATGTAAATTATTAAAAAGAAATATTATTTAAATAATGTGTCTCCAGAACAGCTCTTGATCATTTTTGTCTGGATTATGCCACTTTGGAAGTGGGTTTATAACTCTTTCCTGTATGTACACATAAGGGAATGAACAGCAAGTTCCACTCCAATTCTGTATTTCACATGACAGGTATATTCAAAACTTGATGAAATGGGAATTATCCACATCCAGGTCCCACACTGTGACACAGTTTATCTGCATCACTGCCATGCCTGCCCCAGCTGATGACTAAATTCACTATATGTCTCCCTGCTTAGCTTGAAAATTCCTTTGAGCTACCTCTACGAGAGCACAACATATAACCAGAAGCCAAAAATTAGATTCAATTCCAGATTAATCCCGGAAATAAACCACTGTCTAGTAAGTAAAATATTTGTTAGCCCCTGCAGATTGTATTGACCGGCTCACTGTTAACTAAAATGGGAGCTTAGTCTTCTACCAATTTGTCACTAGTTTAGTGAATACTTCTTTGTCTCTTGTGCTCTGGACTATCAATCCTTGCAAACCATAATTAACTGTTGTGGATCTTCCTGGGGTTGAGGAGGAACAATTCATTACAATGAAATAGAGGGTTTTGCCATAAAGTTACTAAGCAGAGCTATGGAAGAGTGATAAATGCGTGAGGGGATTTCCTTTCAGGAAGGTTACTAACAAACACTTCCACTAGTTGGACATTTGGACTTGGCCAGAGAGTGGTGTTTACATTGTTTTGGTGATACAGAAAGCAGTTAGGGAGCAATTATGAGATTCTGTTGTATTCTAAGACTCTGAAGAAATGTCATTATCCAATTTTAAAAAATGAATTAAATAATTTGTGAGAAAATGTAAAACTAATCCAGTTTTAGATGCATGGGTAAGTTAACACATAAATTTAAAGGATGTAATATAAAATGTTGGTAAGTTTTATTTTGCAAGATAAATGCTGCAGTGATTTCTGTAAATCCAAGGGATAAAAAATAATTTCTAAGTGCTTTTGATTAAATATTTTAACTTTTTATTTATAAATAAAGCTGTAGTGCTTACTGGTTTTCTCTTTAATAAAACTCAAATTCTGGTATCTCTAAAAGGTGATGGAAGATATAGCTGGGCTTATTAAAGATGAATAAAGCTCTATAATTTTTTTTTTCATTACACTAGATTTTTTTCTAAACAAAATCTCTTATCTCAGAAAGCCATCAAGTTCTCACAAGGAACAGAAATCATAGCAGAATAGACAGCCTCCTGCTTCATTCACTGAGCTCCATATGCTTATCTACCTTGTGTTTCTGCATCCCAGGCTCCTAAAATGCTTCAGTCAACATTCCTTCTGAATTGTGATACGTCATGTTAATCAGCCTCTACAGTGTCCCAAAAATGTATGTAAATTAGACTTTTGATGAAGCAGAATATTTTGACAGGATTTTTGCATAAATCACACACAGAGGCATGCTCACACACAGAACCTTTTTAGAGAGGGGGACATTTTTGGACCTCATTTTTTCTGGAGTACATTGTGACCAGCATGCTGGTGCTGCTTGTGAGCAAGAATACATATGTGGCAGTATGCCAGGTCCCATAGCAAGACGCAAATCAAGTTTAAGTTCACTCTTGGCAAGAAAAAATGTACCAAGGAGAGAGAAACATAACAGTTTCTTCTTCCTTTTTCCTCCTTTCCCCCTACTCCCTTTCTGGCACTTTGTTCTCTAGATTGGTTTTTGCAAGTGGTAATATCAGCATTTTTAGTGTTATCCTGAGAGAACATTGTCATGTTATAGTAGACTAATGTTTTAAATTAATCTGTTCTTCTAGAATAATCAAAACTCAAAAATCAAAATAATTTCTTTGAATTTAAATCAATTTAAATAAAATTTAATTAAATTTTCTGACTTTCACATTGCTTATAAATTACCTATAATTCAGGTCCACTGAATATATAGAAAGCCATATTGAGGCTTGTTCAGATGAGTCTTGTAAGTATTAGCACTGTCTGGCTGCAAATCTCTCAATTTTTATTCTCTTCTGACCTCCTTTGCTATAGTTTTATGTTCCACCTTGTCCTTCAGGTCTGCATTCAGACTGCTTACAAGTCTGGTTACGCCTGTCTCATCTGTCCCTCTCGCTGAAGGGTTGAGGCTGAGCGAGAAAAACAAGAATGATGCAGGCAGTGCTTTCTGTCTCCTTTGGGCAGCCCTCAGTCTGTAACTGTGTAGGTAAGGACCTTCAGCTGCCATTTACTTGTACAACTGGGGCCCTGATTGACATGTTTTGAGATGTCCCCATGAATCCACTCCACCTTCTACATCTCAGTCCAAACAGGAGGCACAGCTATTTCTGTGACTCTATTTTTGCATAGAGTATTTTTTGACACAGAAGCACAGAGTATAGGATCATAAAGTGGTATGTGTTGGAAAGGACCATAAAAATTACCTAGGTCTAACTTGCTGCCATGGGCAGGGTTGACACCCCTTAGGTCAGGTTGCTCAGGGCCCCATCTAACCTATCCTTGAACATTTCCAGGGATGGGGTGTGTATCTCACCATGAAGTGGCACATGCCTGAAAAACTGTCAGACCTCACCAGGAAAGTATGGGATCATGTCTACTTATCTTTCCCAGTGATGCTGCAGTCTAATAACCTTGTTGCTCTAGTTTCTCTACAGAGCTTTCCCATTTCTAGAAGGTACTGTGCTTTCATGAGGCTTATATGGGCTATCTCTTTGGCAACTTTTGCACAGTTGAGGCTTAAAATAACTCCTCTGATATTATACAGTGTACGTTTTATGCATCCTGTACCTGCAGTGGTGATGCACTGTTCATCATATATGTTGTGCACCAACTAAAAGAATCACACAGTATGCTGAGATGGAGGGAGCCTGCAAGGATCCAACCCAAGCTGAGTCCAGCTCTTAACCCTGCACAGGACATCCTCAAGAGTCATACTATATACCTGAGAGCAAGATACTTTATTTTCTATGTATAGATACCTCAAAAGAGTGTATGTACAATACTTACACTGTGCATGAGGGAATACACATGAAACCAAACATATTTGCGAACATATATACAATTCAGCTTTCACAAAACACATTACCCACAGAGAAAGGTCAGTGATTTGTCATCTAGTGCAAATCCAACAGAGTTTGGAGTGTCAGATTAAAGCATCCCATAGCTGCAAAGACATACAGGTTGGCTGCTGCCTTTTTAAAGAGGTAAAAGAGCTTATAAGTATGTGCAATTTTATGGCTAAATATAAACAGAAGAATGTTTCAATAATCATAAATACAGCTGTAGAGCCAAATTCTCCAAATGATGCAATGGCAATATATATAGATACACATATATATTCTATTTCACAGTTTGAAGTTCTTAATTCTCAAACCCCAAGTCTTAGTTTCCTGCCAATTTTATAATTTTTCCTGTCGTCAATTGCTTTCTAAAATAAGTTTGAATGAGGTGGAATTAAGTTTAAAGTTTAAAAAATTAGAAACAGGTGTTGTGTCTATACCTGCTGCCATATCCCTTTCTTTGTGCCTTATATCGCTGCTTTCTGGAAGAAGATTTTTGATCCTCTCTCTTGCTGCTAATTTTGCACCATCTGCTGGTAGAAGCTGGGGGAGGGGACAAACTTGATGAATATTAGAACAGTGAGAGAGTTGAAGATGTTCAAAACCAGGGAAGCTTTGCAAACTGAGTAGAAATAGGGTAGTATTACTCTTTGCAAGCTGAGTAGAAATGAAGTAGTATTACTTGAGAGAGCTCTAATAGCAGCCATGCAATCACTGGCTTAAATGTGTTTTGGTTTTGGGTGCTTTTAATGGCAATAATTAGGTAATCAATATTGTTTCAGAATGGAAAAATATCCTGCTTAACAACAGAATAACATTGATTAGCTAAGCTAGTACCATTTTAAGGAACATTAAGTAATCAAGCCTGTTTCCATGATGACATCCCAAAGTGAGAGAAAATCAGGTAACTCTAGTATTGGATGAAGCTGGGACTGCATTTGCACTGTTGCTGAGGAGACAACGGCTGCTGCATTTACCTGTGCAGTCGTTGTAGTACAAACGACTGAGGGAGGCACTGGGTTCATTTCAGTGAACTTGAATCCTATCCCAGGTATAAACTAGATGTTTTCTGAAGATACGGATTTCACTCCACACTTTTCATTACCCTTTATACACTTGTTAATTCAAACTGATATGTTTAATTTGAATTTCTAAAATAATTAATGATTATATATAACTTGCACTTTGAAATTTACTGAGAGGTTTTAGGAGCTTTTCAGGAGATGCCACTCTTAATAGATTTGCTTTACATCAGAGCAAAATTAATGGTGGGGTGGGAGATTTTACAAAGAATCCCTGTCTGCTGGTGGCACATGGAGGAGGAGGGCCCCCAAGTCCTGGGTGCTGATTTGTTGCTATATCTACCCAGGCATCTTGAACTTTTTAAATTAAGTATCCAGATTAATCCAGAATTACCTAAACTTTCACATATTCCAGCAACTCCAGTTACAGCTGCAGCTTTTCAAACACTGCAAAGAAAGTTGCATGCAGATGCCCAGGTTTAGTCATTCTCATGAGGATTCACTAAGCAATATTTCTCAGAAATATGATGCTGATTCCTTTTCTGTCTGATATTGCAGGAAATGACACTGCACTGCTTTTGCTAAACCTGGGGGTGTCACAAAGAGCAAGGCCAGACTCAACAGGGCTCGGAGCAGCCTGGTTTGGCTGAAGATGTCCCAGGTCATTGCAGGGGCATTAGACTACATGACCTTTAAATGTCCCTTCCAATTCAAACTGTTTTATGATTCTATGATTCTATAATTCTATGATTTGACCTACAAATGACTTTGCATGAGTGGAAGACAGTGAGTATTTGGTACAGAGTATAAAATCTTCTAGGACAGATCCAGGGTGCCAGAAATTGACAACGGGGCTCAGAAATAACAAAAAAGTGTAGGTGGTGAGCTGGTGGTAGTTGAGAATTCTTGAATCCGCTTGCAACCAAGTGAGAATGCCATTAAGCTCTTTTCTAGGCATAAGAACAGTCAGCATCCCTTCTCCCAAGAGTTAACTGATCAGACACTCTGTGTTTCATGATACATGAGCATGTCCTTAAAGCATTCACTCCTAGAGGCAGGTCATTACATATGAATCACAAGTTTCAATAGGGAAAAACACTTGCAGAATTCAGAGCATTGAGGTCAAGCTTGAAAATATGATCCTTTATATTATGAAAACTCAAAATCAAAAAATAAAATATCAGTTTCAAAATCTTCTTCTTCAAAGGGGGCAGCCAATCAGAAAACAGTCTTTTCATTCAGAATTGGTCTTGCGATAATCGGGGGAAAATGGTGTACACACTTTTTAATGTTCAGGTTTAATCTCAACATAATTAAAGTAGAAATGTTCGACAGGTGAGAATTCTTATTAGTCTTGAGGATATCAGGAAAGATGTTGCCCCAAAGCTAAGTTTGAAAACCATTTTCTATAGAGAGGATCAGACTGTACTTTCAGAGTAGACAAATTTAGTCAAGAGGTGCAACACAGCTTTTATACATTAGGGCTTTTGTACATTAGATTAGTCTATGAAATGAAATGTACCATTATTACATTACAACCTAGGGAGGTCTGAAAGGGAGAAGCTCTGCTTAGATGGAGCAGAAGCAATCTCTCTTTCAGTTTTCACTCTGATGCGGATGATTTTCACAATGGTTTTGTTTTCTATCATATGCCATACTTGTTGTATATAATTATGTGGGAGGCCATCTTCCTACCTGGTATCTTCTCAATCAACTGGTGTTTTGTGTGGGCTGATGGTGTGCATAGTTTCACATTCACAAAGATGGTAATCTATGAGGATGATTACAGGAAGTGGTTCAAGTGGATAGATGTAACTGGTAGGATAACATATAAGATGTTTTGGTGTGTACATGTTCTCACACTTTGTCTTGATTGTATTTTATCTGATGCCAATTTATTATATTCAATATGCAAAAGGACTTGACTTGATCTTGCCTATCAGGGTTCTTCTTCTGACAGGTGCTATATCCATCTTTCTTCTTTTGTAGATCAGGAAACAGGAATTTACTGAAAACAGCTTTCTAATCTGTACTTCTGCGCTGGTGGATTCATTTGCCAGCAGACTAAAAGCACAATAAGGGCTGGAATAAACCTTACTTTTTACTGACATGCAAATTTAGTTTATTTTGAGTAAGCACCAGAAAACAGGCCTTATTATCCAAGTAGAAATGTTCAATACACTCTTTCTGACATTGTCTGGTAGACTTGAGAGTGTTAAATACTCTGGTAAATTAGATAAAGTTGAATGAATTAAAATATAATATTTATATTTTTTTAATATACATAATTTATTGCGTGGCTGGGTATGCCAAACTGTTTCTCTACGACTATCATTGGATGCTGTAAAATTCTCAGAGTCAGTGATTTGTGAATGCTACACTTATCCTCAGAATGACTTTACTTCGATCATACAAGTTCTGCAACAATCATAGGGGAAACAGACAGGAAAAGATATCCTTGTTCAGGACAGACAAACCTAGCTGGATAACTTTGTGCGTTCATGACAAGAAAAAGGGTGTGCACACTGAAAAGAATAAAAAGGACAGCATAGAGATCTGTGTTTAAAAAATTTCTCTGGTAAATAATGGAAGGGATGGTTCCAGGAGCCTTCCTGGAACCAGAGGTCTACAAATTGCTTCCACTCAGTGAAGAAATTCATGCCTCTGATAGAGACACTGATTTTCCAAGTACAGGGTGCTGTTAATGGTAACAGTCTCCATATTTCTAGATGCAAAGTCAGCAATAATTTGTGTTAAATTAGAACTGAATAAGCAATTATAATTGGTTTTAATGCAAGTGAACATCCATCATCTATGGCAATTTTGGCCTCATTAATTTTTTTTCGTTTTGTTTCTATTCTGATTGTATCTCTATTACAAGTGACATTTTCAATTTATTTACCTTCTAGACTGAAGATTTTTCTGTTGTCTGAGTTCTGTTTCTCTTATAGTTGCATATGACATGATTGACTCTCTCCCTTTTTGTCTGTATGATAAGTTAACTGGATTGATCTCATCACTTTTTACACAACTTTGCATATTTTTCAGTCCATCAGTGATTCAGTGGTTCTTTTCTGAATCCTTTGCAAGGGTAGGGACCTTCCTTTTCCTTCCATTTAGAGGCCTGTAGTCAGTGGCATTCCCCAGGGAACAATAGTAGGTCCATTATTATTAAGCTATTTCAGTGGTGCCCAGCAATAGATCAAGGAGTAATAGTCAAAAATTAAAACACAAGAAATTCCACCTCAACATGAGGAAGAACTTCCTTACATTAAGGGGAGCAAAGCACTGAAAAAGACTATGCCCAGGAAGGTAATAGATTCTCCCTCACTGTTGAAATTCAAAACCCACCTGGGCATGTTCCTGTGTAATCTGCTCTAGGTGACCCTGCCTTGGCAAGGACGTTGGACTGGATGATTTCCAGAGGTCCCTTCCAACGCTAACAATCCTGTGATTCCGTGATGATTCTGTGATTCTGAATTAGTATTCTTCTTAACATATGGAGAGCAGAACTATTGCCAGAATTACAGTAGGAATTATAACTTTGACAAACGTATGTTCTGTTGGGTTTTTTTATCCTGAAGAATACTTCCATGTTTATAATCCTAGTATTACGTTAACCCTTTTGATTGCAAAATCGTACTGAGAAGCTACTCTCAGTTTATCACACTTTATCATCTGAAAACTATTTCAGAATTGCAGCTTTCAAGCTAGAATCTGTCACTGAACTACCATGGACTATATTATTGCCACTGGTTTGTAGTTTAAGATTTGAAACCTATATGGTTTTTTTAAAGACTGTAGGGATGATCTTTCCTACTCCTTTATTTACTGCTCCCTAGGCATTTGGTCAACACCAAAATCTATATCTTTTTTACATGTGGTTTCGTTTAGTATTTATCTATTCCTAAGCATTGATAAAAAGATTAAGACATACAGAGCCAAAAATCTCAAAAAACCCCATCAGTAAATTTCTACTTGAAATGAAGCTGGTTGGCACTGATTCAGATGTAGCATTGTGTTCTGAATCTTATTATTTAACTACTTCTAAATTCATTTATTATGTGAATGTTAAATTGTTCAAGCTTTATCACTCATGATGTCATATGATCTCAAGTCAAGTACATTACAGAAATCTGTTGCAGCAACATCATTATTTTCATCATACAAAGTTGTAAACAGCAAAATGTTGCCAATATACTTAACTTTTCTGCAAATGTTGAATAACATTAACATTGCTTCATTCTTTTATTTCTTGTTAGTTCAGTTTTATATTAGCCATTATATGATTAGGTCTGTTCTGTATGATCTCTATCTACAGACCTATAGCTTTCCATACTACATAAAAAAAATTGGTTTCTTACATATTTTTAAAACGTGGCTGTATTCTGGAACATCTCCAGATCTCCAGAATATATTGGAAAGTGAGCATTTGTGATCCACAGAAATTTTGGCCATATGATTTAAGGTCTGAATATTACCTGGATCTGCTTATCTTAGAATTCTGATTTTTAGTAACTATTGCTAAATATTGCTATTAGTTATGGTTGTAGTCAGTAGTGTTTCTATCACTTTACATTTTATGATTGCTTTATTAACTCTCCTTCCCAATATATAAGGATTTACTGAAAAAAATATCTGTCCTGCTTCACTGTTAGAAATTCTATTTCATCCTCCTAGAAATTTATCAGTGTGGTTTGTTATATGAGTGATCTGGAAAGAACTTGTGTTTTAAACTTTGAATGAAGTGTGTCTGTTTCTTGACAGCCAACATTGTACCTTTTGTGGTAACATGAACTACAACAGAAACAAAGATTTTCTCTCTGATAGCATCAGTTATAACTTCTAAGGAAGATGATTTTCCTTAAGCAGTAAAATATCATCTGATCCTCCTATAGTCTAGCCAGAAATTACAGTGACGTGGGGAACTGACACTAGTCTGTCAATAACTGAATTGGAAAAACAATAAGGATTTTTTTTTTTTAATAAGCAAATAGTCATTAAGTTACTATTACTATTCTTGTTTAAAAATGAGGAAGTGTTTTCTCACTAGAGGCAGAACAGGAAGTCTACATTTTTTTACTTATTCTGCCAGTTATTTGATGTTGATATAAAACTTTTTTATGAAGGATCAAATGGAATTCTTATAATGTTTAATTGTCAGAAAAAGCTCTTTAAAATTCAGCATGCATATTTGAAGGTAAGGAGTTATTAAAGAAATCAGTGCTTGTTCATATTTTAATCTGCATGAGAAAGCAGAAAACAAAAAATAAGAAGCAGGAATACATGGGCCCTCTTGTAAATCAGCTGAATCTCAGGGTATAGGGCAGACTGCTGCAGACTCTGTAGCTATTTATCTTATTCTTCTCAGGCTTGGATTAAATTTGAATGAATTTCAGAAGGAATTCCATCTCAATAAATCCTGTTTATAAAACTTTTCTTGCCTTTTTATTTTTCCTTCCTTAGTCCCTCATTAGAACATGTAGAAATTATTGCCATCATGGGAACTGTTTAGAGTGTCAGTAAACTGTGGGGTTTTTTTCTATTTTATTCTATTTTAAAAACATTTAATAGAATTGTAAGACCGATTACTTTCCTTTTTTTTAATGCTAAGCAAAGATATTTTTTCAGAATATATATTTTTATTCCTGAAATCTCTTTCTTTCATCTTGGCTTTAGAACATTTGCTTGGAGTTATCTTTAACATCCTGCTTCATTTTTCATGGACAGGACAGGGGCAGGAAGGAAATTTAGTAATTTAAGGTGATGAATAGCTCATTAGACAATTAAAGATTCCAACTGAATCTTTAAATCCACTCTGGATCTTTCAAAGTACACTTTGGATCTGGACAATAAAGATTTATTGATTTTGATTTTAATCTTTGTGTAAACTCAAGAAAATATCTTAAAATTTGAACACTAAATTCTGAAACACCTAAACACGGAACAACTGAACAACTAAAAGTTTTTGTAATAGAAATATCCAGCATTTTACTGAGATTGACATCTGATATGGCTCCACGTAGCTTATATAATAATTTCCATTGTAAAAGAATTCTTAATGTATCCTATGTGAGAAGCAATAATTAATGAGGTTTTACTCCTGCATTTTACTGCAGTTATGATAAGTAGATCCAGCAAATAGTTGAAGCTGAATGGCACAGTATCAAAGAGCATAGGGATATTTCTGGTAAAGGGCACAAACAAGGAGGAGCAGGGACATGGACCAGAGGAAGCAAAGGCACTCTCTTGTTGAAGGAATCCTGCCACTGTGTCTTAACTCTCTATTTATGATGGGAAGGATTGGGCATGCAGAAAGGCTTTCTGAATGAGACCCTATTGACCTAAACTTAGATAGCTACAGTAGCCAGGCAAGATCTCCCAATGCAGATTTTCAAAATTTCTGCACAATCTGTGGCTGTTTGAATAATTTAAGTATTTTCTTTATACCTGTTTACTAGATACCTGAAATTTAGGAGAAAGATATGTGTCTAAAATTGTTCTGAACCCTATATAAAGATTTCTGTGACTTCTATGAGCATTATATCAATGGTACAGAAGAACACTGAAGTTATCTTAAGTGCTAGAGAAACATGATATACAGAGAGGTCTAGCAGTATATCTGGAAACATACAGGGCCTTCATGTTTGGCTTTTGGTTTCTCTCCCTTGCATACATATATCTTATGCACAATCTTGGCTTCTTTGCTGGTATTTTTTTTCTTCCTAAGGAACAGCATATCATGCCTCAAACTAATGGAAAAAGAAAACTCAGCAATAAAAGGTGTTACAAAGCTTTACTTATTTTTACTTTATACCTTGTCCAAAACAGGCGATTTTACAAAGAATGGCTATACTATGCCATCGCTTTCCAAAATCAAGCAGATACTGGGCCAAATGTGAAGAGACTGAACTTTGTTCATGCTTTTCCTGTTTAATCTGCTATTTGAAAAACTTCAGTGACAACCATCTCTAGATTAGATAGATGTGTCTAGTTTTTATCTGAATGATCACTTCCCCACCAACTGTCCAAGAGACATTCAGTCAGCCAGGGACTGAAGGGAAGCAATCCTTGTGCATGAATCCATGTCAGCTTGGGAAGGGAAGTTCCTTGGAGGATGGCACTTGGAAACTCCCATTGGCACACTGGCTGGGGGGAAAGCTAAAAGGTTTTAGACTAAAACATGGGATTATTCCAGCACATCACTCCTTTTCTTTCCTCAAGTCATGTCTCCTCCATATAGATCTACAAATAGTGAAATAAGATAAAATTTCTTTTAAGGCTTGGCATCAGCTTTTGTGTGTAAGGCCTTCTGCTCTTATCATAAGGTCTCATGGTCATACCAAATTAACTCCAACAATTCAACCACTGCCTCTACTTTTTATAGACACATTGTTCTTTAGTGTCTCTACTCTATTTTTGAAACTGCTGATATTGCCTACCTCACAGTCTTCTGTGGAAACATTCCAGAAGTTCACTAAGTCCTGTGAAAAAAATGGTTACTTTTATCTATTTTAAGCCAGTTTCCCAAAGTACCCCCTGGGTGTCTGCAGTAATGTGTGGGTGAGGCTTCATGGTTCTGCACTCATTTTGTGCAACATCTTCACAATGTAAAGCTCGATCACATTTCCCTCAGCTTTCTTCTTCTTTAACTGAGGAAGAAAAAAGAAGAAAGTAAAGATGAAGACTGAGAACAAAACTCTTTAGTCCCTTCTCACAGAGCCATGTTTTTTTCCTCTGCCATTTTAGTAGCTTTGCTCTGTACCCTTTATAATACGTCACTCCTGCTCTGCAGAGATGAACTATGCATGGTAGCCAAGGTTTTATGCTGTTAATACCTTCATTTCTGTTTTCAACGCCCTTCAAATGTGTTGCCGTTTTTAGCTGTTGCTTCACAGGGAGCCATGATACTTTGAAAACAGCTGTATTTTCCTTAGGAACAGTACTTTCACACCTTGAGGAAGGTTATGGTCTGAAAGCAGAGGCTGCCAGCTTTCGCTCTTATAGCAATAGTCAGTAAAAAGAGGACTTATGAACTTGATGAAAAATCATCACTTTAATACCTAAAGGTGGCATTCAAGAAGGCAGAATAAGGACTTTTTACAAGGGCATGCAGTGATGGGATAAGAGGGAATGGTTTTAAACTGAAGAAGGGTAGATTTAGATTAGATATTAGGAAGAAATTCTTTGCTGTGAGGGAGGTGAGATATTGGCATAGGTTGCCATAGAAGCTGTGACTGCTCCATCTCTGGAAGCATTCAAGGCTAGGTTGGATGGGTTTTGAGCAACCTGGTCTAGTGGAAGGTATCCCTGCCCATGGCAAGGGAGTTTGTACTAGATAGTTTTTAAGATCCCTTCCAACTCAAATCATTTTACTATTATATGACTCTATAATTAAGAATTAAAGCTGTTCCAAGTTTCATATACTTTATTGGACGCAAAAGAAAAAAATCTTGTTATAAATATGAAGCATAAAAAATATTTTGCCTCTGTTTTTCCAAGAATTTTGATGAACTAAAACTTTTTCTTCTTGCAAGTTCTAAAAGACCATTTACAACCCCTTTCATTCATAAGCTTTTTTTTTGAGAGCTAATTTACTCTTGTAACTTAGATACTCTGTAATCCAAACCCATTGCTGTACTCTAAAATTTCTTTCGACTACTGTATCTCCCAGAACTCACTGCCAGGGGCTAAAGCCATATATTATATAGTGCTGAAATTGATCTTTGTCTCACTGAGAAGGCTTTATTTTGTTTTATTTGACACAATAATATTTATTAACTTCGAAGTCACTCACGGCATATATAATACTTGAAAAATTGCACCTACAGCATGGGAAAAGGGGCTTTGTTTTGAAGGAGGTTCAACCAAATCCTATAGTAACCATTAGAAATACAGATTCTGTGCTTTGATATCTCTAGCAAAGCTATCTGCTGTTTGATTATCAATCAGGACACACAAGAAAAATGGTTGTTGAGTCACGCAGAGAGATAAAACTGACTGCAACAGATATTTAGAGGATATATTACTGCTAGTTGCCTCATACACACTGGAATTTGTTTTCATATGGCTAAATGGTTTAATGATCTTTAGAAACATTTCTAGACTTCTGAAACAAGCATTTCTCTTAGTTACAGCCTGGATTTCAATTCAGTTCTGCAATCTAACAAAATAAAGGGCTCTGTGGATGAGAAAGTATATTGAGAGTCCTTTGCGGGCAGGTGCCTAGCAATAGAAATAAAAAAAAGGCTATTATGATAGAAACATCTGGATCCAAGCTGGATCTTGACTTTAAGTGGAAATAATGATGGTACTCCTCCATGTGGAAGAGAAAGTGTACTTACTGCTGAGTATTCTTGTTCCCCCCACCACACTAACACATTAAGGTTCTGCACTAAGAACTCCTGCAGTAATTATTCCTGGGGGAAGAATGTTTGGGGGTGTCATTTTACTGTGAATGATTACTGAATTAAAAAACTAACAAACCAGGGACAATTTGAAAGTTCCAAATGTGACCACTGAGTGGCAATCAGAGTATACTCTTGAAAAATCTGGGATTCCTTCTCTTGGGCTGAGTAGTGCAGACAGCCAGGAGTCCTGTGTCCTTCTCAAGCAGTTACTCTGGCTCCTGAATTGCATGTGGTTTGTAAGAAGTCCATGTGTATTCGTACAGGTAGAGGAACTGTGCTGGGATAAAGGTGCTGGTTAGTCCAAAACTGTGGCCAAAGAATGAAGCAGGACAACAAGGCATAAGGAAGGCATCTCAGGCACAACTTGAGACTGTCTTGCTATGCAGCCTTATCCAGCAATGGAGAATTAGGACCTTGGGGAGATGCTCTGTTCACTACCCTGGATCCCTTATAAGGCTGCCTCTGGTTTTGCATGTTCATGGTGTTTGTCTTGAGGCTGATAATCCACTTATAAGGACAAGAATATTTGTGCTTAGTTTTCAAAAACTGCATGGCACCATCCATATTGCAACTAGCTCTAGAGAAAACCTCAAGCTGAGGTTTCTTCAGCTTTCATGTTTTCCCAGAAACATGTTCATCATCAATATTTCAAAAGTGGAATGGACTTTCTCTTAAAAGTTACAGTACTCTGAAAGTCATCAAGCATTTTGTTTACCCAGAATTTCTTGGAGTCTATTCCATGACACATTCTGTTTCAAAACGCACCATTACAATCTCAAAGAAGAATCTAGAACAGCTTCATTGTGTTCTGTACTTTTTCACACACACATATGCAAACACACAGAGAGATATTAAGAAAATGTAAAAACCCCTTCAGACTCACAAATATTTACAGTTTTTTCTCATAAAGTTCTTTGTAAAACATTTTCTATATGTCTTTTCATGTCTTGTAATTAATATTTATTGAAGTGGTTGGGCCAAAAAGGTATTTGATAAGATTTCAACTAATTAAATTCCCATATGATTTCCAGCTAAGAAACCATTTTCCTTAGAGAGAAAAAGAAAACAAAAACTTCTAATTCAAATCCATATTGAATTTTTTTTAAATTTTACAAATATCTACTGCCATGTTTGGAAGCTTCTCACGTATTGCTATTCAGACATGGTATTTGAACATTTCTGTTTGGAAAAGATATCATTAAAACCTCCCCACTTTCGTCCAGAAAAATTAAAGCAAACCTTTGTATAAGGAATCTCCAAGAAATTTAGGAAAGGATTTCAGTTATGAGTTAGCATCCTCACAGGTAAAGAGGAGAAATTGAGTTGCTTGAAATAAAATGTTTTTTTTCTAGGCAATATTTTTCAGTAGATGTCATTTTAAGCAAAGGGCATGCTGAACTGAAAGACTGGACAGGACTTCAAAATCCCAGGCTATAGCTTGGTGTTTCCTAGCAGATATAGCTCTCATCAAGGTGAGTGATACCTTTTTAAATTTGACCTGTGCCCAAAACTGAGTTGGGCCAAAAAGACTCTCAAGCGCTCAAAAAGTCTTTCTAAAGGATGGGTTTGAGCAACTTTTCTGAGATTAGAGGACACTCTAGAGCCCACATGAGCTAAAAGAAATTGTGGCAGTGATATTATTTCTCTGGTCAGAGTTTCAACATCGACTTCATGGGGAGCAGGATTAAGTGGTATACTGCACTATTTTTAATAGGATTATCACAAATTTTTTCCTCATTAAGAACAAAAAACTCATTAAGAAGGACATCTGACTCTCCAGGGAGATCACTGCAATTATTGGTAATAATAGGCCTTGAACACTTGAGGTGATGGGGCAGCCACACAGCAGCCTCCTTCTCTGGGCAACCTGTGCAAGTGCCTCACCCTCACAGTAAAGAGTTTCTTCCTTATATCTAATCTAATCCTGCCCTCTTTCAGTTTGAAGTCATTATCCTTTGTCGTATTACTCCATGGCCTTGTCAAAAATTCCTCTCCAGCTCTCTTGTAGCTCCTTTAGGTACTTCATGGTGCTAGAAGGTCACTCTGTAACTTGCCTCCAGGCTGAACAAGCTCAACTCTCTCAGCCTGTCTTTGTAGCAGAGGTGCTCCACACCTCTGACCTTCTTCATGGCTTCATCTGTATGTGCTCCAACATGTCCATGTCCTTCTTATATTGGGATTGCAGAGCTGATTGCAGTACTCCAGGTGGGGTCTCATGATTATAGAGTAGAGGAAAGAATCACCTCCCTCAATTAAGTTATGTGCTGCACAGATGTGAGTTTGGAGAGCCTAAAAAACCTGTGAGATTTAATCAGGGAACTTTGTGTTATATGACAAGTATAAAGATTGCTCATAAAAATCTCTTGTTTTTATTTAATAAATATATATATATATACACCAAAAAAAAAAATGCATGGATGCATACCTTATACATAAACCAATCTGCTTCATGAAACCACAATGCACAAAGCAAGATAAAGTAATGGTATTTCTCTTTCTGTAACTAATGAAGTGTGTCTCATACTTTTTAGCAACAAAATTAGCATGAGTCCAAATGCGAGGTAGTGCTCAGCACTCTGCAAGCTGTGGGCCATTGACACCTCTCAGGACTTGTCCCAAGAACAAAGCCAAATTCGTATTTTAAGTGTATCACAGCGAATGATAAGTACTTGCCATATGGAAACATGACCTTTAGGAATGAGTTTTGATTTATAAAACTGATAGATGATGCCCTAAACATTTTGTAGTCACCTAGAGAATACTTTGTACAACTACTGAACAGTACAAGAGCCTATTTTAAAATTAAATTTAAGCTTAGACCTTTTCCACAGCAGAGTTAATTTAATGCAATCCTTGGTGGTACTAAATCAGAAATATTTATGTGGGGTTATTCTGCTTTTTATTTAATCCTTGACATATTTCATGTGGCAGGACAAGACAGGACAAAATTTAGCCGAACTCAATGCAGTAGAAGGCACTCTCAGGACCCATTCCTTGCTAACACTGTAAGCACCGTTATGGCACCACTAGATTTCACCTCCTGGTGCAATTGTATTGTATTTGTCTCAGTAGTAGGACACATTTAATTTCTGTTTTGTATTCAAGTACAGTTTGGAGAGCAGAATCTGTCTTCGATTTACTTCTACAACTAGAAGGTGGTAGTCCAAACAATGGTGAGGGCGGAAGGAAGCTTGTAGTGAAGTTCCTTCCCAGATACTCAGAGTGATACTACATACCCATCAAGGAAAGTAGTTATTCCCCGGTGACAGGATGATCAGGCAGAGATTTTAACTTCAGAAGGTATTTCTTGAAGCTACAATGCCTTCCAGAAGTATTGCCAGGTTGGAGTAACTTCTACAGCCTGTATTCTTACGTCCAGAGTAGTTCTTAGTCAAACAATACTGCTCTGTGGCATATACATCTGCAGCACCTTCAGTTTCGTTTAACCTGTTCTTAAATGCCAGACCCTCCTGTAAATATAGTAACATAGCAAACACAACAAATACTCCTCCTATTCGTGTCTATTCTCTGAGTAATGCACTTAGCAGTTTAGCTTGTCAAAACATGCACTATCTGTTCAATCCTACTTCTATTACCTGCATTTTACTTCTCCCTGCTATTTGTTCCTGTCTGAACACTGTCTCAATCTCGGCTGCAAAGTCCTTAGGGCAGGACACATTCTGCATGTGATACTTCTTGGATCCTCAGTCCTATTTCAGGCTATACAGGAATAGAAGAATCCATGTTCTTTGGTTAATTATGGTAATTCTGTAGAATCAAATGAAAGTTACTGGCAGAGGCAGGAAATGTTTTTCATTCTGATTAGCTGTGTTTTAAATCTCTGGAGAAAACGGAAAAATTAACTGGAAATTGCTTCTAAAAATTTGCCTGGATATAACAGCACCTGTATCCCCTGTGGCTTCCCAAGGAAATGAAAAAGCTGTCTGTTCCAAGTGAGAAGTAAACCACAGTGGTTGGTCCAGAATGATCATGAAACAGAAACAGCAGCACATGACACGTCTCTAGTGACAGTGAATGACACCTCACTTTATATCCTTACTGCCAAATGATAGAGACATTTTTGATACTGCTCAGTATGCATGGATCAGGCTTTGTCAAATGTACAGTCTGTGATTGTGGCATCAGTTCCAAGTGATATTAAAGAGTTGCAAACATATGAAATGGCTATTTTTTCACTCCAGAAACATGTATTTTCCAGAACAAAGCAGCTGCCATAAAGGAATGGAATAATAAGTTTGTCTCAGACAAAAAACTTGTGTAAACCTTCCAAAGTGATTTGATCATAATTTGATGGCAAATGCCACTCAGAAATGCAGGCTGAGTCAGCACTTGACGTATTTGTAGGCCATGAAATTGAGAGTTCCTTCTTGAAATGTGAAGGAAAGATTTGGTTTCATTTGTGACTACATTGTGTTCAGCTTCTGCAAAATAGTATTTTGTGCAGGAGCATTAACAGTAGTGGAAATTTTAAGAAAATGTGCAAGCTCCCAGTCAGAGCCACAACAGAAAAATGAAATTTCTTTTTGTTCATTATACGTCTCTGGATGCTTTCTGGGATTCATGGGGAAAAATACAGCAAGGTGTGATTTATTGTCAGGTGTGTTTTCCCTTTATTTCTTGGTTACACAAGTGCATGGACATAAATTCTTGATTCTTTAATTCTAGTGTGTTTCCCACCAGGTCTCTTCGTGTTTTGCAAAAGAAAAAAAAAAGAAAAGAAAAATCCCATAAATGTCAGAAATTCCAACCCAAAACATCTTTTCAATTGGAAATTTTGAACCAAAAATATTTACTATTATTTTGGGATGTGGAATGGGAAGTATAACAGGGATTAATTAAGACATATTAACAAAATGTAGATCAATAATACTGGCTCAGAACAATGGTTCCCTTTGCCCCATGTTCCCTGGTCTTCCCTATCTTGAAACACTTTTTTAAGGAAAAATGCTTACTAAGAACGAAAATATCTTCAGGTTTCTGCATCCAGGACTTTTAAGAATATAATATGGAAGATGCTTAGATAACCAGAAGATTAATCTCATGCTGTCGGTGTTAAGCTGGGTCTTATTTAGTGGAAGATACATGAAAAGAATTAACTTCATAAAAGCATGTGGTCATGGGGAAATAGTATGTATTTTTTCTCACCAGTACCTCCTCCCCCTCAAAAAATGCAAAATCCTACGTTCCTCAAAGCATCTTTGTCTCATTTCTGGTATGAATTTCAATTTGCAATACCAACACTAAAGGAAAATGTTGAACATGTGCCTTGTGATAGGAATAAAAAGCATTATCATTGTTTCTGGATATGAACATACACTATGAAATTCCTTCCTTGTAGACCTTTCATTGTAGGTTTAAAAGAGTGGTAACAGGTGGATTCAAACAGATGGGAAGAGAACGAGTTATTAGTATTGGAACAGTACACTAGAGAAAATGTGTTGTTGTTTAAGCACTGACTAATTAACAACTCATTTAAATAGTCTTGGTGCATATGTTTCAAACTTAATAATATCCTGCTAAATCCAGAGTACCTGTGGCTAAAATTAACAGGTAGAGAAAAGATTATGTCCAATATAGAACTTGGAGCAGGCCTTTGGAGATATATTTACCTTGAGAAAGCAGGAATAAACACATTTTTAAGAAAATGAAATGCTACTTAGTACGTACAGACTGCTGTTCCACATGGCACTTGTAATAACAGTTCTTCCTTGTATGTCTGACAATTCCCAACAATTTGCACCCGGATTAGATTATATTAATTTTTAATTCCTTTCTAGAAGTACTTAAGTGAACTCAAATTCACCTCACCTAGTTAGGCATCTAAAGATCTTAATTTAGGAGCCTGGTCACCAAAGACAATGCACATATTCATAGTTCTCCCCTTTTTTTTTTTTTTTGATTTGTGGTAACGCTCATGTAGATTTTTGGCCAGGCTCTTACTCAGGAGGAAATTTAAACAACACTGTGAACTGAAAGATCCATTCATAAAAGAAGCATTAGTCATGAGGGTTAAGCAAGCACAACACGAGTAAGTTACAAGAGAATATTTCCAGGTGCTATGACAAACTCTTCCCTGTTGTATAAATTAGCCATAGACCATCACTGCTAAGTATCATCCATGAGTGAAACCAACTTTCATCCCCTCAAAAATAATGTCACATAGTCTAGGAGTAATGTAAGAGTTAGTTGAATAGAAAAGGTGATTTTTAATAATGTCTTTTGCAAGCTGCTGCTCTTTACTCAGAGAAAATAAGTGCAGCTTGACATGAATGCATGCTACAAGACCACACGCTCCTAACTTTCATGAGTCTCACATATCACAGACTCCCAGAATGGTTTGGATTGGAAACGACCTTAAAGATCACCTAGTTCCAATCCTCCTGTCTGTTATGACTCTCCCCAGAAGGTGAGGGTAGCTGAGGTTCTTGCTGACATATCCCTTGGGGTGGATGACACCCCAAGTAAAATGACACTGAATGATCAGTGTATATATAGATGCATATTTTAGAAAAAATTTGGTTGTAATGGAAAGGAGGCATGTAGCCCTTTTAATTATTATCTATAGTAATATAGCAATATAAAAATCTGAGGAAAATATATATGGAAAAGGAAGAAAGACAAAGAAAGGATTAGAGTAGATAGCACAGAGCAAAGATATCGCCACCCACAGATCCAGCAATGAGACTTGATTGTTGATGGTTGCAGTCTTGATCTATTGTGGAAGGAGGAAGCCCAGGAAATAAAGAGTTCGATGGATTAATATATATTCAGGTTCAGGTGGGAATTCTCAGGTACCTCCCCTGGAGGGGGGAGTTTTAACACTGTGGATCATGTACAGTTGTCCGGTGGAAGGCCTCAGAAATTAATCTGGGGGAGCTTTGGTGGTTGTTGGTGGTTGCAGATGCTGTCTGTCCCAAAACTTGGGGTGGTATGTGTATGAGCAGCTGCTTATTTTCTCACAGTTTGCTACAATTTGCCAGAATTTTTGTCCAGATATGCTAACAACCTCGCCTGGAATTAGTGCCTTCCCGCTTCAAATTCCTCCCTGTGCTTATCTGAAGTTCCTGCTGTGGTGGCTTTCTTATGGCAATTTCCTTCTGGCCTTCTGTGTTTGAGGCAGACAATTGTGATCTTCAAGTCCTTACGCTGAGGTTGACCAGGTTGCTCAAGCCTGGTCTTGAACACTTCCAGGAGTGGGACATCCATAGCTTCTCTGGGCAACCTGTGCCAGTGCCTCACCACCCTCATAGTAAATAATTTCTTCCTAAAACTTGTTGTAAACCTTCCTCTTTCAGTTTAACGTCATTCCCTCTTGTCCCATCACTACATGCTTTTATAAAATGTGCCTCTCTGGCTTTCTTGCAGCCCTTTTAAGTACTGGGAGGTGCTCTAAGGTCTTCTCAAAGTCTTCTCTTCTCCAGGCTGAATAACTCCAGTGCTCTCAGCCTGTTAGCTAATCATATTCCTGATGGTTCCCATAAGGCAAACCTAAATGAGATGCAACTTGTTCTTCAATCCCATTGAATTAATGTAATCCATAAGTACTCTTAGGCAATAATTCATCTGAGTTAGTATCTTGAATTAGGTGTGGCCATTCTGAAAAATATCTCATGCATTCCAGGTTGTGTTTAACTCCATAAAACTTTAGAGAACTTTTTAGGACAAAACAGAAATTGAAGTGTCCTTCTGTAGACATTCCAAGTTTTGTCTTGGAAGATTCAGACTTTAACACAATAAAGGAATACACACTTATGTAGAAAAATTATACATAAACTGGGACATAAAGCATAACAAACTATCATTTTAGGAATGTCAGATTGTCCCTATGTAATTTTGTATTAATTTATTTATACATAGGCGTGCTTTCCTGTTATTAATTGCTTTTGACAAATAGGAGTTCTGGCTCTTGGAAATAGCTTTTGTCAAGAGGCAGAAGGGCAGAGATTTTACTGAGAGGCAGAACACGAACTAATGTTCCCCCAAAGAGCAATGATGATGTTATGTGGCAATGCTTCTTGTACTGATGGCATCATTGCCTTATTATGATGGTAGTACTTGTATAAGGAATTGATAACAAGTGGTGCTGAGTGATTGGACAAAGCTATCAGCCAAATAGAATGCTAAAGCAGCATCACTCCTGTGAAACATAATTGTTCTAGTAATGTAAATTTTCTGTGTTGGATTTCGGGCACTTTTTGTCAGGCCTTTTCAGCGCCGTCGGAGTTCTTATTAAAGAGATGGGACTATCGTGGTTATACACGATTTATTACTTAAAATAACAAACAAGGCATCAGTCTCAGAGGTCGTGAGATTTGGTAACAAGTCACCATAACGCAGAATAGTCACAAGATTCAAGGTTACATGGCAATTTATAACTTTCTAATCCAATAAGCAATTAACATGAAACTTTGCTTTGACTTTATGACCTATCGCCTGTAGTGCTTTTTACTGCAATGCGGCTGTCTCTTAACCAATAATTCTTTAGGTCATGTACACGCATATACTTCTATTGTAACATCTAAATTCTTAACTTAAACTATAAAATCACATTATTATACCTAAAACCCTTCACCATAACACCCAATACATGTTCTTACTCATAACTATAAAGACACAGGTTTGTAATTCTCTTGCTTAAGGTCTGTTATTAAGGTCTGTTATATATATTTCTGTTATTACACCAGCCCAAGCTTCTTCCAAGGCTGCAGATCAAACCCACCATCAACTGCAGAAGTTTTTGCTTCTCTGTTTCCTACATAGTAATTCTAGCACAACCCTCACTTGCTTGGTTTCTCAAGGACAAGATTAATTGCTGCTGGAGAATACCTTGATTGAATTGCTTACAGTTAAGCTGGTCTATCACATCACAATTTGAATGCATGTTTTTATTGGTTATATGCAGCCTTTTAGTTGCAGCTGAAATTGTAATTGAGAAATCGGTCCAGATTATTTTTAGTGTCTTCTCAAAAAATGCAGAGACATTTCTCTAAACAAAATTATGAGGCTATACCTACAGTTGTAAGATGTTTGATGAGACAGGAGTAGTAGACAGTAATCTCTAAGAGTAATTTCTAAAAATTTAGTCTTATGGCTCTTTTTTACTTCACAGAGTGCTTCACATCTGCCTCTTTTCTCTTGCTGACAATCTATAAAATGAAAGAATTTTATTTACTCCTAGGTTTCTGAAGACTTAAAGATAAAGATTTCTGTGGAGGACTTGATCTCTAGCATTATCTAAGTTAATGGATAACGAAAGGCGCTGTGACATAGGACAGCCCAGAGCAATAGGTTTAGCTTACTCAAACAGTGTTTCTGTGAGGTATGTGATAAAAGCTTCATTTCTCCTTTCATAGATGAGGAAAGATCACCTTGTCAGCGTATCTTGCACATCAACACAAAGCAAAAAATCAAGTCAGCACAAAAATAAACAGTATATTTCCCTGTCTGCTTCACTTGCAGCCTTGTCAAGTTCTCTCTCAGCACTAAAGGCAGTTGAAAACCACCGAAAGTTTTTTTACCATTTTCCTAAATGAATGGCTTTAGGCTGGAAATTGGTCTATACAGAACTGTGTCTTTCCTTCTGGCACTGCAGTAGTTGTTGAATCAGTTTGGCTCTACCTCTCTGGTCTCATTACTAATATGGTTCCCTCCCCCCTGCAGAAAAGGTGGGATCTCTACTCACCAAGCCTTGGATAGAGTTTTGGCTCTTGAAGCTGGATATATTTAGGCCGCCATATTATGTTCATCACAAAGATTTGCTTTCACAAATACCTTTGGGGATAATAATACTGTAGGCACTTACAGATGCCAAAGGTCTGAGGCCCTGAGTCCTTACAATATTTACTTTGAAGTCTGAAATTAAGAGAAGACAATATAAATGAGGAATTGCCTTGGTGGCTGAAAGGGAATTGTATGTCTAAAGAAAGCCTTGGAAAATTACCTTTGAAGTACAGTCCACAAAAGAGATCCAACTAAAATCTAAGTATTGAAGAAACTCCACTCAGCAATTTTTATTGATGGTTTCTGTCAGGCTCCTTGAGAATATCAGCCATTGCCTGGGCTGAGCAGTGTCTCTCTCTACAAGAGATAGGTGTACAAGTAAATTCAGGCTCAGAGAGGTATAGTTAGCTGAACAGATGAGAAAGTCAAAAACCATCAGCAACTTAATTAAAAAGGAACTCCTGATTGATGATATTCTGGAGAATGCATGGAATAGAGTCTCAATGACTTCCAAATTTAAGGTGAGGGAAGTGGGTTTTGCAAATTGTACTAAGGTGAGAGTGAAGTTAGCTCTAGGAAATAGAGACAGCAGATAAGAAGCTGTTAAAGGAAGCAGAAGGAATGTGGAGATGGCTATTATTTTTGTAGACAAATGAAATAACCAGGCTGGTCCTGGCTCTGGAGTCCCACTCTTCATTCTATTCAGTTACTCCAGTGCTGCCTTGGATGCCAGTGGGCTATGCCAGGAAGACTTTTTCAAAAAAATTGTTAGGACAAGGATTTGGGAGCTAGCAAGGGCCAGGAAAATTTTCCAAACAGGCATCTTTTTTACAGTCCCTCTGTTTGAGTGAGAAGGTTAAATGCCATGGCTCTTCCCTCTAAGAGGAACTTTTTCCCAGCGACTGGCCCTGATCACACTGAGCTGTAGATTAGCTGATATTTCCTCCACACTTAGAAGAATGCAGAAGAGCCTGACAGCAGGTATCAGATCATACAGATCACTCTTTACAAGCTCTAGTCCTTCTCCCAGCTGAATGTTCCACACAAATGTTAAGGACAGAATGGCTAATTGTATTTTTTATATATGCACTTGATGAGAGAGTTCCTACTGAGAGGGTACAGGCAGTCCTGTATATGTGGTTCCTAAGGGAAATCCGCCTTTCACTTTTTATACCTCGTCTGAAATGATGATACACCATCCCTGGAATTATTCAAGGCCAGGATGGATGGGGGTCTTAGCAATTTGCTCTAATGAGAGGTGTCCCTGCCCATGGCAGGGGAGTGATGATCTTTAAGGTCCCTTCTAGCCCAAACTATTCTATTGTCCTATGAAATATTTAAATACTTTGTATTTCTTCATTTTTAAATGCATATGACAGACTCAAGGGCAGTTTGGCCATGTTGGTCCTAGACATAAATGCATATTTAGCATGCTTCAGCAGACCTTTCTAAATTTGTTTTCTCTCCATTTCACCTCTTTTTCCCTTTTCTTCATGACATTGCCTATAAAGACTTTGTGAAGCTCTTAGAGTTGACTCTGAAAGGAGCAGAGAATGAAATATCGTGGTACGTCTTTGCTCATGCAGAGGATGGCCTCCTCTGCGCTGCAGAATTTTCTTTGTGCTGTTCACATGCCTAAAGTACAAAAAAAAAAGATATCATAAAAATCTACCAAGGCTAGAAGAAACCCCACAGAACTACTCAATTTTTATAAAAGAGAAACAGAAGCATTTTTCTCTCTCAACATTTTTAGTATCATATAGTTTATCTCTCTCTCTTCCTGAAAGCTTTCCTAGAACTCTTTGGAAAAAAATGAGTCACTGTCTCATATACATCAACTTCCAGGTACTTTTAGAATAATGTGCCTTTTTTTTTTTTTTTTTTAAGTTGGGAACTTCTTCAAATAAATGTTTTCTCCTCGAAGGATTTTAAATACTTAATAATCCCAAGATGCTTTTAAATACTAGGAATATTTAATTAAAAAAGAAAATTCCCTGCCTTTCTCAAGGATTATCAAAAATACCCATTAATGATACACTGAAGTGAAAAAGTCACTACAGGTAGAAAGAGAGACTTCAGTGTGAAAGAGGAAGTCTATGTTTTTTTTCTCCTTTAATAGTATCCTATAGACAGTCTGGTCATTCTCTGAAGCTGCTGTTTATTGAGGAATAGCATGTCACTTGTTACAAGGAGTTGTATGACACAATGAAGCCCTTAAGTGCTGAATGAATCACTATTAGACCAAAATTTCTGGAACCTGATGTTCAAATATCCTCACCCTGAATCTTGTTTAGTTTACAGATGTCACAGAACATCTCAGAGCAGCATGTCTGGATTCCTCCTGGATGGCTGTATTTTCACCCATGCCATTAATTCAGCACCACAGCATTATTAGTTCCATGTGATTTTGGCTAAATATGGAGGTGTTTATCCTGCGATTATTTATGCCCTGCTATTTGACTCCAAAAATGCCAGTTCTTCTTTTTCCTGCTTTAGTTCAGCTTTAACTTCTGTTGCATGCTCTGCTGGTTACTTTGGGGTCCTGCAGGCCAGGACAGACCAGATAACCACAAACTGTGTATTGTGTCTATGCAGCACTGCAGCTGAAGCAGTTAGGAAGTGCATATGAAACAACAGATCATAGCTTGAAAGGTCCATGAAATAATTTAATGTACTTTAGAGATATCTCCAGAGAGTGCTGGTGTCAAGTATGGAAGTCCCTGCATTCTTTTTCTTCCCCTCCTTTCAAGCTAAATCATCCTTCAAGCTGTATGATTTCAACACACTTCTAGATTGAAACTGTCTATCAGTTCTGCATATGCTGACAGGTTCAAGAGTTGCCTAAAAATGTTAAAACTTCTACTTATACCGTCTTTAAACTTGCATAATACTCAGAATTCCTCTAACCCCTTCTTTCCATGAAGAATTTGAAAAGTTTTGAGAAAAAGAAAGAGACAGAGGGAAGGCAGGCAGGCAGGAAGGAAGGCAGGAAGGAAGGAAGGAAGGAAGGAAGGAAGGAAGGAAGGAAGGAAGGAAGGAAGGAAGGAAAAAAGAGAAAATAAGAAAACAAAAGAGAAAAATGATAAAGCAGGAATAAGAGAAAGAGAAAGAGAAAGAGAAAGAGAAAGAGAAAGAGAAAGAGAAAGAGAAAGAGAAAGAGAGAAAGAGAGAAAGAGAGAGAAAGAGAAAAAGAGAAAGACAGCTCTTACACCTTTGTTCATACAACCTAAATTTAGCCTCCAATGCATCTTTTGTAGCAGAAAAGCCCCAGATTGTTCTCATGCTCTTAATAGGACCAGTCCTTTGTTAATAATGATCTGCCAAAAAGCTCTGTTTATCCCAGCTGCATTCTACTGGATCCAGTCCGTATGTGACAGTACCGGCAAAAATAAACATGCCTGTCTCTTGTCAGAATGGCCACTATGTTTTCATATACTTCCTAGGGAGCAAATTCTGCAATTTATAAGCCAGTTTTACATAGCAAAGATAAATAGTTAACTAAGCTGCATTATGTCTGGACTCAACACTTCAACCTGAAACACATTCCCAGAACTGCAGAATTATTTTGACTATTGAATTATCTGTGTCAGAGTTACTCAAGCTTTTGAAAATATAAAATTATACTGAATATTATGAAAGTACAGGCTAGTACAGGTTTCATACGAGACTTGTACTGGTTCATCTTTACAGCTGGGCAATAGTATGATAACAGTCTTCCTTTTAAGATGCAGAATTGCTTATCCAGTACTTGAAAGAATTTAGATAAGCAAATGTACACCAGACTGACATGCTAATGTTTATAATGAATGTTGCAGTGTGTCTCATGCAAAATTTGGAAAAGATTCGTACTATTTTCTAATTCTTGCAAATGTTTGGAATTAAACTTGGGTTTTTATGGATTAGGTCACTTATTGAAATAAATAAAATCAATAAATACATGAGAATAATTTGCAATTAAGTTACCATCATGCCAATTTTCATTAAATCAGTGCATTGGAATGAATAACCCCTGAGAGAAGTACAGAAGAGAAATGGCAAATATACCTCACATCTGTAGGTAATTAAACATGTGTTCAGCTTTAACCTTCAATACATTGATGGAGGACTTTAAAGTTTAGCGGAGGAAAAGTTTGGTTTAGCATAGGAGATAAGGGGAAAAAGCTGCCAATAAATCTGTGTTACACAAACCATCACCACAACCTGAGGGAAGAGGAAAGAAAAGTTGGAAACAAGAGATGAGTCTGTATGTTCTGTCAGAGCAAAGAAAGGGGGTAAAAATATTATGTCCCATGCAATGAAGAGATGAGTTAGGTAGTTCCTTATCATCTCTGTCAGCACTAATAATCAGATAGGAACAAATGGAAAGAAGAAGATACAAGGGCAATTGATGAGTCTTTAGGGGCTGTTAATTAAGGAAACAACAGCGGCTTTTGTCTAGGTAATTTTGAGGAAACTATCTGAAGGGATTAAATAGACTGATTTGCCCAATAGGAAACTAGCTAAAACAGAAATAGCAACAGAATCAGTCGGTGGGAACTTTATTGTTCGCAAAAACACTGAAGAAGTAATATTCCCTGATTTTGCATACGAAGAAATTGATGTTGACAATATCTACTAATTCAACTGCTAGCACCTTCTCACTGCTCTCCCCAACAGCTGGAATAGTCCTAAATGTCAAAAGTGTCCAGTTCTCAAAACTTGGCCTGAAGGCTTAAAATAGCAGTTAATTTCTTCGTTCACATTGCATGCTAATGAGCAGAATGATAATTTTCTACCTTTAGAATTATTTAATCATTAATAGGCTGTCCAATTCTTTTTGTATTTAGTACTGCAATGACAAGAGTATCTCCTAGTTCTTTCATGGACTATAGGTCTATTTCTAAATAGTCTAAAAGGTGGTGACAGAAATTCAGACTTATGAATTCTGTTGAAATTTTTTCAGTGACATTGAATTTCTTGCATGTAATAGATCTATTATTTCAGGCTACAGAACTTGTTGATGGAAGAGTGTGTATTTCTGGATATATGTGTTCAAGACTGCATTTTTGAGATACCTTTATTGGATGATCAGGGATATATTCAGGAGTCACCTTCGCTTGTCAATACATTTTCTGTTGAACTGAGTCAGAAATTTCATGCTCAGTTTTACTTCTAATGAGTTGACAAAGCTCAGCTATAAATTGCAAGCTGCATACAAGTTAGCTTTTAAAATATTTTTGGGGGCATAAAATTGGCATTGTTTATGTGCTTCACTTAACATAAATAATGTATTAGTTTATCTTAAGCGGAATAATTCAAATCAAATGCTGGTAAACTATGAAAGCCTTTTTATATGGAGATTCAGAAAGAATCATACCTCCTTTGAGACTTATGCTGAATGTGTTCACTGTGGACCTTTTAACATTTTTTAAAAGATCCTTGTTGATATTATGCATGTCTTTTTCATTCTGTTGGGGGAAAAAATCACTTTTGTTGTTGCATGACAGATGGCAACCACAAAAGAAATCATATTAGATGTGTTTGAAACACATCATATGAATTTAAATTTTGTACACAGATGTTTCACAACAAGCAGTGTTTTGGAGAGAAATTTGGGGAGCAGAGAGAAGAAAGTATTTGAGTCAGCACGTGCATATGCATACGTATATATATTTATACATAAATATGTATGTTATGATGCATTAGATTTTCCACAAGAGTAGCAGTAGCAGATTATAAAACACTAGCTGGGAAGAAAAAACTCTTTAGTTCATGTTTTGAAGTGTTTTCTATACACACAGCAGAGCAAGGGGACAGGAAGAATGCATTTAATAGGAAACACTATTGATTTAGAACTTGAATCTGACTTTATTTTCGTCAGTATGCATGTGAATCACACAGTGTGTCTAAAAGTAAAATGAATCTTGAAATATAGCTCGTGGAAGTTTTTTTTTTCATCCAGTGGAGACCTTTCTAATAAAAAGGAACAAAAATAAGTATCTAATAAATAGGGAGTACATCAGACAATTACTCAAAAATTTTTGACTGGGTAGTATTACCCCAGAATCAACATCTCTTGATTTAACTTTCTTCACAGTCCAAACTCCTATAATATAAGATGATCTATTCTTTTGGAATGGGTATTCTACAGATATAATTCAATGGTCAAAATCAGCTGTGGACCAAACTAAGCCACTAAAACCACTTAAGCTACTTAAAAAAAAAAACCCAAAAAAACAAACCCAACATTTGTTTTTCTTTTTTTCTATTCTTCTTTTTTACTTTTGGGTTACTTTTTACCAGAATCTGTTCCTCTGCTGTTTCCTGAGGTAAGCATCACCTTTTCAGCATAAACAAAGGAGAAAACAACACATGAAAGAGAAGGAGCATCCAGAGATCGGGACAAGACGGGTGTCTGCCTTCAGTAGACATGACCATAGCACATTCATGGAGCTAAGCTAAAGCAGCTCCAATCTCAAGGTGAATTAGGGGACTAAATACAAAAAAGCAAAGAAATATGAAGGAATAGAATGGCCACATGCAGAATGCATTGCAACTTCTTCATTTTTCATATTGGACTGTGACAGTATTAAAAAATTAGATTTTTTTTAATGTAGAATTTCTAAGGTAGAGGCAGAAAACGAGTCCAAGCCAGTAACTATAGTATAGCTTTTGATGCAGTAAAATATGAAATTATATAACATGCTAAGAAAATCTACTCTAAAATCTCTGTGGCCCAATAGTTCAGAAAAAAACTCTTCTTGTTTGTAATTTTTCCCCCCAAAAGAATGAAAAAGACATGCATAATATCAATTGATTTGGTCTATCTGAAATATTTTGTGATCAATATCAATTTTCTTGGCAAGATCATGGAGCAGGTTCTCCTGGAAACTTTGCTAAAGCGCATGGAAAATAAGAAGGTGGTTGGTGACTGTCAGAATGTCTCCACTGAAGTCCAGTTGTGCCTCACAGATTTGGTGGCTTTCTATGACGGGGCTATAGCTTTGAGGGAAGGGCATCTACCTGGACGTGTGCGAAACATTTGGCAATGTCCCTGGGCAGGGCTCTGAGCTACTTGATCTAGTGGGTGGTATCCCTACACATGGCAAGGGGGGTTGGAAGTAGATGATTTTTAAGGTCATCCCGACCCAAATCATTCTCTATGATACTTCTATGATACTTCCAAGAAAAAAAGCTTCTTTCAATTTTGCTCTGGTTTTTAGGCCTTAAATGTTGTCAGCATAACAATTGTGTAAGTAAGTGTGGTGAGTCTTGAACCATGGAAAACTGATATTGATCATCAAATATTTCAGATAGACCAAATTAAGAGAAGAAATCATTAGAAGAAACTCCTTTTTCTCCTAAATTACACCCTTCTGAAAGATAAAAACGAATAATGCTGTCTGCCTCAGGTCTAATGATATTCCTGGAATTGCTTCACATATCAACAGATAAAAAAGGACATTTAATTAACAACTATATTTTCTCTTTTGAATGAAACTAGAAGCATCCTTACACACTTAGGGAAGACAGAACCAAATGATCTGTTTAGACTTGCTGGGGTTCAGCAAGACATATTTTGAAGCTCAGTTTCTAATTAATATGAGAGTTGTATATCACACTTGAAGATGCTCTCTCAGTGGGTTTTAGTGCTCTATGGATCATGGGTAAAGAAAAAAAAGATTGATATTTCGATGTTGAGAAGTCTTATATATTCTTTCATTTCAATTGACTTATATCTGCTCACACCTCCTGAGGTTTTAATATAATTTAAAACAGAGCTCATTAAATTATCAAGGACAGAGACAAGGAAGGTTACATGACCTTACAACATAATTAGATAGAGATATAGAGAGACGGTTGCTTTCTGAGAAAACAAAAAATATTTGTGACCTATCAGACACTTGTCTGTACAGTAAGATGGAGATGGTCTCTTATTCCAAGTAGCAAGTGACAGGACAACCGGAAATAGCCTCAAGTTGCACCAAGCAGGGTTTAGGTTAGCTGTTAGGAAAACTCATCACTAAAAGGCTTGTCAGGAATTGGCACAGGCTGTCACTATCCTTAGGAGTATTCAAAAGAAGTGTGGATATGGCCCATGCAGACATGGTTTAGTCATGAATATTGCAGTGCTGGGTTAATGGTTGGACTCGACAACCTTAAAGGTCTTTCTCAATCTTAGTGATTCTATGATTCTAAACGATTCTTTTGGAGAGAGTGTGTTTTTGACGGGTCATATATGCAAGAACTTTAATTTGTAAAGAAAAGTAGAATTGAATGCTAAACAGCACTGAAGATACAATACACTGGCATGGATCTAGAACATCCACACTTGTAGGACAGGAAAATCATATCTACCCACAAAGCAGAAACACTAGTTCTCTTTGAAAGCTGTCAAACAATAACTCTGCTCTCAAACTTCCTCTCCCTGCCTACATCTTAGCTAATTCATAACTTTTTACAATTAATTGTTCTTGACAGAAAACAACCAGATGCATAGAATTTGCAAAAATTCACCACACTGTCTGGCAAATAAAACCAGTGAACCCAGCAATAATAAACTAAAACAGTTTAATAATATTAAATAATATTCACTTCCTATAGAATACCAGAATTTATCAGCATTCTTAGATCTCAAAATAGCTGAAAAGAGAGACAAATATTATTATAACTAATATAAAACTGGAGAAAAGAGATGTGGTGGATTAGAAGCTACCTCATAACTGGGAAATACAACTGTAATCATCTGAATTCTATATGCAAAAAACACTATGAGGTAAAACTTAACCAACCAACAAAAACAAACTTGTGATAGGCTTCTTAGGGCTGCTAAAGAAATTTTGTGCACTAGACCTTAACTCATTTGACTTAAAAATCTCTTGTGTTTCATGAATCCTCCAAAAGCTCATTGATATATGAGATCAATAACTCAAAATAATAATAAAAAAATAACATCACAGTTTTATTAACACAACTGATTGATAAATCAGTAATTTTTTCTGTCAGACAAAGAAAATGGGTGCTATTTTTAAAATAACTCCAGGAGAATGTTATCTGTCATATCAGAACTTAGCTATCTAATTTGGAAAAAACTCTTTTGTTCAATGAATTAGATCAGAGCTTCTGCCTCCTACTTCTCAGAGAACGCTACTTTACGACAAGTCTGCTCAATTGTATTGACACCTACGTAAAATGTATTTGGAGATTTTAACATACCTTTAGGATGGCAGCACTAGATGGTAACTTTAATAGGTTGCCCAGGAAAGAGGTGGAATCACCATCCCTGGAAGTGTTCAAAAGACATATAGATGTGGTGCTTAGGGACATGGTTTGATGGTGGGCCTGCCAGTTCCGGGTTAGTGGTTGAACTTGATAATCCTTGAGGTCTTTTCCAACCTTTATGGTTCTCTTATTCCATAATTTTTGGTAGAAGTTTATGTGCAGCTGCTTTTCTATGGCCAAAACTGTGTTGACTAATATTAGAAGCTAATATAATCCAATTCTATTATTTAATTCTGTGGGACTACCTGAAATTCACAGATTTGATAAGCATAGCGCAAACAGCATTCATAGCACGGCAAAACCCTTGGTGAGCTTAGCAAGTAAACTAAAAAACTTCATTAATTTCTGGTTTGATTCCTAAACTGATTGGTTAGAAATAAAGCATGACTTTATGCTTAGATAGATAAAGATCATGAATTTTCACCTTAAAACCAGCTAAATATGTAATAAGAACTGTATGTTAATCTGTAAACTGTCAAATATAAGTCAGGAAGGTGAGTTCTATCAGGAGAAGGGAAAGGTGTCTGCTGGACTTTGGATAATTTAATTAGTGATACATCTTTCAGAAATCATGGCATCAAGGATACCAGAAGTTAGAAAAATCTGTATCTTTTTCTAAAGTACATGGCAAAAAATGGCGCAAATTCCGTTATGCTATTTCCATGGAAAGTTGTGGACTTATGGGCTATGATCCTACAAACTCAGATCTGCTTGTTGCTAGTGCTTTTCAAAATATGAGGTCCTATCACTTTTCATGAATCACAAAGTAATAATATATAATGACAGATATCCTCCTCACTAATGACTTGTGTCTTAAAATATTGGTTTATCAAATGTAGTGTTTGAAGATACTGAAACATAGTTCTAACAAAAAATTATTGCTGAGTTCTTGCATATACTTTACAACTTCTTAATCTTGGGAAATTGTACAGTGACCTAAATAAACAGTCATGTATAAAAGTCCTTGTAAAATATGCTATTCATCCATAAATGGATCTCTGTGAGATAATACACACTATCATCTTTTCATACTACCGTATTTTCCTTTAATCTTGAAGAATGAGTGGAGTCACTGGTTGGGTTCATCTGCCTAACACAACAAATGGGAAGTGGTCCTTGTTTCATGTTTCTTTTGATACTGAATGCTGTTCTCACTGCTGAGAAAAGAAATCTTTGATATGCCATCCACACTTCACAAACCTGCTGCCAGTTCATGCACCACTCCTAGGAACACTATCAACCCCTCCAGGCAGGATTGTTCATTCTGCTTGCTGTTTTCACTCTCTAAATTATTTGCAATGTAAATAAACCAGAACAGATTAATAAATTGTGAGGAACAGAGAGGAGTAAGAGGAAAAAAGAGAGATAGTCAGACTTAGTGTGTGATTTTGCCTTTGCCTTTGCAGCAAAGATTTTGCAGTCTAGATTACAGAATAATAACTGGAAAGAAATCCAGAAAACAAAGACAGGGCTCCCTACCTGTATTCACAGATTTGTGAAGTACTTCCTTCACAAATCAGAACTGTGCAGCGTATGATAATCTGCACTGGTTACTCCTTTTAGTCATTGTTTAAATGCATAATATTTAATAAAGAGGTGTTTAATGGCCAAGAGAATACGTATTAGCAGGAGTTGTTTTGTAATTCTGAATACTCTTCTGCTCTGTAGATAGCACCAAAATGGGCAATTGTCAAATTTTTGAGAAAATGTTATGAAAATTTCATGTTCATGACATCGCAAGAAGTGGTACTTCACATAAAATGAAATGGAAGAACTCAAAATTGTTTCAGAAATGATAGTTTGGGGTTCAGTTCTATTTTTTCTTTAGCCAGGACAGTTTTGCCTCAACCATGAGGAAGCGGAGCCTATGGCTTTGTGGGCTTGTCTGGGTTGTTATGCTATACTACCTTACCTCATGGCTGGGGGCAGAATTAAGGGATTCTCACTTCTGAGAAGGAATGGAGGCATGGCTTATGGTTGGGAAGGTAAAGGTGGTGAAGGAGAGTGCCTCATCATTTTTATTTTAGTGGGAGCACTAAATTAGGGAATACCATTCCTAAACCACAACAAGTTCTCATTAAGCTCTTCTAAACAAAACTCACTATTGAGTAAGGTCTGATTCTAGAGGAATTTGCTATTTAGGTATTGGTCTCCTCAACCCCCCTAATTTCCCTCGAATTCCTGTACATATTGGGTTTTTTTCCCCCTTGAGTTATCCTGTATTTTGTACGGAACAGATGTGGTATCTAAAGAAGATGAGATTATGGGTAAGGGCAAGGGAACAAAGATATGTTAAGTTAAAATTGTTTGAGTGATGATTTTCATGCAGCTACGGAAGAGACACTAGCATTTTTCTATGTGAATGGTGTAGGATCACAGTGTCACTCTGATACTGAAGGCATCTCAGCAGGTTGGTAGCCAAGTCCCCTGCTCAAAGAAGGGTCGTCTAGACTAAGATGGTCAAAGCCTTTTCTGATTGGGACTTGAAAATATCCAAGGGTAGAAATCTCACCTTTAGTTTCTCTAAGGAGCTGTTCTAGTGATTATCTATCCTTATAGTAAAAATTCTTTTCTTTATATCACTCTAGAACATCCCAGTTTTAATTTAAGACTTTTTTTTCTCTTCTCATGGAACTTAGTGCAGAGGCTGACCTTGCTTTTCAGTTACATTCTCTTTGGTACTGAAGGATTGGTGTTAGGTTCTCTTTAATCCTGTCCAAACCTTTGCCAGAATCCCTGATGATTCTGGCAAAGGTTTTCCTTTCCACTATGAATTCTGGATAGTTTCAGAAAATTGGTCATTTGAAGCTTTCCATCACTCAGAAGAAGCAGTAAGGAAGTAGTCATGATGAATATAGAGGTAAATAATTCACCACCCAGTCTATATTTACCAATGGGTACTAACAGCCCCTTCTGGCCCTAATCAGATCCATTGCCAAATGGTCCCATAAACCCCATATCATCTCTGTCAGTACCTGCCAGAAGTGTATTGAAGGTATGACTGTGTCCAGATCTTCACAACCATGCCCATGCCTGTCCATGGACTCCAGCTGATCTGGACTCCAACCTGTGGATCGTCATCATGGCCCAACTTTAGATCTGCCTCTTTAGCATGAACCTGCCTGGGTATTTGTTTGGGCCTGGTAGTATCTCATCTGCCCATGTCACTTGCTAGGGGATTGGATGAACCCTGGCTGGTGTGATCCATGACCTGTTAGCCCTCGGTGCACCTTGACATGGACAAATGATCTTATCTCGCATGACATCTTTCATCTGGATGGAAATAAGATCTAGTGCAAAAGGAAGCACAAGTGAAAGCAGAATTGGAGAAATAATTACAATTCAATAAATCTGAATCTCTTGTTTGATCCATTAGTAAAATGGAATTTCCCTTTCCTTGGAGGTCAGCAGACATCTACCTGTTTTATCTGATCAAAGAATTTCTGGTAGAGGAGTCTGTGGCAGGACACATCCATACTTTATGGTGTCCCATGGGACAGGTCTTACACTGACTCTGCATGTGTGGAAGTCAAACAGATGACAACACAAAATTCATAATTGGTCTTCTGTGTAACAGTTAAAAGCTGCAATAATGACATGTTAGGCCTGTGACACTTGGCAGTACATTGTCTATAGAAACTGGCCTGGACTAACAATGTGAGATTTATGGCCAATGAAATTTTTGCAGACTCTTGATTTTAACCATGAAGCTTTAAAAAAATTAATCAAAGCTGTTTGGGGGACTATCTCAACAGCACAAAGCATGAGGAAATTATGTGTATCAGGGACATGGACCAGAGAGCAAACAGAATTCCTGTTTTCCTTGTATTAATGAGCCACCACATTAATTATGTTACAATTCTTATAAAGATTAGGAAATATAACTAAATTGTGGAAAGACAGCCACAAGCAAGAGACATGAGGGAGACACCTGAGTTGAAAAAAATATGGGGACTCCAGCACTTAAATTATGTGCTGCTTTGGTGTAAACACTTGTGGCTATTTTGTGGGAAAGGAATCTGTTAGTTATAATTTTTCAAGGAGTTCAACTTTCTACTATTTCAGGGGCATTAACAATATATTTGGAGAGTAGCAAAAAGCTCACACAGGACTGTCTTGATATTGCTTGTTATTATTTATACATACAGCAAGCAAGCATAAGTGGCTTTTGAGGCTTTGGTCTGGTAGAAACAGCAGCTATTATCCATTATTCTGACTGGAAACATGAACAGAAGTAATTTCTAGAAAAGCTACCTTTTACTTTCAAATGCAACCAGCAGGAATAAAATCAACTTGCTTTAAAGAACATGGAGACTGCTGATTTTAAGCAGCAGAGGAAAATGTCAAAGCAGCTTAAATCAAGAAAGCAGCCTTCTTTATTGCCAATGGTTTCACTACACTGAGGATAATGGGGGAGGACATAAATTTTGAGAGAAAGCCACCTCCTTTAGTTTTGTTGATTAGGACAAAATTTTAACCTCTATCAAAGGAGAAATTTAGTAGCAAAGAATGAAAGTGGAAAACCCTCAACTTAATTTAACTAATTTATTTTTAAAATATATAATCCTCGGAGATCTTGTTTATGATTCTTTGCTTCACCAAGCTAGTCTAAGGCATTCAAGGACAAAATTGTTTGACTCAGGAAAATCTCTTTAAAGACCTGGTTACCTGGTTAAAAATAATTTCAATTTTCAAACTAATTAAGATTTGTGGGTTTAAATTCTCAGAAGATCCATCCAGTGTTCAAAGAACACATACTGTAATTTTAGTGTGGATAGTCTTTATATTTGTGCATAGTGAAGGAAGAGAAGCTTTGTGTGAAGAAGCAAATTCATATATGTTACCATGATCACGGTCTAGACCATGTTCTGCCAGATCATCTACAGGAATGCATCTAATCCATTGTCCTTCTTATTGACCACTAATGGCCTTTTAAAGTAGCCTTTTATCTCTTTTTATCTGTTTAATGTAATTGTGATCATTGTGATCATACAAAAGTATATGTCACTTAAATCCATCAGAGAAATCTAAATATATTATATTACTGAAACTTCCTTTATCAGTCAGTTTTGAAAAGCCCTGTGAAGTTTGCTTGATGACTTACTTCCAGCATATTGTGCAGGCTGACATTTCCTAGACAAGACCTCTCTTCCAGTGACTTTTTTTAGAAAACGTTTTAGTTAGTCATCCTCTAATTGCTCTAATCATCCCACCTGATCTTTTAAAAGTATAGAGAAAGTGATTTTTCTTTCAATTCAGCTCAATAAATTAGTATTACAGTTCCAAATTGTTTTTAAAAATTATTGTGTTTTAGTTATCTGTAAAGCCAGTTTTACAGTGTATAACATGAATCTTTATCTTTCAGCATTTTCTTTAGCTGACATTGGAGGATTTTTAAATTATTTAACTTGCATGAAATCCTTATTCACTCTCCTGCCAAATACATTAAGTGTCAAGCACACAATGAGAAGAATGTGTCTGCCTTCTCACTGTCTCATCCTTCTCAGCTAGCAATGAATGCAGGCCATTGCTAGAAAACATTTCACTCCTGTTATGGTTAAAAGATGGACATTTTATTCTTAATCACATGATTCATCAAGGTATTTTTCAGAGCTACAATTCATATTCTGTATAACTCTTCATCAATGCTTAAATTTTTCTCTAAAATTAATTTCGATCTACTTCTACCTTTTACCCCTGATTCAATGTGATTTCAGTAATTCCCTCTGAAGGGTAGGTAATACTTCAAACAGCATAATTTTTTTTGCAACCGTTTCATTAAAGCATTTATTAAAGAATTTTTAGTAGCTACGTTGATATAAATCAGTCTATTAAAAGAGAGTAGGATCCTCTTAGAGTGGGACAATCCCACAAAAATATATCTTTACTTCAATTCTGACCAAGAGATTGTGTAACAAGGACATATTACATTTGTTTTAATATGACCCTTGGATGATGTTTGCACTTAGATCAAGCAGAAAAAGAACATTTCCACTTCTGTTTACTTAAATTTGAAAGTTTATGAATGACACTCATTTTGCCAAGCACAGACATAAGCAGCAGATCTAGAGATACCAGGTAGCTGTTCCCAGTAAGTCACGATTCATAGACTAAAATCAGAATTGTTTAAGTTGGAAAAGACCTTTGAGATCATGAAGTCCAACCATTAACCCAGCACTGGCAAGTTCACCACTAAATTGTGTCCCTAAGGGCCACTTCTACATGTCTTTCAAATACCTCCAGGAATGACAACACAACCACTTCCTCAGGCAGCCTGCTCCAGTGCTAATCTCATCCTGGTGTTTGAGTCTAAATTAGGACAGTCTTAATTTTTTTATTTATCCTGTATTTATTGTTAAGGTGGCTGAAAACATGGTATTTCATGTGAATCTTGTCCTTTTTGTGTTTGCATCTAGCACAAGCAAATAGAGGAAGAAAAATAGCCCATTTTAAAATCTAAATATTCAGTGTAGATACTGTGATAATATGGTACTATGACTGATCATGGTAAGGTCCACTTGAAACATAAATAGAATGAGTATGCATATACATAATTACTTTCATTGTACTCTTCAAAGTCATTATTTTAAAAAAAAAAGTCTTGGTAGGCTGATTGTGCAAAGTTGATGATAAGAAAGAAAAATAATTACTTATTTGTGCTGAGAGGAGTGAATTTACTGCTGGTGCAAGTAGGCAGAGCTTTATTTGAATCAGTGAACAAGACTGTTCTAAAAAAGAAAATGTCTTGAAAGCTCTAGTAATTTTTGTCCTGTAGTTCTCAGGGATGGATTAAGCTATAAATTCAATTTAATTTTAATTGCTTTAGGTCTCTAAGGAGCCAGTACATAACAAATGGAGTCCCAGAGGTAAAAGTACTGAATTAGTCCTAGTATTATGTTTAAATGAAACACACAAAAAACTTGCTAATTAGCAGGGACAGAAACTGAAATTATTTAGGATTTTATTTAATCTGGGGCAAATAGCTTTAAATGTAACAATTATCGAATTATACTGTTTTAATGCTGTTGAGATTTTTACACTTATATATGAAGAGAAGCTGAATGCTGCAAATAAGGAGTAAATTCATTATTTCCACTTGAGCAAATATGTTATCATCTGCTTGACCTATGGCACAGAAATTAAGGATGTGGAGCTCAATTGCCTAGAGAGATTATACAGAATTCATTCATTGAGCTGGAAATGTTTAATTAAGACATGAATCATAATAAGTACATACATTGTTATGGTTCTGTGGAGTCCTATAGAATCTTAAGAGAATATAACATTTCAAACCAACAAAATAACAACCCACACTTGGAGCGGTTGCCTTGGGAAATCCATCTGCTGTCTGGGCAACCTACAAAGCTCTCCTGTATATGGGATTGGGTGAAGTTTGACAGTGAGCAGATAGTTAGGAATTTTCCATGAAGATCCAGATTTTAATGGGAGTTAAATATCCATCAGCATCTGATCCTACAATCAGTACCATGATATAAGGAAGCGAGGAGACTGAAGAATGTAGAAGGAAGTGGAATTATATTTAGTCAATTAATGAAGCACTTTAAGTATCACCTGCTAAGAAATGATTTGATGACTAATTATCAATACTCATGCTGTATGGAGCTACTTTTCCTTCCCATCATGTGGTTCTTCACACTGACTCCACATCCACAGGTAGACACTTGTTGCACATTTACAGGGCACTTGACAAAAATTACAAGCAAGAGTATTTCTAGCAGTAAACATTGAAAGAGGACATGGCCAACAATAGAGGAATTTCAGGCTGAAAGAAAAACATACTGAAACAGATCAAGTTTTGCCACAAATTTATAGGAATGTGATTTTGTCAAATCTCACACTTCTATCACAGATTTCATGGCTGAAAATGCTCAAGAATTTACGCTTGGAATATATGTATTTTGGAGGAGATAAAAAAGTGGACGAGTGGGAGAGAAAAAAAGAAGGTAATGACAGGATCAGTAGGGAGGACAGAGATGTATAATTTTTCTTTGACTGACTATCTTATTTTCACAATCATAAACAACATAAAAGCAACAGTAGAGTCACAAAGAAGTGTGTTCTGCAAGGAGGTCACCCAGAGAAACCATAGGCGATACCATCAATTTTAATTAGAAGAAAATCTCATCCAGAATATTAAAGGCTTTAAAGCAAATGTGACAAGACAGAAAAAGTCAAGTATGTGATCCAGATGTTTGCAATGTAAGAGAACCACAGGCCATCAATTTCTTGACCCATTTTTATTTCAGTAGTAATTTGGCTTTGCACTATTGAAGAAAATACTATTAAATCAATTGTAGTGAATGTGAATTTATTGCTTAGGTATCTCAAGGGGGTGAAAAAGCATAGAAATTTGGTGAGATTGCCAGTAGAAGGCAGGATGTTAGATAACAAGGACACAGTAGAAAGCAGACTCCAGAAAAAAAGGGTCTACTTTCACTTAGAAGACAAAAATGTTTTGGGAAAAGTTGCCATGACTAAGGAGTACTGCACTCTGAGACAGGAGGTACACATTGGAGGCATAAAAAATTTACTGTTGGCTATCCTCCAGAGGAGTTTCATGACTGTCACACTAAGGGTAGAATTGGCTTACTGTCTGCACAATGTGAACTTTTCCTAATTACACTACATATGTGGTTTGCTGCTGTTTTTTTCTTTTATCTTTTCTCTGCTTCATAGTTAATTTGTCACCTTTTTTTTTCCTTTCCTGTTAAACAACAGAAGCAAAAAGGGCACGTCTGCTACACCTACTTAGTCTCACGAGTGACTGACTTGCTTCAGTAATATAAATTTGTTTTCCTCTCTCTTAAGTAATTACTTGACAGGAAAGCTCTTCCTTCATTACTTTAGAAACCTTTCTGGTGTCTTCTGAGCATTGCCTGCATCTCAGGCATATGGCCTTTTCTCTGTAAATGCCCCCAGCTTCATCCATTATTGTTACTTTAGGAGACATCCATTCTTAATGAAGAGAATGCTGTGCAAGGCCACGTGGGTTTGTACTTTTTCAGTCAATCCCAACAGCTCCATGCACAAACATAAATTAAACTATTAAGAATCTAAGGAGATTATAATGACTGCAATTAGCTTCCAATTTATTTAATAAAATGGATGTTTCCAAAGAAAGGTCATATAAAAGGAACAGATTGCATGTAGTTAAACAAACGAACAAAAAAAAAACAATTTAAAGAAAAAAAAAAGGACTTTGGTGCTCATATCCAAATGGTGGCAAAAGAAAAGTTTGCTTTGATGTAATTCCAAGGAGATGTCCAGACAAATAGAGAGTAATTTGGTTTCATCTTCTCCTGAGTTTCCACTTTGTATGGAAACTGTTAAATTATCTGGTAGAATGGATGCAAAAACATCCTTAGAGGTCTGTTTACTACATGGAAGCAACCTTAATTGAGTGATATTACTGACATATTCTAGGTTATTTTAAAGCTTTTTGAAATGCATAATCTCATCCCTTTTCTCTCTCTTTTTTTATCACAAAGGTCTCCATTCTTAAACTTACGAAGAAAGAATTTTACATTTTTCTAATTTTTTAAAAAATCTATTATGCATAGAGGTGATTCTGCATTTATAGACCACCTTCCAGCATGAATGTAAATCCACACCTTTTTTGGTCAATTGGTTAGCAGAATCTGTTTAAACACTGAATTATCTGATAACACACAATTGAGTTCATAACATTAGTAGAGATGCTTAGCATAAAACACTGTACTTATCACAGTCCAGAAGCTAGATAATTAAAGCTTTCAGAAATCAGAAGTTTCAAGAGGGCAAGGTGCTTAACTGTGGCAATGCCAAAACCCTACATAAAATGTCATGGAGTCAGTGGAAGGCAGATTGAGTAGCCAGATGAATGAAAGCCAAATGTATTCTCTGGTGACAGAATCTGATGTAATTCCAATACACTCAGCTAAACTCATGTATAGGAGAAGGCTACCTGACACAAACCAGCAAAGTTTGTAAGGAAATTCAAGAGTGTTTTATAAGTGACATTGTAGCAGAAAAAGAACCAATGCTATTTATGGCTACAGATTCCTGACATCATTAATACTTAACACTAACATGAAGTTTAGACAGCATCAGTTCAGTACAGATGTTCTTTAGCTAGTGGGGATATCATCAAACAGAGCAGTAAAGGTTATCCATTATGAAGGTACTAAGATATAATTGTTCTCATGTTACTAGTGGGTTGGAAAATACAGACATATAAAAAAAATCATAACCTTATAAAAGAATTTGCAACATCCATTTTTAATGTTCAGCCAAGCTGTCTCATGAATGAAATCCCAGAAGAGCTGAATGTCAGAACTTCTGTGTGCTGCTTTTTGTGTTCAGCTTGAATCCCTCCATGTCTCTCTGCAGCTTTGGGGATAACCAGGGAAATCTCCACTGAGGACTAGTCTGCAAATGAATATAAGTTCTGCTCTAGTGTATTCTTCCTGCACTGGTACGTTGTGGTACTGGGATTAGTACTAGTAGCTGGGCTGCTTCTGCTTAAGGGTAGGAGGGAAATAAGATTCCTAAGGATTTTGCTGAATGCTATAAAGCTCTGGTGGGAATGAACAGGACACGAGGAAGTTAAAGCCAATGATTTCAATGGTATTCACTAAACTTGGATGCCTGAGTTTTTTTAAGCTCAATATCTTGTAAATCAGTTTTCAGACTTAGATCCCAGCTCATCAGAAAATAAATAACTCCCAAAAACAAGCATAAAATCCAAGCCACAGTTTGCCATATTTTGCTTCCTGGTAACTGACGTGATTTAACTCTTTGTTGGCTTTTCCTTTTCTTCAGCTTTTTTTTCGATTGGGTAGGTTGTAGTGATTCTGGTGTTTTGCATCCTCCCCTTGTCAAAAAAAGGGGAGGATGTACACAGATGTGTATACACCTTTTTGTGTCATGAGTCCCATTACTATCCATAAACACGTTGTTTTTCAATGCAAAAGCAACTCATATTTATTCCCCAGCATCATATATATCATATGTTCCAGTTTTCGCATTTCATTTTTACAATAACTACCATTTCAACAGAATTCTCCAGGATAAATTCCTTCTCTCCATGATTTCAGCGCAGCACTAAATCTTGCATGTTTTACTGAAAAATCTCTTGATATTTAGATGAGGGATGTTTCTCATAGAAATCAATGTGTGGAATAACTCTAATTTTGATTACTCACTGTGTAGCTGTGCAAAAGCATATTTTGTTCTAGTGTGCAAGGAAAAATAAAAGGAATTATTTTATCAAACTAGAATATTTCTTGTGAAGAGCTTGGTCAGCAAATTTGCCTTGAGTTACTGATTCCCACAATAAAATATTTTTGCATCGAATCCTATTCATATTTCCAAGAAATGTATTAGCCCCAATTGTTATGTCAGTACAGAAGGAAGCCATATTAGTTTCTCAGATACCAGCAAAATAAATCCACAGTCATCCACAGCACTACTACTTTTTTTTTTTTTGCAAAGATAGCTTGTGTATGTTCTTCTCAGTGCTAGGACTTTCTTCAGTACAGATAGATTGATTAAAATAGTGGTATTTGATTTATCAAATCATCCCAATTCATCCACATATGTGGCTGTTTATTTCTGGGTTTAATATTGGAAGATTCTAACAGAAATGATGTTTCGAATTATTTTGCAGATCACTGCTAAATTTATTAATCACTCTGAACTTGCTGTCTGTCTTCTCTGTCCTTAAACAGAAATAGACCTGTGTACATGCAATAATGTGTCAGTGCTCAGATCTGCCCTGATCTTGTTTAGTATACCAGTACAGGTAGCCTGTGAGTGCCTTACCTGAAAGGTTTCTCTTTAGTTATCCATGTTTTAAGCTGTGGTTATCTCTGGCTCTTTGAGCTGCCTGTTCCCATTCTGATTTGCACATTTCTTAATCCCTGACAGCACTTTATTCTCTGTTGTAGGATCTCAGTCACAAATACTGTCTGCTAGTGTCTGAAAGACCGTCTTTTGCTTTAGATGACTTCTCTTGATCTTCACATTCTCCCTTTTCTACCCCAGTGGATTTCTTTGTATGAACACTCCTGCATTGCTTAAAACTACTCAGGCTATGGGAGAGACAGTTTTCAGTTCTCTCCCTTCGAAGATAGAGTAATAGGTTTTGTTCTGATTCTGCTCAATTTCCTCAAAACATTTTCTTCAGCCCCATTCAAATGACTGCAAGAAGGCTGTGAGTAGTTCCAGGCTGCCATTGCACTAACTCATCTGAACACTATTCCACCTTTGATTTCCTTCCTCCTACCTACTGCTATAGTCAAACAGCAGTGATGAAAAAGACTAAACCTGATGAAATTTTGTAATTTTTTTTTTCATCAGCTTCCAAGTTCCCAGATTATAATAATATCTCCAGGCTGCAATTGCAAAACACAAGCATGTTTGATGAAAAACTTGAGAGAGGTTCACAAAGGTAATTAACTGTCATGCTAGTTTTCTGCAATGATTCGTCTGAGTATGACAGTTATCAATCTGAACACTCTCTAAAGAACACATAAAAAAAAATAGTTAACTGCTCCTTGAGGTTTTTGAGATTTTAAAGTGAAAATACAATTGAAATTTATGGGCTCTTTCTGGCTGTCATTTGAAATACCATACTGCCAGTCATCTCACAGAAGTATAATCCAAACATGCACAATGCAAAAGCTATAAAGGGCTAAAAGATCTTTAGAGTCCCTTCCCACCCTCAACACTCCATGGTTCTATAACTACCTTCTGCTTAAAGGGATTTCTGGTATAAACAGAGTGGAAGGAAAAATTCTGAGAATCGAGGTGTTGGATGGGGCTCTGAGCAATGTGATCTAGTGAAATGTGTTCCTGTCCATGGCAGGGGGGTTGAAATTATGTGATTTTTAAGGTCCCTTTCAACCCAGAACACTCTATGATTCTATGATTTGTTTCTCAAAAAAAAAAAAAAAAAAGAAAAAAGGCTCCGTTTTGGATATCTGAGAATGGGAATGTCTTCCTCCACATGGGTCATACATAGCTCAGAAGGTCAGAGCAAGCAGTTGGACTTCTGGCCATAATCATCCTTGGGTCATCCTTTTCTCAGTGGTGACAGAATGATATCTGACTAAATCTTTTCCTTCTCTGAGTTTTCATATGGGAAAAGAGACAGAGCATGAAAGAGAAGGAGAGAATTCTTCAAACTGTATCATCAGCAATTTTCATCCATCACATATTTCATTACGCATGGTTTCCTAAAGAACTAGAAATGCACACAACTGAATGATGGCACATATTTATATAAGTTATTAATGTACTCCTGTAATCTATGTCTTTTTAAAGGTCAGCAGTGAAACCACAAGGAAATGTAGAAACAGAAAAGCATCTGAAAATGTGGAGGGAAGAGCTGTCATGTCGTGGAAAACTTGACAAAGTTATTAAAGGTTAAAAGTCAATAAAAATAGAATTATTTAGAACCCTGAGCCTGTTCAATCGCACTTACAATGCTCTTAAAATCCTTTTTTTTACTTAATGGCCTGGAAAATAGGCAAGAGAGCTATATCTTTTTCAGCTTCCTGATCTTCCCTGCAACAGAAGCACTGACATGAAAATTTGGATTTTTTTTTTTTCTAATTAGTGTCTACACCTCTGTCTTTTTCTGGTAAATGTATAACTTGTGTGGAAGGCTATATTCTATAATCTCTATATTGCACCAGAACAGCACAGCTTTTTTCTGATCAGTGGATTCTGATAGAAACTCTTGTCCCCAAGTGCTTCTCCCAGCAGAACAGACAGACAGCATAATGAAACCAAACAATATGTAAACACAATGTACGCAGAATTAATGAAGTCTTTAGTCACAAGGTAAATAATAGAGAAAAAGCAAGAGGGATAGGCAAGGGGAGAAAAGCATATGGGTTTGAATGACATTTTAATAGAGATGAGGAAAAGTGACATAAGAAACCAGTCTATTCTTATTCTGGCATTTGTCTTAGAATAAGGCCTAGGGATCTAACCATGCCTGAAACTGAACCCTATTAATGCTACAGAAAGAAAATAAACAAAGAAGATATCCCAAGATATTCAACTCCTTGAAAGGGAATCTGACTACAGAAGAGAGTTCTAATCTGGGAGGATGCACAAGGCTTACTTACTACCAGAACATATTTTCCTGCAAAAACAAAATAGAGTAAATAAACCTAGGACCCTTGCTGAAGCAAATAAAATAAAAAGTAATTAAACCCCAAAATATATATTGTTCCACAAGGCATGGACAGATTAAGGATGCTGAAGCTATTTATGATGGTGCTATTTTTTGAAAATTCAGAGTAACAGAGACTGTATGTTGGACAAAAATGGTGCTACAAATTGCAGGGGAAGTACAGGGGTAAAGAAACTTGTTAAGGACAAAACTAAGAAAATATAGTAGGTTAGGGATTTATATTACAAAGCTGTGGCTATGTCTGAGTTAGTCTCTGCTGTCTGTTCTTGTAGATATACACAGTCAGTGAAGGCATTTTTAAATATCTGTTTTAGCAAGATAAGGTTAATTTTATCATGGACTAGCCAATTTTTCTCTAAGGGGATTGTAAAGAGGTGATAACTCAGCTATATAAATCTGTGCCTGATTAGCTAAATCCTACTAGATATCTTCTGAATCTTGGGTTGACATCATGCCAGATAGAAGAAAACCCAATCTTTTAAAAATGTCTGGAGCCAAATCAAAACCATTCTCACAACAGAATTTTTCTGCAAGCCCACAAGGAAGAGTCTTGAACTTAAATCCTTTGCAGCCAGCTTGATGCATGTCTATGTATTTTTATTTTGGTGAGATAAATGTAGTGGATGTTGGATAAGAGGATCCACAACTTCTAGATGCAAGAGCAATAACTTGGACTCATTTGTTCAGAAAAAAAACTTCCACTGAGCAGGGACATGTGAAACAAATAGAGAGAAAAAAAAAATTGTCCATAATTCTTTAAGCTGCAGTTTCCTCTGGGGAAAGCTAGTGAGAAATATTAGAGGCAAATAGGGGACAGATCGCACTACTTCTTCTAGAACTGCAGAAGTTACCTGTGATGCTTCAGCAACATTGAGAGTTTTGGTTACACGGTGCATGGTTTTAGGGAAGACATGTTCTGTTTACCCGTATCTGTTTTCTCAGCTAAGTGCAAAAGAAACAAAACACTCAGAAGAACTATGTTCAGAAATAGAACATGGGTATACTGTTGAATGGACAGCTGCTTCTCAGACCATCATTGATTCTTACTGCACAGCAGAAGTATTTCTTTCTCAGCAGGTCCTAAGTATCAGGAGAAAACTAATCTTAGCACGCTGTAAGATGACCTTAGTGCAACACATCTTCAAACTCCTAAATTCACTTTTAGATGTGTCTCTTTCTAGAGCTGATTTAAGTGAGGGAACAGATTTGTAGAAGAGTAAAATAGCTGAGAGGGAACAATATATTAAACTTTGGATTGATGTGTGGCAGCATGCCTATTAATTTGCTATGTGTGCACATGTTGGCCAAACGCAGTATGATTGCTTTGAGATAAATGAAAAAATCCTGCCAATGTGTATCTGTACCTATTTGCAATACTTACATCCTTCGCAGAGCGTTCTGCAAGACTGACAGGCTGAAATTCATTCATAAGTGTGTATATTGACAGGAATAGAATAGGAACATAACACATACAAAAAATAATACCATCTGTTATATCCATCTTGGGAGGTAACAAACGGAAGAAAAACTGGGTGCCTAACAATTTAGTGACAACACAGGTAATAAATATAGAGACTGTGGTTGCAGACATCTCCACTTGAGCTAGAGCCCTAAGTACCTTTCTTTCTCAGTGGAAAAATATAATTTACTCATATTCACTGTGTGTTGCTGTTGCTGTGGGGATGGAGAGAGAATGAACACTGACTCGGTCCGGGAAGCAAGGAGAAGAAGCCTTTATTTAATTATATACAGCTCGTTTTATAGCTTAGTATTCTTGCATGGTGTAAGGTCATTAGACCCCTGGTCACCCACCTCCTAGGGTGATTGGTCAAATTCTACAACACCCATTTCAAAATATTTCTCTAGTCAATATCATAACAATTCACAGGTGCAAGATAGAAAAGAATAGTTTACAGAAAAACGTAATATTGTTTTGAATACTTTGCATGGGAAAGACAGAGCTCTCATGAAATGCTACAGTCTCACAAAATACTGCAGAAAGCTGGAAAATTTCTCTGCTGAAAGCTTTTCAGCATCCACAACTGTTCCTTCAATGTCCTCATTATCTAACTGAAGAAAAATAGCAGGCAAGAACCCATTGTTAATGAGATGGGTGTCATCCCTGTATTCATATTCTGTTAGGAGCAAGAGCAAGGTTTCTTTCAAAACTCCTGAGTGGACAAGGACAGAGCAACCAACCAATTTTAGTGGTTGCTAATGTTATTTTCAAAGAACAGACATACCCTTCCTCTTACGAGGAAACTTCTCCTAAACTGCCAAACTGTGACCATAAGCCTAATTGTTCCAGCTACACAGATGTGCACTGATGCTGCTGCATTTCCTTCACTACAGCTAAATGAAGGGTGCAGATACACAGCTTACAGCGATGCTACTGCTACAGAGCACAACATGCAGCAAGCTGTCAGACTTAGCAAGTATGAAAATATGGACCCATTTTAGAAACAAAAAATATCATCTCAGGAGTGTGTGAGCACAACCCTACACTGAATGTTCAGTGCACAACATTCTGTAATTATGCTTCTCAGTATGACTTCTGCCATTTTTGAGAGTGTAGAGCAGCCATCAGGTTAGGTCTGTGGAGTTGTGGGTTTGTGATCCAAACAGCCAAGTTGTGTTAACCACTGCACCTGTCAAAGCAGCCTGGTACGGTCCTAATCAACGGAGTCTGTAGCACTCTCAGACAGCAGCACCCTGCATGTCGTGCTGTCGTGATTTGAGGGAAAATGGCAAGAGACGGAGAAAATGAGAATAACTTGCAATTCAGTAAGTGTTTCAAATCGTGGATTTAGTTGGGGTTCTCACACCAAGAGTAACCAACCCAAACATGGTAAGTTCAACAATGTAGCAACTGAGGCAACAACTATAATTTGAAACAGTTGAAATAACTATTTCTCCTGTTGCAACATTAAAAAAAGAAAAAAAAAGAAAAAAAGGGCAACTGGAAGCTTTGAAATAGCACTTGCCCAAGTACTCTTGAGTATTCCAGAAATAGATTTATGTTGATATATCTATCTCTTGCTGGTTTTAATCAGACTCTTACAGGTTCTCAAACCAGCACTATATATATGTGTGGCGGTGGCC
>VZTH01007924.1:15494-26920 GCA_013397815.1 Aleadryas rufinucha | reverse complement strand
AGCGCTCCGGGGGTCCCGGCCCAGCCCTGCCCAGCCCTGCCCACTCGGAGATCTCTGGGGGTCCCGGCCCAGCCCTGCCCACCCGGAGCGCTCTCAGGGTCCCTGCCCACCTGGAGCTCTCTGAGGGTCCCTGCCCAGCCCTGCCCACCCGGAGCTCTCTGAGGGTCCCTGCCCACCCGGGGTGCGGTCCCCACGCTCCAGCCCCGGCTCTGCCGCCCCTCGGGGTGCTGCAGGCAGCTGGCAGCAATGTTCTCCTCTCCGTGACTCCGGAGAGCCGGCACAGAGACTTCTGTTCCTTAACCCATCGCAGCGAACACCTAATGGCTCCTTCCTATCGCTGTAGTTAAGGTCGTGCCAACGACTCCATTATGAACCTGTTCTCAGTTATAATTACTGTATTTTCCCTGTAAAAAGTTGCCCTGAGCTGACATTGTGCAGACGTGGTTCCACCCAGGCACAGATGGTTTGTTTCTGTCCCTTCGCTAAATTGCTATTCATGTCACAGTCTCCGGCCGATTGTATAGTTCATAAACACAACAACAGATTTTCCAATGGGCACTCTGGGTTCACACAGCCCTTTTCTCAGGAAATAAAAAAGCTATTTGTGGGAAAATAACCCCACCAAAACCCAGAAAACATTTGAGAGAGAAACTGGACTCCTGCATTAGCCAGTGACCCTTGTTTCAAAGAGCATCATCATTTCTCTTCCAAAGTCACACATTTTTTCTCTTCAGAATCTCCCATATCAGAAATAAAGAGTCATGAAACTGAGGTGATGGAATGAAGTATTTACCCTAAAAATAAATGACAGGATGTAAAGTTTCTCGTGTGAATAACAGTCTGAGATGGGAGACTTCCCTGGAGGAATGGTAACTTCCAGTGTCATGCAAAGGTTTGTATCATTTTTTTGTCATGCAAAGGTTTTGTATCACCCTGAAGAGGTCCCTGAGCTCCTGTGAGTGAGTATGAGCACACTGGAAGTGGGAAAGGTCAGTGGAACCACAGTGCAAGCCCCAGGAAAGCAACATGGGGCCGTGTTTCAGGGGTCTTTGTTTCTTCTCTCTGATCCCTGCCGTGTAGTTCCATGTGAGATTTTGGACTTACAGGATCTAAATTTGAAGCCTTGCTGAGGGGCTGCCCTGGCTGCATTCACCCCGAGGTGACAAACTCCTTCTGTTGTTGGCAAGCTCCGATGGGATGGGGAGGAGCTGATTCTGCTGAGAACCGCTGAGGGAGAGCCAGCCCTCGCTCCCGGGACCAGCCAACACCAACTGCACAGGAACCTTCCTGCTTTCGGTGCTGCTTGCAGAGCAGTGGGGCTTGTGGGGGACTTCTCTGAATTTTCCAGTTTGTTTTTCCTTTGGCATCAGTTTAGGGCAGTTCTGAGCTGGGGCTCATTGACGTGGCAGATTTCCATGGGTCAGAAAGATGACACTGGAAGCAAGATAGGAGAATGGGACTAAGAGGAGTTTGGTTTTTCCTGGACACCATTCCTCTCTTAGCAGATCACAGGGTTTGTTTCCCTCCAGGAACATCACGCTGCCAGCCTAGATCTGCACGGAGAATCCCCCTGAGCCCTGTTCACCTGGGCTCTGCAGGCTGCCTGACGCACGAACTGTGCTGGAGCCAGCGCTGCCCTGCACGGGGACAGGGAGAGGGGACACACACCCATGGGAGCTGCTGCTGGACCCATGGGCAGGACACAGTGGGGCCATGGGCAGGACAGGCTGGTCATCTGGGACCAGACCTGGGCAGGTGCTGGTCAGCCCCGGGTGCTTCTTCCCACGGCCCTGGCTCACTGGACAGCTGGTGATGACCACCTCCACTCGTCCCTCCCCCTGCTGGGGGGTGCCAGGGGTGTGGAGAGCCAGTGGTACCCCAGAGCTGGGCCCTGGCTGCCAGCCATGCTCCTGGGCGGCCCCTCTGCAGCGAGCTGGGGGCTCCTTCCTCCTAACAGACCCCAAACCTCACCAAACGTCAAGACACCTGATTGGGAACAGGTAATAAACTTAATATGTATGAAAATATGCATGAAAAGCTCTGCCCTCAGCAGCAGCAGGCTTTTTAAAATTTCCATAATGCTAAGCAGTGTCTTGCTCACATACCCACGGATCGTGGTGGCTTTGTTGTCATGGATACTGGAACATACCTTGTTTTCTTTCAGAGATCTATCAAATATGTGCATTTGGATGTTCTCTGGATTTGCCTGAATGTTCTAAGCACATTTTTACACTAGTAAATAATATTAAACAGCTGTGTAATTTATGCTGGAAGACTGAACACACTCCAGCTCAGTATTTTAACACCCTTTTTTCACCCTTGAGATTTCCAATCCAAACACTCTGCCCGATGACATTCTCATTGAGATGGAGCATGACTTGCAAGGAACTGTGTTCTTTCTGTAGGGTTTTACTCTGAAGGACCCCTCCATGTACTAACCACTCCCCAGCCACCCATGGGCAGGGAAAGAGCCTCCAGCCTGGTTTTCAAACATGAGCTGATTCCTCTCAAGATAATTCAAAAGATACTCCAGGCCTAAAAAAAAAATCTAGCAGATTTCTGTGTTGCATCTGCTTCACCTTTGTAGTGGAGACAACAAGAACATTGCAGGCTACAGGCACTGTGGGGAAGTCTTGGAAGAAGGTTCCCCATCTCTCCTCTCTGGAGAACCTGGTATTCCACCTGAAGGTACTGTGCACCTGAAATGGAAGTTTGAAGTCCCAGCAGTGGAAGAAAATCCAAACTCGTGCCTTTTGCCTCGTTACCCATTCCTCAGTCCACAGGAACCTTTGTGTTACCTTTGGGCCTGACAGCATGAAGCAGATCTCGTTAACGCTGAGTCCCAGGAGTGGAGTGTCCATCTTCTGCTGCTGTGACAGGGCTTCATTAATGCCATAAATAACATGCCAGAGCTGAAACCTTCGTATTCTGGGTCTGGAGCTGGTAAAAACCCCAGGCAGTCTTAGTCTCTGTCTGTTGAGTCAGCAGCCAAGTGCAAACTCCTCCGTTGTCTGCTTAGTGACTACACTGAGGAGTCCGACTCAGGTGGCTCAGGCTGGGTAATGAGCTTGTGCCTATGGTTTGCAGTATTAAATTCAATTAAGTTTCATTTATCAGCAGCAGAGAAAGAAGATGTTGAAATAATAAGATGAAGGAACGATAATATTCTTAGAAAAGAAGTAACATTTGTCATGATTAAAGAACAAAATCGCAATAGAGTCAACTCCCTTCTCTGCAGTTTGTGAAGTTGAGAGTGTATCAAAAACCATGGGATAAATATTTGAGATATACACGCACAAACCCCTGCTTCTGAGAGAAAACAACATTTACCTCTGCACAGTGACTCATTACATGCTTCAGATTTGCTTTTAAATTGCACCTGAGGCCGAGACACCGAGTGTGCTCCTTGTCTTGTGGCAAAGAGCTGGAGCAAAGCCATGGCCTGAAACACGAAACCAGAAAGTCTTAAACAACGTGGGATGACCAAAGAGACTTGGTGACCAGGGCTTAGCTCCTGAGAAAGACCAGGTGGAACGAGTGGCAGTGCACAAATCTCTCTGGACAGCGAGATTTTGTAGCTTTATTTTCTCTTCTGAGGTGGCAGAAATACCAGCTTTTCACACCAGCAGGTGACGGGAAATGAGGAAGTTTCCAAAAGCAAGAAATTTACCCAGAAGACTTGAGTGCCAGCCCATGGCTGCCCACTGCCCATGAGTGTCCATGCCTGTGGCTGCCCACTGCCCACTGCCCACTGCCCACTGCCCACTGCCCATGAGTGTCCGTGTCTATGGCTGCCCAGTGCCCACTGCCCACGAGTGCCTGTGGCTGTGGCTGCCCACTGCCCACTGCCCACTGCCCACTGCCCACTGCCCACTGCCCATGAGTGTCCGTGTCTATGGCTGCCCAGTGCCCACTGCCCACGAGTGCCTGTGGCTGTGGCTGCCCACTGCCCACTGCCCACTGCCCACTGCCCACTGCCCACTGCCCATGAGTGTCCGTGTCTATGGCTGCCCAGTGCCCACTGCCCACGAGTGCCNCACCGAGCCCCTGGCCCTCTGGGCAGTGAGAGCTCAGGGCAGTGAGAGCTCAGGGCACGTCTGCAGGTGGCTCTGGACCTGCAGCTGAATCCGGTGTCTGGGTTGCAGCTCTGTCAGGTGTTGGGCTTGGACTCTGCTGCCTTAATAAGGCCCTTGATGAGAAAATTTCAAAGAAGATCAAAACCTAAGAAAGACCCAGATATTCAAAGGAGGCCGGTGTCTCCTCTTTCCTTTGTACCGAGAAAAAAAAAAAAAGAGAGAAAAGGGAAATGTAATTCTGTTTCATTTGTGTGTGCATGAACAAATTAGTTTCAGAAGCAATTTTACAGTAATTATGACCATCTCCAATGGATTAGATTTTCAGAAATATTCACTCTAATGTCAGGATGAGAACTTCCACGTCCTGATTTTTTTATTTGATGTTCTAACAATTTAAGGGTTCCAATAATTTGTGTGCATGAGTAGACTAGAACAAAAACACATTTACGACTTCTGAGTTTTGTGACACTGAAAATTTTATGGTGCAGTGATTTTGACCTTTGGAGGATATAAAAAATTCAATGGTAACATGATCTTTATCTCTCAGCACAGCATGGTATGGTCTGTAGTTTCAGCTCCTATTCCCTGATAAGGAGGTGTGTTTGATCTTTTATTCCTCCTAATACTTCAAGTGTATCATAATTATAAATTTATTTGGTAATCACTGTGATGGTGCTGATACAAGAATCCATTTAGCATTTCTGTGTCTGTGATACTTCCTTCCACTGGGGATAGACTGTGAATCTACCAAGGTAAAGTACAAAGCTTTCTAAGTTTCTTTTAAATGGAATTTAAGGTAAATAAACTTCAGGGGAGTTTGGTAAGTTTGGGGGAGAGCTGCATGAAAAATATCTAGTGCCCTTTTTAATAGTTTCTTTGTCCATTCTGAAGGGCTTTTGTGGCCAGATTTCAGTGCCAGCCTGTCGGAATTGCTGCTTCCTGGGACGAGGCTTCATGCCATTTGTGTGGAGAGCGGCTGAGTCAACAATTATAAATGATCCCCTTCGTGTTCTGTGTGAAATCATCCATCACTGGACACTGCTAAGTGAGACTGGTAACATTAGAACTGTGTTTAATAAAGCCAACATTTCGGTACCCCTTGTGATAGGGTCAGCAGTTGCCAAACACAATTAATCGCTTGTTTACTGAGGAAGTGAAGAGATTGGAGAGCAAGAGGAAACAACAGGAGTAAGAGGAAGAACGAGCACACAAAATAAAACATCATCATTATACAAACAAACATTTGCCTCCAGTTTCTCCTCCTCAAGTATCTCCTGAAGATTTTCAGGACTATCTCGCAGGACGAAGCACATAGACAGCAAGGATGAACCCCGGGGGTGTGAGGAGGATATTTTCCCAAGAGAAAGAAGTGCTTTAACTTCCCATCAGCAAAACCAGGAACGCACCCGTTGGGCCTCCTTCCCAAAATGGTCAGGAAGATGGAGACAGAGAGGGGGGTCCTGCTGGAGACTCTCCCAAAGCCTTTCTGAATCAAAGGATGGGCACGGTGAGTGTGCAGGTGCATGTGTGTGCACACGTGTGTGCAAGTGTGTGCTGGGGGATTCAGTGGCTGCTGTGGGATTTCCCTCAGCCCTACCCAATTCCCATGCCAGGAACACACCCACTGCCTGCTCTGAGCCGAGTGATCAATAACCCAGCTTCTGGCCCTTTGTGGTGCGACAGGAAGCAAAAGGCTCTTCTGCAAATTCTCCAGCAAGAACGTGGGTGGGAGGCTGCCCCTTTCAGCCCGTCCTGGCAGGGGTGGGAAGGCCAGAACCGTGCCCCTGCTTTGCTGACACCGAGCAGAGCGAAGCCTTCTCCTGGCTGTGCCTCGCTGGGCTGGCTGCTGCAGGTGGCTCAGGAGCCTGACCAGGACTCTCTGAAAGGCTGCTGAGGCACCTGGACTGAGCTTAATCAGGACAGAGAGAGATTTTTAAGTCATGGGCTGTTTAATCCAGACTGGGAGAGAAGTTCTGCCCGGCAGGGGCTGTGCTGGGCGGGTCTCGGAGCGGCCCCACAGCCAGGCCCATCCACCAAAGGCCTCCTGCCCTCACCACGGAGGAGCATTCCAGCCTGTCCCAGGAATGCTTTCATTTAAATGCATCTGGTAACCCAGCAAAGGGAAAATGGGAATGAGTTGGCAGGTGGCCTTTCAAATGAAAGGGCACCTGGTAAACTATCTGTTTGCTGCTGTCGCACCCTGGAATACCAAAGGCATCACACTCTATGCATATTCCTTTCCATTTTGCCATTGTTCTGTCCTTTTTATTGCTCATATTCCAAAAATTAAATATGATTTCAAAAGGCATAGAACAGTAAGATGTGTTTGGGCTGGTTTATTGCAATTGCAGACGTGTGTTGTACTTTCACCCTAACAGTCCATAGCAAAACACAGCAAGGATTGCAGCCTGAAGACTTCATGCCTTTGTGAGACATACAAATGAAAGTCTTTATTCTCTGGGCAGGATGGGAAAACAAAATTAGTGCTAAGTCTTGAAGCAATTACCCCCAGGTACCATCTCTTCCTAACCACAACAAGCTGGTGCTGAATGGCTCTTCCTTTAAATTTAAACACATCCTCTGATCTCACGAGCAGCCAGGCCTAGACACGAAAGAGCATCAGACATCATCATTCATGTGTTAACAATTAATTATTTAGCTATTGGCTCAAAGCAAAGCCAGCACACCGGGACTTCAGCTGTTTGCACTCCTCAGGCTTGCAGCCATGTGTGCAGGTTGTGTCTCCTGGGGGAAAAGGCACCCAAAAAACCCCAAGGTTCTCATGAGCTGGTCCTGCACTGGCTCCCAGCAGGTTAGTCCTTATGGGGACATCAGTCCTCATGGGGAAATCAGGTGCTGATCCTTGTTAATAGCCTCTAGCCAGATCTTTTGCCCAGAGTAAGGCCAAAATACAGCAAAATCTCCCCTTTGAAATCCAGTTCTCCTGTGTGTGCAACCAGTAGTTCCCACTGCTGAACTCAACACATGGCTGGAACTTTTCTCTTTGAATTTGTTATATTTGTGACAGATTTTAGCTGTTCAGTTTCAAATGTTCTCAGTGTCTACCTCGTACTAAACATTTTCTGTGTTCTGGCAGAAACAGATAAATCTCTGTAAGGAAGTGCACACACACATACTCAACATGCAATTAGGCTAAATTAATGACCAGCTGACTGCAGATCACCACCGTGCTGGCGGTGAACTGGGGCAACTCCTGACATCAGTGGAATTGTTTGGCATTTGAGTAACACAGAAGAGATGCGAATTGAACTCAGGTTTTTTTACTGTCTGGAATATTTGTGAACTTTGATTACTGGTTGTGACACCACGGTCAGAGGGTGGCTGCTCAGAGCTGGAAATGGCAGAGCTGAGCTGTGGCGAGGAGCTGATAAGAAATGGCAGAAATGACATCACAAAGGGTGGTCAGGGCTCCTCTGGCACGAACAGCTGATATTCATTTGCTCATCAGGTCTCTGCAGTCAGTGAAAGCCAAGGTGATGGGCTCGCTGTCTGCTTGCTGAGCAGCTGCACAGAGGAGGATGGACGGCTGTGCCCGGGCCTGGGGCAGTTCCAGGTCACTGGGAACTCGGGAAAATCGAGTTTAGTCCAAGCAGGCACCCTGTGGGAAGCCACTGAGTCTTGCTTTGTTGCCTTGGCTCACAATGATCATAGAATTATGGAATGTTTTGTGTTGGAAGGGCCTTTTAAGGGTCATCTGCTCCAGCCCCCTCTGCAATGAGCAGGACCCGTCCTGCTGGACCAGGCTGCATTGTTGGACCAACGCCTTCTGCAGAGCAAGTCTGTGCACTGGTTTACAGAGGGGTCATCTTTCCCATCTGAGATGCTGGCATTTGAGACACATCTTTATTTTCCTTTTGCCAACAGTGGGATATATTTCCAGCTCTTGGAAGCTTTTGCTTTAAATGACAGGAATTAGTTTCTGGAAGAATCTGAAGCAAAATCTTTTACTTTTATCCTTGTTCCTGAGCCAGTCCCGCCACAGTGCACCCAGCTGGGGTTTGAAAGGCAGGTGCTGGCCAAGGTGACCTGTCTGGGAGGACATGCACCAGGCTGTGCTGCTGGTGGGGAGAAATACTTGCACACGTGTTGTCTGCTGTGTAAATACATTTCAAGGAGTGATTTACTGCATGTAGCACTGTTGCAGTTGGACTTTTGAGGAGTAAGCCAAAATAGCTGTTAATTCGTGGTCACCTTGAAGGCACACAGGCTCAGGAGCCCTGACAATGTGTTTAGAAAAAGCAGTGATAATCACGAATACCCGGTGATGACCGTGGATTTTACAGCCAGATCATTTAAACATTCTGAGCAAAAAGATGGCAGGAGAACATTGTTAGTGAGCTCATTAGTCCTCTGAAAGTGCCAAGCAAAGCCATTAACGGGGAGAATCAGATTTGATAAGAATGGGATTTGCAAAGGCAATCTTTGAGGCCACGGGAAATGGAAGCATTTAGCAGGGTTTGGTTTCAAAGCTGGCTGCAAAACCTGTTCAGAGGAGCCCCTGACCTCAGGGGTGCCTCGGTGCCTGGCACTCCCCGTGTCCCTGCCTGGTTCTCGCTGGATGAGCTCTGCACGGTGTTGGCATTTCCTCGGATATCTCTTTTGCAGGTCAGCAGTGAATGAGGCACTCAACAGAATTAAATAAATAAATAAATAAATAAATAAATAAATAAATAAATAAATGCTGATTCATGCCTCTTTTTCCTTCCACTATTTATTTTCCCTCCTGTTTTTATTAATCTTATTCTCTAAATTTCCCTGGACCCACATTGGCTGGGTGTGATAGCATTTTTGCTGCTACTTCTGTCACCTCATCCCTCACTTTTACAGGCTGTCGTTGTGCTGTGCAGGGCTCCCTCCTCCCCTGCAATTCCTCCTTGAGTGGGTCTTGCACGAGCTGTGCTGGGTCCTCCACGTGGAGATCAAGGGACTTTGCAGAAACCCTTTGTATGGAACCTGGAACCACAGGTCGTATAAAGAACACAAAGCCACGGACAGGAGCGAGGTGCAAATTATTTGGTGTGGGTGCATGGGGAGCCTTGTTCAACAAACAGAGCCTGGCAGTGAGGTGCCACCCGTGTCTGGGCAGGCACGGGACACCCCCAGCCAGCGGCCACATCCACGGCACAGCCCAGCCCTGCAGGGGAAGCAGCTCCAGAGCAGGGGGACACGTAGAGCCCCCCTCAATGACAAACACAGTATGACATGATGCACACAATAAACATCAAGAAGCCTTAGTCACCCTGGGAAGGAAAGACGCATGGGCAAAGCAAGCCATGTTTTATGAATCATTTTCCTTTCCCCAAGGTTGTAGCTCCTTTTATGTTCCATAAACAAAGCACTGTGGGCTTTTGTTCTCCAGAAAAACACAGCCTGGCAGGTAAGGAGCAGTTCAGCCTGGAGGTAACATGTTCAGCCCTGAAAAGAAGAGGCTTAGATAATCTTCAGCATTTAATATTTGAGTATTTGCACAGGACCATTGTTATTAATGATAGGAGGTATGACGAGTGTGAAAGTAACTAGTAAAATGATTTGATGAGCAATGTAGCAATAAGAGATTGCATATCCAGTGCCAGAATCAGGGCTTCAGTCACAGGGGAAAATGGACACCTTTATTTATTTATTTATTCATTCATGGTAAAACTGCCTGGTTTTCTTTCATGGCACAGGAATTATCATCCTCCTTCAGCCCAGACGCTGCTTTTCCTTTTACTGAACTGAACTCCTTTGTGCTTAATTTCTTTAACAGCAAAGCTGCTGGGTCTGGCCTCCACCGCAGCTCTGTGCAGCCTCAGAGTGAGAGATGCTGCACATCTGGCTGTGCCTGACGCCGCACATCTGGCTGTGGGCGATGCTGCACGTCTCTGCTGCAAGCTGTGGTCTGCTGCGGGCAGGACAGGAATGTCTGGGGTCCCTTCCACAGGGATCACAAGCCCTCAGGTCTCATCCAGACAAACTGCAGAAGTTAAGCCACAAACCTTTAAAATCATGGGTTTGTGACACACGGGTGGGAGCAGCGCTGCCATAAGCCACTCTCTGTTTCTGCACACTTGCACCAGCACTTGGCATCCCTAACAACTGGTTCAAAAGGCTTTTGACATCTGCTCTTCAGGCTGAGGGGCACAGGAATGGGGGAGAGCAGCCGAGTGGTGAGCTGCAGTCGGATACTGCGTTTGGGAGGTAACAGCTGCCTTGGGAAAGCAGCCGGGGCTGGCTCTCTCTCCACCTCGGGGCAGTGGAAGGTGATGCATGCTCTGCCTTGCTTCTGGGGGGATTTAGTACCAGGGTGTAATGAGCCCATGACTACAATGTGTCCCTCCCAGGACACAGCTCTGTGTGCTGTTCACAATCACAGATGTGTTGGTGCTTTGCAAAAGCACCTCTGAAGGACTTCTGTGGGTGCTTCCTCCTCCCCAGTCCCAGGGTGACTGTCAGGCAAGGGGGGTCCTGTCCCCAGGATCCCCAGATGTTCATATTCCCCCCCCCTCAGACTTTAAAACATGTTGCAATGTTGGTTTCACATCCCTAATTCAATTATAATGATTCCTACTAATTCAATTATAACGAAGTAAGATGCTAAAATTAAACGCCTAGAATGTAAAAAATAAATATGTTAATTCATGTTGGAATATTGAAGTTCTGACTTTACACATCTCCCTTCTTCCCTGGGAATGGGAGAGGGGAGGGAAATTCAAGAGTCCTGGTTCGCAGCAGCCCTTTGCATCCCGCCTGTCCCTGCTCCTGCCCGTGCTCTGCCTGACGCCTCCTCTCAGGGCTCAGCGATTGCCGCGGCCGTGTGAGGAGATTGGGAGCTTTGCTCCTGGAATTATCAGTGCTCAGCCAGAGCTGGGGGTCGTGCTGAGCTCCCTGACCTCGCGCTATTATCGTAAAACAATCTCTGTGCAGCATCCAGCAGCCTCAGCAGTTCCTGTAGGATGTCACACTCCAAGTATCTGGGGTCTGCCTTTATTTAGAACAATTCTCATTCAAACTCTTGCAAATTTGGGATGGGTTTTTTTTTTGCTTCCGGGTTGAAGTCGGGTTTGGGCAGCACCTCAGGTGTGTGGACTGTTTTTTCAGATCCTTGTGGGTGCTTCCAGAGGAGCCCGAGGGGGTGATGCCCCCGAGAGCTGAAGTCCCCCCCGCGTTACAGCAGCGGGTGCGGCCCGGCCCTGCCGCAGCAGCCCCGCGGTCCCCGGGCTCCGGGAGCGGCAGCAGCGGCTGCCCAGGGCCGGGGAGAGCCCCAGCAGAGCCGGGCTGGGGCACCTCGGGGAGCGGAGCCGGGCTGGGACACCTCGGGGAGCGGAGCCGGGCTGGGACACCTCGGGGAGC
>VZTH01007924.1:0-15475 GCA_013397815.1 Aleadryas rufinucha | reverse complement strand
CTCGGGGAGCAGCTCCAGGCTCGGGCACCTCGGGGAGCGGAGCCGGGCTGGGGCACCTCGGGGAACGGAGCCGGGCTCGGGCACCTCGGGGAGCAGCTCCAAGCTGGGGCACCTCGGGGAGCAGGTCCAGGCTCGGGCACCTCGGGGAGCAGGTCCGTGCCCCGTCCCCAGGGCCGCGGGGAGCGCTGGGCAGGGGCCGGCGGGAGGAGAAGGAGCGCTCCAGCGAGTCCTGTTTGGGTCTTTTTTTGTTGGTTTTTTTTTTGTTTTTTTTTTCCCCAGAAGTGTTGATAAAGAGGCGTCGAGCGACAGCCGCCACAGCGCGACGCTGCAGACCGGAGCTGAGGAGCCCCTGACCTCGGGAGAGCGGGGCTCGGCCCCGCCACTGCCGGACCGCCGGACAGCGGCCTCAGCCCGGGCACGGACCCCCGCAGGGCACGGGCTGCGGCTGAACCCACCGTGCCAGCGCTGGGCTGTGCTGTGCCCGCCCCGGCCCCGGGAGCCCCGGGAGCCCCGGGAGCCCGGCCTGGGGAGGCCCAGGAGCAGGGTCACCTCCCCGCAGCTGTGCCCATGGCACCGGGGCACTGCAGGGCACAGCAGTGCCTGGGACAGGCTGCCCAGAGAAGTGTTCAAGTGTTCCCTGGAAGTGTCCAAAGCCGGGTTGGACAGGGCTTGGAGCAGCCTGGTCTGGTGGAAGGTGCCCCTGCCCGTGGCAGGAGGTTGGAATTGGATGTTCTTTAAGGCCTGTTCCAGCCCAGGCCATTCTCGAATTGTATGATGCACACACACACGAACATCCCCCCCCAGACCCAGGCAGAGCGAGGGCCCCGCCGGACCCGCTCCCACCCCCTCGCTGCGGCCGCCCCACACCATTTAAGAGCTGAGAAATTGTGAGCGTATTGAGCGCTGAGTTTCACAGCCCCGAGTTGGCAGAGCTGCTTCTGTAACCGATAAAGTGGGAAACTTCACAGCACCGAGTGGTCCTCGGATTCACACCTCCACATGTGTCGCAGTCTGGTGTTAATGTACTCGGAGCAATAACGTGCAGCGTGGGAGAGCACTGGCTGGGCCACACAGCCTGCCGGTTTTCCCCGTGCTGGCCATGCTCTTTGCTCGCCGTGGGGGCTCCTACCTCGCTGGTGGGGATGGGGCTGTCTGTAATGACAGGGAGGGAAAGGTGGCAGTGCCCTGCCCCAGTAGCAGCACCCCCATCACCTGCAGCACAGCCCCTTCAGCCAGGTGCACTGGGGATCATGCTCTGTGTTCCTTCCTTCCGTGGGTAATGCTCGTCTGTGGCTTTGGCATCTCCCCCTGCTAATGGAGCAAGAGGACAAATATTTACAGAGGAAAATGGCTCTAAGCCAAAGGAGGGAGGATTTTAATTGGATATTAGGAAGGAATTGTTCCCTGGAGGGTGAGGAGGCCCTGGCACAGGGTGCCCAGAGCAGCTGTGGCTGCCCCTGGATCCCTGGCAGTGCCCAAGGCCAGGCTGGACATTGGGGCTTGGAGTGACCTGGGACAGTGAGAGGGGTCCCTGCCATGGCAGGGGGTGGGATGGGATGGGATGGGATTTTCCAACACAAACCTGTCTGGGATTCGGTGATGGGTTGAAGATGTCCTAACCCAAGCACAGGGGAACTGGTTTCACCCGCAGGGGCCTGGGTGTGTAGAGGGATCAGGAGAACCCCGGTGCCGTGGCCTCCAGGCTGCCACCAGTCCTGCTGTGGCTGGAGCATCCTCTGGTACAGCCACGTCTTTGGGAGGAGCCCGGTGGGTGCTGGTGCTCAGGGCAGCTGCCAAACCCGCTGTGCTGGGAACGTGGGGGAGGCTGCTCACGGCAGCCACCGTGGGAGCCCCATCACACCGGGGTGTCCTGGGAAAATAAATATTTATGAGGAAAAGCCACAAATTGCCAAGTTATTCTGCAAATTATCAGAGAGCTGGAACATATTGTGGAAGGAAAAGGTATTTTCTGAAAAGACCTTTCAAGCACAATGCCTCATTCTCTGCAATGTTCATCTTCAAAAACCAAGAATGGGGAAGGATTAATGGTCCAGGACCCTGCGAATTCGCACTTCCCGGAACAAAGAACAAAGATATAAAGCCTGTCTTCAAATGTCCCTGTTTTCTACAAAGGAATATAATTTTGCTTCTGTCATCATTTCAAGAAATACTTTCTCCACGATGATTTCTCTTCCAAAGTCAAAGAGTTGAAATCTTGCAAAAAAAAAATAGGAAGAAAAAACCCTTGCATTTTCTGCGGGAAAAAAAAAAAGATACCCAGCAACACAGGCTCTTATTTTGCTGGCAGAGGCAGAAATCACTTGAAACAAGAAGAAAGAAGGAGAAGCTGAACATGTTTCAATTAAAAAAACATTATTAGCTCACAAAGGAAGAGATAAAAAAGGCTTTGCTCTTCAGGAGAGCGATGGGGCTGCCTGCTGTCAGCAGTGCTCTCTCGGGGGGGCCGGGGGAATGGTGCCCACTGCCTGCCAGGACATGGCTGGCTTGGCACTGGGAATGCTCCAGGCTGTGTCTTGGCCCTTCCCTGGCACCCCTCCCTGCTCAGTCGGGCTGGGAAAGGGAAAAATGAAATTGTTGGTTTGTCTGCATTTGGAGTTTGATTCCAAACACCTCTTGCTTGGCAGAGGCTGGAGGGGTGGAGAAGGGCTGTGGTGTTCCTCAGGCAGTGAAGAGGTGACCCTGAGGAGTGGCCTTGGTGGCCCCACTGCCCCCATGCCCACAGGGGGGAGAGGCAGGGGAGGTTCTCTGCAAAATGCTCCTTACATGTGCCCAGGTGGATGAACCTTGAACCCGCGGGGCTTTGCACCTTCAGTCTGTGTGGCTCTGGTGTGTGGGCAAAACCAGGTCTTGCTGCCAGGCAGAGCCCCTGCCTGATCACTCAGTGTGTGTTCAGAAGCAGAATTATTTGGACTGAAAGGAAATTCAGATGAATCACAAAAAAAACTTTTAAGAAGTGAATCCAAATTTTTCTTACTACTCACGCTAAGAGCAAACACAACATGAAGAAGATGCTCTGGCAGCATCATGCGGTTGATGGTCACCAGAGATCTCATTTTTGTGAATATCTCTTAATTTCCAGGCACTTGTTGTGTGCTTATAAATAAGTAATAACATCTCATCTGGAAACAGACACTTAGGAAATGGCATTTCTCAGGCTGTAACATTGCTATGCAGAGAACACTCTTTGAGGGCAACAATCTGACAAGTTAAATGCCTGGCGATGCCCATGGCTGTCCTGGCTGCCCATGAACTCTATGCCTCTTGAACTTTATTCATTATGGATGATACAATGAGCCTGAGTGCTCCCGAGCAGCGAGGTACTGCTGAACATAATGAGCACGAGCGTGTCGAGCCGGCGCTGACCTGCTCAGCTCCAAGCTGTCATTGTTTGGATGTTTCCCACACAAGAGCCACCATGTTAATCCATCATTTTGGACAGTGGCACTTTCAGGGATGACACCGTCACGGTGTCATACAGCACTAATTAGCTGTCACTGTCACGTTACTCCTGGAGCTGTCGTCTCATGGAGGTGGCACGTCCAGGAGGATGTGAGGTGGCAGCAGCCAGAGCCCCCTTGTCCCCAGGAAGGGCTGGGCTGGTGCTGGTGTGCAGGAGCACCTGGGAAGGCACAAGAGGAGTGCCTTCTTTCTGCTGCTTTCCTCCCCAGAACATCTCCTCCTCCCCAGCCGGGGTGTAGGGTCCCTCCATCCTGTTGGGAGTCACTTTTCCAAACGCCTCACGTGCTCCATGGATTGCAGTGTCTGGCCAAGGAATGAGGGACAGGTGTGAGCCACACAACACAGCGTTCACAGCATCCTCCTCGTCTGGCTGGGCATGACCCTGGGGAAGATGGGGCAGGAACAGTGGCCTGGTATAATTAATGCAATTTAAATTCCCCTTTTCCTGTCCCTTTCCAATGAGAAGTCCTCTGGATTTTTTTTTTCCCAAACAATATTTTAACCAGAGCTCTGCATATTTCCTCTGTTCTTTCTGGATGCTGCTTTTAAGATTTTACAGTTTTGGGATTGTGAAAGGGTCATTATGAACTTACACCTCAAGCTACAGGATAAATACATGATTACAAATCCTACAGCTCCCTCCCTCCCTATCTCATAAAACTGACCTGGCAGGTTCATTCTAATGCTCTTCCTGAAAAATTAGTGATGGATCTCACTCAAGTTTCAGAAATGGCAACTCTTCAAGGCAAGAGAGGTGGAACCATCTCCTGTCTAGACGATGAACAGGACTTTTTGTCTGATGTCCGGGTACCTGAGTATAAATTAATCATCAGCCTGCAGTGGAGGAAATGTTCCCATTTGCTCAGCAGCAGAGGGATTCAACTTCTGCTTCATGAATTCTTTATCGTTAAATCTTATATATCATGTAAATTAACTCTGAGTGCCTGCAGCTTGCTAACAAGAGCGGTGCAGGATTTCATGGTCAGTTCTCACTGGACTCTCAGAGCTTGTGGTCAAAACCCAGATGAGGAAATTCAGACACATTTTGTGATTTCAGTTTGGATCACTTGTTCTTCCTGAAGCTTCTCTGGAATTTCATCCAGCTGTGAGCTATTCAGGCCCCTTGCTACTCAGACCCACTCAGATGGTTCTGAGTGCTGGAATGGCCAGAGAGGTGACAGGGAAGGTCCCAGGTTGGGCTGGGAGGTCAGATGGAGCTCAGGCAGGACCCAGGGCCCCATCCTGGGCTGGAGGGAGCTCTGAGGCCCTGCACAGAGGAGGCAGGGAGGTGGCTTGGGGCCATTATGGTCTATTTGTTGTGATCTTGGGGCCATGGGAATTTGGGGTACAGGATGGGATGAGACATCACAGCATCTCAGACTGGCTGCAGCTGGCAGGGACCTCAGGTTGGCTGGTCCCTGAGCTGCATGGAGAGTTGATTGTTGAAACAGAAGAGCTCCAACAGCAGCTTATAAACTATTGCCTCCCTGAAACACGGCACAGGACGTGATGTGAGCAGCCACAGCATCAGCTCCATTTGTCATTACAAAGTCAGAGACACCTACAGATGCTGACAAGCAAAGTTTTTAAGTGGTGAGGCCCATGGGAAGCAGCAAAACTGCCCTCGATTTGGCTGCCTTCTCGAGGAGGACACGCAGGTACCTGCTGTGAGCATGGCAGGGCTTGATGAAATTAATAAGTCGTCTGTTCAGGCAAGTGCCTCTCCAAGACACGGCATCCTGAGCGCCCAGGTGTGAGGCTGTTGATGGGTTTGGAATAGAATTCAGCTTTGTGAAGTCTTGGGGTGTTTGTTGATGCAGGGAGAGAGCTCTGCCTTCTGGCCTGCTGTTCAGCCACTGCTTCTTCAGATCACTCCTTGCCCTGTGGTGTGAGCTGGCGTGTGCTCTGTGCACGGCGCTTTAATCCACCTGAGAGCAGCAGCTCTGAGCTAAAGGAGGGCAGACAGGTCAGGGACTGGAGGGAAATCCTTCCCTGGGAGGGTGGGGAGACCCTGGCACAGGGTGCCCAGAGCAGCTGTGGCTGCCCCTGGATCCCTGGCAGTGTCCAAGGCCAGGCTGGACATTGGGGCTGGAGCAGCCTGGGACAGTGGGAGGTGTCCCTGCCATGGCAGGGGTGGCCCTGGGGGGGCTTTGAGGTCCCTCCCAACCCAAGCCCATCTGTGACTCTCTGATCAGACATTTTGCCACATTCTCAAAACTCTTTGTGTTGCACCTTCCCACGTTTGGATGCAGCTCCAGCTCCGTAGTAGGAGGAGAGCTTCAAGGATAGAGGTAATAATCTCCCTGCTTTTCTCTCTTGCTTATTGTTTTTTCTAACCGCCAGCTCCATCTCGTCTCTGTACAGATAATTTCTGTACAATAAGCCTCGTGGAACAGCTTCAAGTGCTCAGTGTAATGACGGGAGCACTGAGGCAGCTAGGTAGATAATTTATTTGATTTCAAAATGCTGCCACATTTATACATGGAAAACTTTAAAGAAAATTAAACTCATTAAAAGCCCCCACATAAATTGTTTTTGCAACAAAGCAATTAAGAAATCTCGCCTCTCCAGCACGGTGGGCAACATTCTAAATAAAATAAAGCCCAAATTACCTTTTGCTGGAAACAAAGTAAAAGCTATCTCTTGTGACTTAATAAGAAATGGGCGTTTTAGAATTAATACAAAGATTTAGCAGCTTCCTTCTGTATATGTTGCTAAGCATTTTTCTGAAATTGACTTGGAAAAAAAGCAAACAATGCAGAAGGATCACATCCATGAGAGAGTTTGGGGTTTTTTACCCAACTAAATTACAATGCTTTACAGAGTGTAGAAAAAGGAGTCAAGGATTTTATTTTCTTCCCCCAATACATGTGTACAGAGGTTTGACAGGGTTTTGTTTGGATTTATTTTCATTATCTTAGCTCCAGACTACTCTTTAAAACCCCCCTGTTTCTATGGGAACAAAGAAATAACGCCGAAGGAATGCACTGCAAAATATGGGGCCTGTCCTACAAATCCTGGGGAGCAGGTTTTGCTCAGAGCAAGGGTCCCTCTGAGCGCTGGAGTCCTGCAGACCTGATCCACACAGAAAAGCCTCCCTTTGGCTCAGTGTGTGACAAGGAAAGCAGCTCCACAGGACAGGGCAGCCGGCCGTGGAGCGGGGAGCCGTGCAGCCTGGGCTGTGCAAGCCTTTGGAAGACGGCCAGTCCCGTAGGGTCCCTCCCAAACCTACTTAATTGCATGAAATAAGATGAAAAGACAGGCTAATGAGAAACCCCATCTGCCAGCCAGCTAAAATTAAGGCTGCCTTCTTCAGTGAAATGTGCTCAGATATCTGTATTCCTTTAATATCTCTTCAGATGGCCGAGCAGGTTTCAGACACGTAGCGGTGCTGCTCTCAGCTCTGATTTTTTCCTTAGTTTTCCTAGTTTGCCCCTGAACAGCAGGGGAAGTGGAAAAAATTGGCTGAAGGATTCTGTTTCAGCATGAACTTATTTAAGAGAGCATCAGCTCATAAAGCTGCCATCCAACCTGCTCATTATTACATTATATTACGTGATTCAATGATTCATGATATCAAATTGGTTACGGATGGATATAGCAGGTGGTCTCAGGGCACTTTTGAACTTGCTAGAAGAAACTGGGACAGAAATTCAAAAGAAGAGAATTTTCAGAACAGCCCTGAGGGTATTTGTATGGGGAAAGGAGATACATAGGGAAAGGTCTTTTATTTCACCCAGTCTGCCCAATGCTTCCATGGAAGCTCTGTGCCCTGGAGCAGCTGATTTGTTTAGTTTGCCTTTCTAATCACTCTCCCAGTGTTCATGGGCAGATGTTTCTTGCTGCAGAGGATTCACAACCAAGTGCCCGTACCCTGAAGGCTCAGTGGGAGGGGTCTGGCTGAGGAGGGGGCACGGCACAAAGGGTCCATGGGCAAACTGTGTCCCTCTGTGCTGCCACGAGAGCAGCAGCAAAGGGCTGAGCAGAGGGCAGGACCCAGGCCTATCAGCTGCAAGAGGGATGCAGCACCAAAGCCTGACACGTGCTTGGATGTGGGCTGGAGCTGTGTCACGATCCGCTTATNAGGGTCTTCGGGCCGACTCTTACGAGCTGTTACCCCACACTCACCATCCCCTTCCTGCCGAAGCCCAGCCCTGGAGAACGCAGAGACACCTTCCCCTCTCTGTAACCATCCCGTGCTGCACACCAGGAGCCACTCGGCGAGCTGGCAAAAGTCCCAGCAGTCTGAAGCCACGGACAAAAATGGAGAATCTCTCAGAACCTAGAAACAAAAAATTACCAAACAACTCGCAGCACTTGAAGACCACGCAAGGACAAGTTCTTAGAGCGAATTGCGCACATCTTTGGAAAACACGTATTGATTGCGGCCATGCCAATTGAGAAATAAATGTCTAATCACTGTTTCATGGATTAAGACTGAGGGAAAATGTATTTTTTCTCTCTCCACAACCTATTGTTCAAACAAAGTAGTCTCAGTTAATCAATCTTGTGATAATAGCTTTCAGGGTAACAGCGTGATTGAAATTCATCTTTCGTTATTTTTCCATACCACAATGCAAAAAGAGCTGGGTAGGCAAGAATAAAACTGCAGCCATCAAAATAGAAATGGCAGTTATTTTAGGGCTGGGTTTTTGGAGGTTCTGGTGGTTCTCTTTCCGAAGTCAGACTTTCTGCCATGTGAAAAAGTGTCTTTGAAAGTAATTAAGCCCAATTACCAATTGCAGACCTGACATCAAAGGTTCTGTCAGCTCTGGTGAATGACTGAAGTGATGAACGAGTGTGTACCACCGAGTAGGGGATGATGTATCTGCCTGCCCAAGCAGCAGAAATTGACCTTAAATGTTTGATTTTACTTTGTCTTGAAGCAGGAGCAGGAGCAGGGAGGCACTTGAAGTCGGGGCAAACTGCTGAGTTGCCAGATTTTTCCTGGATCAATGCATTTGTGTCCTTCCTCTTGCCCCAGGATGGGCCTGTGCAGATGAACCCTGCTCTGCTCACTGAAGGATGCCACCCCTTGGGCACAGGGGAAGGAGAAGACTTGGCCCTGCAGATGGAGAGAAATGCTGGGAGAAAAAGAAAACCCACTTAAAAATGAAGGCTGAGGTTAAAGTGAAGAACACTGGTGGAGCTGAGAGAGCCTGCACGATATGATAAGAGCATGTTTTTAAGGAGTTCTCATTTTGGTGAAAATTAGTTTTGGATCCTCATCAGTGTATTCAGGAGAAAAATATGACTGTAATGTCTATAGAAGAGAGATAAAAAGGAGATCTGCTGAAGGAGAAGTAATGAATTTACACTTCCAACATCCATTCTGAGGTGCAGAAGATACATTACTCTACATTATGCCTATATTAGACTTAAATAAATTTCATTAAGAAAACAAGATTAGAGGAGAGCAGAGCAATTTGAAAACAGCCAGTAATTATATGATTGCTTAAAATAAAGAGCTTTCAGGGTCGTAATACATGTACTTTTGGATAACCATATATAAAATACATATTAAAATGATGTAAAGGGACAGCATTAAATATACTGCAGTGTAGGGTTGGGGCTGCCTTTAACCCCTCCTGTCCCTCTCTGCTGGGCCACAATCCAGCTGCCTCGTGGGAAACAATGAGGATGAATCCCATTTATTGGGGGGAAGAAGGGATACACAGGGAAATGTTCAGGGCAGTGGCAGAGGCTGTGGCTGCACACTGGCACCACGAGAGCAGCGCTGTGCCGTGGCTCCGTGCTCAGCACCCTGCCAGGGCTCACACAGCGCCCGGTGTCCTGCCCTGCTCATCACCAGCCATTACTGCCTGAGGCCCCTCCACCCCAGCAACAAAGCTGCTGCAGTCAAAACAAGGAGCAGACAGAACTGTTCCCACACAGATAATCTCATCATGCAGATCTAGCAGCCATCTTCTACTCCAAAATGTGCTGCCTTGCAGAAATAATTCAAATTGTTATCATGCAAAGTCAGTTGGTACCAGCATTGTACAGTGCTTTCTGCTTTCTGGCTGAGGTCCTTGCTTGCTGAAGAACACCCAAAATCCTGTGTCAGAACGTCTGCTGTAGGACGTGCACTTGTTAGCAGCACACGGGGAACTTTACAGCTCATGTTTTGTCATCGTTTTATGCAACCTGTGTGTGTAAGTAGGACGGAAAATGCAACCTGTTGGTTCTTAAAACACTGCTCCTGGAGCGTTACAGATCTCGTCTCCTCGGTGAAATGGGCTGGCAGCCATTGATAAACACCGGGAAAGGAGGAGGGCAGGGCTGGGCCGGAGCAGGGAGGGACCAGCTCAGCTCCCCTGCCCTGGGAACCTGCCGGGCTCCTGCAGAAAACCTTCCTGCCCAGAAACTGTGGGCAGCTGCCACAGATGAGCCCGACCAGCCCTTGCAGTTAATGTGCTTTTATAGGACCCAAGTACAACTCCAAACATTTCACTTTGCACGTGCCTATCTTCCAAGTGACCCAACTGGGCCTTCTTTAATTAAATGCAAATTCTTATTTTCTCCAGTTTTACTCAGGGAAATTCTGGTTCGGATCACAGTAAAATCTACCACTTCAGAGAAGTAGGAAATAATTTAGAGAGAAAAAATAAAATGTAATTGTACTTTAATTAAAAGTAAGGAACCTCCTGTCTGAGCAGATCCAAAAGGGCTGTAGGTTTGCATCAGGTGCTGAGCTGCCTCAGGACCATAAGGATTCTGTGTGAGATGGGCACGCTGCAAAGGGATGTGTTCCAAGCATCCTCCTTTGTATCACTTGTGCACCTGAACTGATATTTGAGAGGTTATAATTGCAGCTTATCACTTGGAATTTTTCTGTATCAGGAGCTTCAAACTGGGTTTTTACTTTGCTAATGGTTTTACTTTGCTAATGGTTTTCCTTTGCTAATTGTTTTCCTTTTCCTCCTTGGCTCCTCTTGCTTCCTTGGCCCGAAGATGAGTAGAGGCCTAACAACGCAACACTGGAGCAAAACATTGCTGGTGCAATGTTACCTGAGCTCCCCTGGGTTAGGAGTTCCAAACTGATCGAGGCCTTTTAAAACAATGTTGTTGGGCTGGTCTGTAACAAATCACACAGGCTGAGGTTGGGGCACCTCAGGGAGCAGAGCGGGAGGGCAGCGGGACGGTGCCGTGCGGGTGCGGGGTGCGGGGTGCGGGGCTGGGGGGCTCTGCCCTGACCCACTCACAGCTCCCGGGCACCGAGCTCCGCGCTCAGCCGAGCCGTGCCAGGGAGGGGAGGGGATGGCGTGACAGCAGCAGATCTCCGGATCTCGCTGAATAATTTAACTCCGAGAAAATGAAATCAACCTTCCTCCCCTGGAAGTCTATGGTGGAGAGAGAGAGAGAGCACTGCAAGGGGGAGGGAGAGGAAAAACTGAGGTTTGAGAAAACCCGAGGCGCTATTTGAGGAACTTGAAGTACGTAGAACAGGTTATTTTTATAGTCTATTTAGATTTCCAGAATCCTTCAGTCAGTCGCGGATATGCTGATGTTTTCAAAGCAGGGAAATTTCAAATATGACATTTTAACAATTTTGGCTACACCAGACTAAGGTATTTTATTGTCCCTGCCAACTCCAAAGAGAGGTCCAAGAGAAAACAGGTACCACTCTGAGTGCAGCATCATCACAAAAATGAATTTTGTTGTCTGAGGAGTCAGAAGCCAAAGCCAGCTCATTCCTTCCCCTTCATGCCAGATGGAATGTGTATGCCTTTACATACAGAGGAAGGTCCAATGGGAAAAGACTTTGTCTGAAGAGAGTAAATCAGAGACACAGACAGTGACCCAACTCCAGCAGCTCCAGGGCTTCCTAACACTTGAGCAAGATCTCAAACCAAACTTGGGCTAAAAGGGCTAAAAGGGTTTTTGCAGTCTGGGTCCTCAGTGAGCCAGGACAAGTGTGGGTGACCAGCACAGAAACATTTTTTAAAATTCCATTTATTCCTTGGGATACGTNAAATAAAATGTAATTGTACTTTAATTAAAAGTAAGGAACCTCCTGTCTGAGCAGATCCAAAAGGGCTGTAGGTTTGCATCAGGTGCTGAGCTGCCTCAGGACCATAAGGATTCTGTGTGAGATGGACATGCTGCAAAGGGATGTGTTCCAAGCATCCTCCTTTGTATCACTTGTGCACCTGAAGTGATATTTGAGAGGTTATAATTGCAGCTTATCACTTGGAATTTTTCTGTATCAGGAGCTTCAAACTGGGTTTTTACTTTGCTAATGGTTTTACTTTGCTAATGGTTTTCCTTTGCTAATTGTTTTCCTTTTCCTCCTTGGCTCCTCTTGCTTCCTTGGCCCGAAGATGAGTAGAGGCCTAACAACGCAACACTGGAGCAAAACATTGCTGGTGCAATGTTACCTGAGCTCCCCTGGGTTAGGAGTTCCAAACTGATCGAGGCCTTTTAAAACAATGTTGTTGGGCTGGTCTGTAACAAATCACACAGGCTGAGGTTGGGGCACCTCAGGGAGCAGAGCGGGAGGGCAGCGGGACGGTGCCGTGCGGGTGCGGGGTGCGGGGTGCGGGGCTGGGGGGCTCTGCCCTGACCCACTCACAGCTCCCGGGCACCGAGCTCCGCGCTCAGCCGAGCCGTGCCAGGGAGGGGAGGGGATGGCGTGACAGCAGCAGATCTCCGGATCTCGCTGAATAATTTAACTCCGAGAAAATGAAATCAACCTTCCTCCCCTGGAAGTCTATGGTGGAGAGAGAGAGAGAGCACTGCAAGGGGGAGGGAGAGGAAAAACTGAGGTTTGAGAAAACCCGAGGCGCTATTTGAGGAACTTGAAGTACGTAGAACAGGTTATTTTTATAGTCTATTTAGATTTCCAGAATCCTTCAGTCAGTCGCTGATATGCTGATGTTTTCAAAGCAGGGAAATTTCAAATATGACATTTTAACAATTTTGGCTACACCAGATTAAGGTATTTTATTGTCCCTGCCAACTCCAAAGAGAGGTCCAAGAGAAAACAGGTACCACTCTGAGTGCAGCATCATCACAAAAATGAATTTTGTTGTCTGAGGAGTCAGAAGCCAAAGCCAGCTCATTCCTTCCCTTTCGTGCCAGATGGAATGTGTATGCCTTTATATACAGATGAAGGTCCAATGGGAAAAGACTTTGTCTGAAGAGAGTAAATGACACAGACAGTGACCCAACTCCAGCAGCTCCAGGGCTTCCTAACACTTGAGCAAGATCTCAAACCAAACTTGGGCTAAAAGGGCTAAAAGGGTTTTTGCAGTCTGGGTCCTCAGTGAGCCAGGACAAGTGTGGGTGACCAGCACAGAAACATTTTTTAAAATTCCATTTATTCCTTGGGATACGTTAACACAAAATGCTTGCACAAAGCCCATTTCCCCAAAAGGCGCCTATAAAACAGATTCATGCCATGATGAACAAACACAGAAGATTGTAAAAATCACCCAAATGTGCAAAACTTATGAAAGTCCCAAAGAAATGAAAGGAAGATCTGACTGCAATAACGCTTCAGTCAGCTCTGGTAAGTGCACTGCCTGCAGCAAATAGGCAGTTGCCAATATTTATGTTATTGCTCTCTGTCTCATTCTTCTGGGTAAGCCTACCCATCATTCCAGACTGACACCAGCAGTAAAACCCCCAGATCTGAGTGAAACTGAGAATCACTGCAGCCAGCTCTATTTATTACCTCTGGCTGTTAACAAATCACCTGCTCGCTGCTTTGATTCACTCTCTTTGTAGGCACGTAATGTGGATTGACTGGTTTCCAATTCCCCTGCCCCCCTTTTTAAAAATAAATACTCCTGTTCCCTTCCCAGCCCGCTGGGACATGCGAGAGCTCTTGAAGATAATCAGGAACGTAAGTGATTGCTTCCCTGAGTTCCCCAGGTTTGCCTGGGTAAATGTCACAAGTCTTCCTGCCTTTGATTAGCATCTCGTTTAATTTAAATATTTATTGATCTTTTATCTCCCTATTTTGATGTGGGTTCCTGCCACCTCGCTNTTAAACATTTTGAGCAGTGCTTTCCAAACATTCAGACGTGGCTGTGACTTCATTCCAGCTATCCCATCCATGAGGCAGAAATCATGTCCAATAGTGTTTCCAGAGGAAGTCTCCAGACCTTTTTACTCTCACATTCCACACTAACTTAGGCAGTTACTGGTGTGCAGTTGTGAATATCTTGGTTTTACTTAATTTTAACAAAGAAATTAATTTAATGGATTCTGGTATTTATGCAAGGATTATTAACAAGCAAAAGAATTTAATTTTCTACACAGGCTCTTGGCCCTTGCCTGTTGGAGAGCTAACTGGGAAGTGTCCAGCAGGAAGGGCAGCTAAGGGAGGGATTGCCACTGGGGTTTTTGCCTCCATTTTACCTTCTTTTGGTTCACGAAATGCCATCAGATAAACTACAGATTCCACGAGAGTCCAGAATGAGCAGGGACACTGCACGTGCCTTTACCAGCCCAGATGTCTCTTTGAACTCCCTCTGCTGTAGCCTGAAATGCTCTTGGCCCTTGGTTCTGAAGGCAGAAACAGAGAAATACAACGGCCGAATCCTGATGGTTCATTGCACACAGAGTATTTCCTTATGTACTGTTCATTTCAGTCTAAAGACATTGCAATTAATAAGAATTTTTAAAAAGGCTTTTTATGATCTACAGGCCTATAATTTCAGATCTATGAAAATATCTACTTGCATATGAATCAAGAGCAGAAATAAGAAGAGATCTTGACCTTTTGGGCTGCGATTGCTGAAGTACCATGAGATGAAAATCATGGAATCACAGAATGGTTTGGGCTGGAAGAGACCTTAAAGAGCATCTCGTTCCACCCCTCTGCATTATCCTAAGACTGAATGTGCAATTAGGACATAACACCATGTCCTTTTGCTTCATCCTCATTGCTGTCTTACTCATCAGGAATCACTAATGTGAGCTCTGCTTGAGTGAGGTCAGTGTTGTGGTCCTTGGGTGTCCAGATAATTTTTCTTAACCTTGAAATTATCTATGAGACTGTAAAAGACCACAGCTCCAGGTCAAAGTAGTGTAAAAAGCATTTATCTTTCCTCTCTGAAAATTAAAAATATAAGAAAACTTAATTTTTCCTTTTAAGAGTGTGAGAATGGACACTGCCCCTCTCTGCTCCCTCCCCTGTGTGATCCCACCCTACAGACCTGACACCTCGAGGGGTCAGTCTGAGGACACGGCCAGGGGGTCAGGGGTGACCCTGCCTGGCTCTGCACCGGGGCCAGCCCTGGTGGAGGATGTCCCCTGCAGCCACACACTGTAGACACTTAAACCATTTTTATTTTGGCTTAGCAAAATCACCCTTTCCCTCCATTCTGAGGCTCTAATGCAGAGCAGGACCAGGCTATCCAGTGGTGCTGCACAAACTCCGTCCTCGCTGATGCCCAAACCCATTTTTAATAAAATCCCAGTGAATATTGGTGATTAGAGCTTCAGTTCCCAGGCATGTATTTCTGTGTTCAGCTGAGTCAAAATATAAGATACCAATCCGAGCCAAATGTGCCCCCAGCCCCAAAGCCCGGAATGCCAAGCTCCAGAGAAGGCAATTTAAAATGATGGCAGTTCTCCACCTAGACAGACTCATTTTCTAATTCAGACCAACAAAAGGCTCCTTCCTGATTTGTTTAGATGCTGTAATTGCAGAAGTCACTGGCAAATCAAGCGTAAAAGTGCAGAGGTGTGGGGGAAAGTCTTTCTATTGGAGAAACCCCATGATAAGTGATCTACTTGCAGTGCAGCCTGGGTTTTTTTTATTAGAGTATTTACCATTAACTCTATCCCTAGTGGCCAATTACTGTCCTTTTTATGTCTTTTTATTGTGAGACTCAGAGAACACTCTGCAAACAAACCCCTTCTGATAATCCTCAGCAATTATTCCTGTGATCACGGGCCTTTCTTTTCTTCTGTGTTTGCTGTGTCTGCAGAGCCCCTTGGAGCTGTGTAGAACCCCACTGCTCCCTGGGGCAGCCCAGCC
>VZTH01007923.1:0-16709 GCA_013397815.1 Aleadryas rufinucha | reverse complement strand
CAGCTCGTCCCCGCTGAGGGAGCTGCCCCACGCGTCCGTCACCCGCCGTGGCTGAGGCTTTCGCTTGTCTCTGCAGATCACAAGTGTTACAACAGCACGGGCGCGGATTACCGGGGCACGGTGAGCGTGACGCGCTCGGGGCGCCAGTGCCAGCCCTGGAACTCGCAGTACCCCCACACCCACACCTTCACCGCCGCCAGGTACCCCGAGCTCAACGGGGGCCACTCCTACTGCAGGAACCCCGGCAACCAGAAGGACGCCCCGTGGTGCTTCACCTTGGACGAGAACTTCAAGTCGGAGCTCTGTGATGTCCCGGCCTGTGGTAATGCCTGATGCGGTTTGGGGTGGAGCTGGGGGCAGAAAGGGGAAGGGTTTGGTCACATCCGGGGAGAGAAAAGTGCACAAAGTGTCTTCTGTGAGTCCCTAATAACAGAGCTGTAGCTCCTCCCTGCTCTGAGTGGACCTCTTGCTGCCCCTGCAGTGACAAAGTGGTGGCATGAGAATGATTTCCTGGGGAATGGCTGTGCTCTGCCAGCTCAAGTGTTCCTGACTTTCCAGGCTGTTGTTCCAATCAATACAACTCCTTAGGCCAAATTAAATCACAGAAACAGAGAATTGTTTGGGTTGGAAAAGCCCTCCGAGGTCACCGAGTCCAACCACCCCCAGCACTGCCAAGGCCACCACTGACCCATGTCCCCAAGTGCCACATCCACACAGCCTTGAAATCCCTTTTTAAGTCCCTTTTGAGACCTCACCACTGCCCTGGGCAGCTGTGCCAGGGCTGGACAACCCTTTCAGTGAAGAAATTTTCCCTGATGTCCAACCTAAACCTCCTCTGGTGCAACTTGAGGCCGTTCCCTCTCCTCCTGTCCCTGTTCCCTGGGAGCAGATCCCAAATCCCCCCCGGCTGCCCCCTCCTGTCAGGGAGCTGTGCAGAGCCACAAGGTCCCCCCTGAGCCTCCTTTTCTCCAGGCTCAGCCCCTTTCCCCGCTCCCTCAGGGATTCTCCTGGGGCTCCAGACCCTTTCCCAGCCCCCTCAGCCTCTCCTGGGGCTCCCGCCCCTTTCCCAGCTCCCTCCGCTTCTCCAGACCCTTCCCAGCTCCCTTCCCTTCCCTGGCCCCTCTCCAGCCCCTCCATGGCTTTCTTCTTGCGAGGGGCCCAAAAATAAGGAGAGGGTTTGAGATGCACACGATGGAGCCCAGACTGTCTGCCTTCCCCCTGATCTACCCTTTCAGTAAGAGCATAATTTAGATCCCATTTTGGCATCGATTCCCATCTTTCCATTAATTGAAAAAGACTTTGGAGCAGACTCAGAACATGTCTCACTGCAGGAATGTTCATAACCATAACCAGAAAAAATTTAATTTGGTTCTGGCTACGGAGCAGGGACATCAAAGGTATCTCCTTTCCGAGGGGAGAGGTAAATGTTACTGTGACAGCTTGTAAGCCACATCAAATTTTGTGTGAAACCTTGAATTTCCATAACATTTCTGGGTGCATTTCTGCCATGTCCATGCAAATAGCTGGACAACAAACATTTTTTTCTTGGCCTGTTACCAATATTGTTATTTCTACATGCAGATAAAACAATTAGGACCCATTTGTTCAGGTCTTTCAATCACTTCTGAAAAGCAGAATCAGATGAGAGCTGAATCTCCTTTTTTGTTCATTTTGCAAACCCCAAATGCAGCCAGGGCAGTTCTGTAAACACAAACTTCAGATGCAGCTCAGAGGACCTGGCAGTGCCACCTCTGTTGTTTAAACAAGGCCTGAGCTGTGTTGGCAGTGCTGGTTTAAGTGTTGGACTTTCTGATCTCTGAGGGTTTTTCCAACCTCAACAATTCTGTGATTTCCCCCACACTTTTTGAGTCCTTTATCTCTTCTGTTGTTATTTCAACAGAAATTAGGAACTGTTCTGAAGATTCTTGTGCCAGTCCCCTCTAGATGGGCTCTGAGATGCCAGGTCTGGCTCAGGCTTCTGATCTGGGATTCCAGGACACTTTTGGAGCCAAAGTCTCCGATTTTCAAGCTTTGCTTGATAATAACTGAGATAGGGGCTGGCCTGGAGAATTCCTGACAAAGGTTTTAATTGCCAAAACCTCTCACTGCTGCCTTAAATGGTACCCGTTGTTCTGTGGCTTTATTATTCTAACTACAAACAGAGCTGGATCAGGTGAGCACTAATTGAATTGTTAAGTGCTAATCTGCATATTAAAACCAGAATGCCGTGTGGGACTCGCATTCTGCCGCTTTTGCACTGGCTGAAAGAGCCATTTCAGGCCCATTTTAATCAGTATTGTGCATTCTGCCTCACCAGGACATGCCTAGATGGGAAATGGATTTAATTAGGGTGGCTCCCAAGAAGCCCATTAACCTAATGAGGCTTCACGGCGGGAGGCTGCTACTTAATAAGAATAATAATTGCCTTTGACTGGAATAGCTCAGGTGATGAACTGGTGCCCAGGTCTCCCTCTGACTCGTGCTGCCGCTTTCTTTTCCTTTCTTCAACTGTATCTCACAAGCTGTGAGAGATTTGTTTCATCGAAGTTTGTCAACCTGATTGTGGGAGGATGTGAAACACGGGCTAATTCGAGCACGAGGCTTAGCAAAGCCAAGCCTAAGGCGGTTTGGAAGGACGGGGGAAGGGCAGCGTGTGAATCCCTGCCTGTCCGGGAACAGGGAGAATGTCACGGGGATGGTGCTTTAGTCCTCTCTTCTTTCCCAAAGGCTGTAGGAATATTTGGGCTACCTCTCGTCTCAATTAAAAACCAGATGGCAGCGCTTAATGTGAAAGGAAGGATCAGAGAGGAGCGTGGGGGGAGCAGAGGACGGCGTGAGCCTGAAAGAGGAGAGGGGTTATGCAAAGTGACATCCAGAACCATTTGAACTTTGCCTCTGTCACAATTTGAGTCAAGCCCAAGCTTCAGATCGAGTTCGCGTTTAATGAAATGCATAAAAGAGATCTGTGTGGGCCGCTAAGCACTTGTACAAATCCCGCCTGGAAAACGCAGACAAACAAACCGGAGTGACCCTGCCGGGAAAATGAAACATCCCCCGTTCTCCCAGACTCCCTAAGGATGCCTCAGGCATTCCCAATTCCCTCGGAAACAGCCGGGGCGGCCCGGCCTCCAGGGATCCTCCAAGTTCCCCTGTAGTGAGTGTGTTAATCCGGGTGTAATTCCAGCCTAAGCCTTGGGAATGCTCCAGGGAGATGGCAGAGCAGGGCAGGGCAGGGCAGTCGCTGGGGATGGAGGATCTGTCCCTGTCACAGCCAGCGGGGGCTGCCTGGGCTCCTCCCGAAGCCTCTCCCCTCTCCTGCTGCTCTTCCCTCGGAGCAGCATTCCCAGGGAAGCCAGAGCCAGCCAGGGGATGCAGGGCTGGATATCCCGGCCAGTGGCAAAGAGGGGATCTCGTTTCTAAAGTGAATCACTGGGAAGAGCCCAGGGAGGGAGCAAGGATTGCAGAGAGCCTTTGGACTGGGTTACACTGTCCTCCTTCCCAACTCTTCTGCATCCTTCCTTGTCATCCCTGCTCCAGCTTTCCTGGCACCTCACACTGCATTCCTGGTGCTTGTTCTTTTTTCACTCCATCTGCTTGTATCCATTCCTTTTTGGTGGGAACCTCTAAAGGGAGGCAGCTCATTCCAGAGTGTTCTCCTTTAAATTGTCATAAACCAAGACACAAAATAGGGAGTTTGCATTCCCACCAGAGCTTTTCTTGGAGTCATAGAATGGCCTGGCTTGCAAGGGACCTTCAAAATCATTTAGTTCCAGCTCCCTGCCATGGGAAGGGGCACCTCCCACAAGCTTCTTCCATAAGGTGTTTTAAAAATTCACTTTTCTGTGGATCTGTGTTAGGCCATGACTTTATTTCACCCCAAGCAAAGGCCAGCTCACAGCATTCCACTGTTTCTTGCCCATCAGTAGCTTTGACCTTACAGGGACAGTTTGTCACTCCACAAAATAATTTTTTTCTTTTAATATTAATAAAATAAATCAGCATTCAAGGTGGATTTCAGCAAGATAAACAGGATGTTTTATTCCCTTTAACACTTTTAGTTGACCCAGGGATGTGTTCGACTCTGCGAGATGCTTCATTCACCGTTGGGGTTTTTTTTCCTTTCTGAACCAGATTACAAGGATTCCAAGGAAAAGAATAAAATGGAAATCCTGTACATCCTGGTGCCAAGTGTTACCATCCCCCTGGCCATAGCCTTGCTCTTCTTCTTCATCTGCATCTGTCGCAACAACCAGAAATCCTCGTCCCCCCCGGTGCAGCGGCAGCCGAAGCACGTGCGGGGGCAGAACGTGGAGATGTCCATGCTCAGTGCCTACAAACCAAAGGTAATCCCACATCCCTGCCTCCACAGGCAGGGAGAGGGAAATGCTTCAAACAGCTCAGCACTGAAACATTCAGCTGGTTTCCAGCCTGTGATTTGTGTGATTTTTGTGAGGGTTTTCTCAGCAGCAGCAGCGTGTGCTGGATGAGGGGGGTAATTCCTGTGTGTCCGTGTCCCTGGAGAAATCACGGAGTTTTTGTGTGATAAAGCAAGGAACCCCTTCCTGAAGCATCTCTGAAACACCTCATTTAAGTGAGAGGGTAATGCAGGTAAAGCTGTGGTTCAGCATTTCCCCAGGAGAGCTTTTCATGGCTCTGCTCTGTTCATCTCTCACCTTCCACTCCGCTGAAATCACTTCTGGAAAGATTTCTTCCTTGGTTTTCCAGGCTGATCCTTTCAGTTACAAGGAGAAATGACCAAAACAGCCTCAAAGCTCTGCCTGCAGCTCTGGCCAGCCCAGCTCCTGCTGCTGATGTTTGGCTTCACCACAGCCCCATGTTCAGGAGGAATTTTAAAAACTCATTTAGAGTTAAATGTGATCAGCCTCGTGCTCCTGATTTCCTGGGTGGGACGTGCAGACCTGGCAGTGTCACCCAGGACAGGGCTGGAGGTGCCTCCTGCCATCCCCAGGCACAGGAATGCCCTGGAAGAGCATTTCCCTCGTGTTTCACACCCTGCCAAGGCTCTTGGTCCTCGTGGCTCCCCTCCAACCCAGGATATTTTATGGCTCTTCAAGAACTTGGTGGGTTTTGTTCTTTTGAAGCATTTTAGAGAGGAAATCTCTGTCTCAGTCCCACACACACTGGCCTGGTGAATTTAGCTTCATTTTCCTTGGAAGTTCCCAATTCCAGCTTTCCTGTACAGCTTGGAGTAGCTGTATCCCAAAATGTTGGTAGCAGTACAGAAAACATTTAACAAAGTCAGCGTTCAAACTGCATCTCGCATCCAACCTCAGGGAATATTTTGTTAAATTTGGGGTTGCTTCTTGCTCCCTGTTCTGCTGGGAATTTGGGGTGCAATCCTTGACAAACTGGAGACAATGGGAATCTCAGCATCCTTGTATTGAGGATGCAATTCCCACCTTTCCTGCTGGCACACACAGCACAGGGAAGCAGAAATGCCTGGAAATGGTTGCAAATATCGACCATTCTCTTTCCTTTTAATCTGCAAGTCACGTGCTGCAAGAATATTTTCATTTTATTTATGCTAATTCGGGATTTTCCCACTGGGAAAGCTGACCTCTCCCTGTCTCCAGTGTTTTGATCTCCTTTCAAACAATATTTTCAAGGAAAGGAAGTGGAATCCTATTTTTAAGTCACGTAGCCAGCATTGATGTCAGCTTTGGGTGAAAACAAATTTCAGCTCCAAGCTCCCACTGAGGCAGTTGTTTGCTTGGATAAACAGGAATGTTAGCATTTCCTCCACTTTTAAGGGGTTTTAATTGCCTTCAGAAATATGATAAATTAAGGACATCTTGTCCTGGAGCTGAAGAAGAGGTGGAAGGGGGTGGGTTTCCCTCTCCCTTTCCCCCGACCTGCTGCCTCTTGTGTATTTCACACTTCCCTACATTTTGGACACCCGTGTGTGACAAATACTTGTCAAACAAAAGCCGAGCAGATTTACAACTGCTTGGCTCCAAATGAGCCCTTCCTGCCAAAACTTTATGACTTCATTTTCTTCCCCAGTTTTCCACCCCGTTGGTTCAAACAGACGGACCCAGGCTCAGGTCAGACAGAGGTCATTTCACTTTCATTACTAAAATATAATTTACAATATGCCAGACCTAAACAAGTTTTAGCCTAAAGGATTTGGGTAATATAAACCATCTGTTCCTCAACAATATAGCTAATTTCCTGCCATCACTGTGCAGTCTACTGGGCTGCCTGCTTAAATGGCTTTATTATTATTATTATTATTATCATTACCATTATTATGATTATTAATGCAGTGTTTGTCTGAAAGTCAGAAGTGATCAATACAATTAGAATTAATTCATGCTAAAAGGGCTTTTTTTCCATGATTATTGGGAATGTCAGTTCTTTTCCCACACTGCCACTGGAAAGCCGCCCTCGCGTGATTTCAGGAATGCAAATGCCAGTGTTTGCACTAATTTACAGAACCTGGATCCCAAACTCATTAACCTTAAATTACTACCTGTGGCTTTACTGAGGGCCCTAAATGAGTGGGTTTGGGTGTTACAAGCACAAGTGGAAGTTGGGTTCTTTATGGCCTGGGAGTGAATATCTGCACTCCAAAGGGCAATAAATGTTTAAAAGGTTTGCCTTTCTCCTTTGGCCACTCTCAGGGTTTCAGGATGGAACAGAAGCAGTGGGAACAGAAACAGTGGGAACAGAAACAGTGGGAACAGAAACAGCCTCTGCTGTACCTGGAAGGGTTAATAGCAAAGTCAAGGCAGAATTGGCTACAAGGCCACGGTTTTTAAAACAGAATCATTTTTTTCCTGCTAAAACTCCGGGCCCTGGCCCAGAAAACACTTCAGCATGGACCTCTTAGAGCATGGGAATTGCCTCAATTCCTGAAATTAGTCACATTCAATTGGAAGTACAGGAATGCCCAAGGCCAAATGCCGAGATGTTGATGGTTCCTGCATATATTTGGATCCAATTCTTGTCGTATCCGACCTCGTGGAGAGGATGGAAAGGAATTCTTGTTGTTACTGTTTGGAGCATGGTGATCCCGTTTGGATCCTGGTGTCCCTCGGGCTGTGCCTGGCACCAGTGGGATCATTGCTCCTGTGTCCATCTCCTTGGCTCCCACACATCCTGCACCAAGAGATTTCACTGTAAAAAGGCTGTTTTCAGTCCTGATGTGGTTTTGGTGTTTCCTCTCACAGAGTAAAGCCAAGGAGCTGCCCCTCTCCGCCGTTCGCTTCATGGAGGAGCTGGGGGAGTGCGCTTTCGGCAAGATCTACAAGGGCCACCTCTACCTGCCGGGCATGGACCACGCGCAGCTCGTGGCCATCAAGACCCTCAAGGACTTCAACAACCCCCAGCAGTGGGCGGAATTCCAGCAGGAAGCGTCGCTCATGGCCGAGCTGCACCACCCCAACATCGTGTGCCTGCTGGGCGTGGTGACGCAGGAGCAGCCCGTGTGCCTGCTGTTCGAGTACATGAACCAGGGCGACCTGCACGAGTTCCTGGTCATGCGCTCGCCGCACTCCGACGTCGGCTGCAGCAGCGACGAGGACGGCACCGTCAAGTCCAGCCTGGACCACGGCGACTTCCTGCACATCGCGGTGCAGATCGCGGCCGGCATGGAGTACCTGGCCGGGCACTTCTTCGTCCACAAGGACCTGGCCGCCCGCAACATCCTGATCGGGGAGCAGCTGCACGTGAAGATCTCCGACCTGGGGCTCTCGCGGGAGATCTACTCGGCCGATTATTACAGGGTGCAGAACAAGTCGCTGCTGCCCATCCGCTGGATGCCCCCCGAGGCCATCATGTACGGCAAGTTCTCCTCCGACTCCGACATCTGGTCCTTCGGAGTGGTTCTGTGGGAGATATTCAGCTTCGGCCTTCAGCCCTATTACGGGTTCAGCAACCAGGAGGTGATCGAGATGATCCGGAAGCGGCAGCTGCTGCCGTGCTCCGAGGACTGTCCCCCCAGGATGTACAGCCTGATGACGGAGTGCTGGCACGACCTGCCCTCCCGCAGGCCGCGCTTCAAGGAGATCCACGCGCGGCTGCGCTCCTGGGAGGGCCTCTCCAGCCACACCAGCTCCACCACCCCGTCGGGCGGCAACGCCACCACGCAGACCACCTCCCTGAGCGCCAGCCCCGTCAGCAACCTCAGCAACCCCAGGTACCCCAACTACATGTTCCCGGCGCAGGGCATCCCCCAGGGCCAGATGGCGGGGTTCATGGCGCCGCCCTTACCTCAGAACCAGCGCTACATCCCCATCAACGGGTACCCCATCCCGCCGGGATACGCCGCCTTCCCCGCCGCCCACTACCCCCCGCAGGGCCCGCCCCGCGTCATCCAGCACTGCCCCCCTCCCAAGAGCCGCTCCCCCAGCAGCGCCAGCGGCTCCACCAGCACGGGCCACGTCACCAGCCTGCCGTCGTCGGGATCCAACCAGGAAGCCAACATTCCCTTGCTATCCCACATGGCCATTCCCAGCCACCCGGCGGGAATGGGCGTGACGGTGTTCGGCAGCAAAACCCAAAAACCCTACAAAATTGACTCCAAGCAGCCCTCCCTGCTGGGAGACTCCAGCATCCACGGACCCAGCGACTCCGTGATTTCGGCGGAGTTGTAAAGACGCGAGGCCTTTGTAAATAGGACTCCGGGCGACGCGGACTCGCCAGCGGTAAGGGGAGATTTTGTTTCTATTCAGATGTTTTATTAAAGATCCTCCTGGTTGTTGGACAGACATCGCAGCAAAGTGTCTTCTGTGAAGTTTCACTGCTCGCCAGGGATGGGCAGGCACAACCAGACAGATCCTCGTGGTGGGAATCCTCAGCCTTGGCCGCGTTCCTCCAAGTGCCACCGACAGTTCAAAGAGGGGAAGAGGGAATTTGAGAGGGGTTTTTTTAAAATAAAAACATTTTATCCGACGCTTTTTCACAGCTTTTTAAACCTCCGGCGTGGTTTGAATCACAGGAACTTTTTTTTTTAATACTGAGAAACCATATTTTAATATTTGTCTCTTTTTTTAGGAGATGCAAAGATTCGGAGATCTGGGTGTGCAATTTCGGTGCCAATAGGGAAAATATTTGTAAATGTTGCAGTCGAGGGCTGTGTGTCAAATAAGTGATCTGAGAGCTGAAGCAATTACTTCAGGTGGGATTTTGGTCTCTGGTTTAGTTGGGAATCTGAGCTCAGCTTCAGACCAAAAAATGTCATTTATGTGACAGCACAAATGCTCGAGTTATCAGCTTGCAGCCCACAAACCTCATCTGCTGCTGGCTGCTAAGGACAGCTGGAGTTCTCTTAAGGAATTGCCTTAAAGGAAATGAAATTAAAGGGCTTTAATTTCAGAACCTGAATCAACTTCTTCCAAGATAACATTTCATGATTTAGTCGCTCAAGCAGGAATTTTATGTCCTTTTGTTGCTATGCAACTGTGTAATGGAAAAGCGCCAAACCACAGTTTGATGTATGACAATCAGTTTTCCCAGGAATATTTATTGTGTCATTTCAGTGACTCTGACTCCAGGAACCCTGGAAAAAAGGGAGACTCACATTCCATCAGGCAGCAAATCCATCGATAGCAATTGTGTCTAATAATGTGAATTAGTGCTGATTTTCCACTTAGAAATGCACCATTTGTGTCATTAAAAAACCCATTCAGGTAGAACCAATCGAGATTCTTCATTTGAAACCACTTTAATGAGTTACACACGTGCTGTGTACGGTACATTTTCCACAGACTCTTGTTTTTTGTACTGAATGATATTTTTATTGTCCACAAAACCCAATCTTTTTGCTCAGTTGACAATGTTGTATAATAGGACTTTATTTTTATCTTTTTGCACAAAAGTGTGATGATGTTTTTTGTACAGCAGAAGTGAAAATACATCTCTGCATTTTATATCTTGGGCTGTTTCTTTTGATTTTTCCCCTGATGTAGATGTTCCTGAAATATATTATGGTGATACTCAGCCACTACCTTATACAAATATCTTTCTTTGTTTTCACTGCATGCTTTTAATCACTGTATTACTTGATGATTGAGTTATTAATTATGGGCATTTCAATTAGGCAAGCATGAAAAAAAAAATGTAATAACAAAGGCTATTTTATAATTGAGAAATGTGCATTTTTGTATTTCACGTGCCAGAGATGATATTAAACACTGATTATTTTATGCTGCTGTTTATTAAAACGTTGTTTTACCATGAACACGTCGGCATTTCCTCCATCCTGAAACGGCTGAAGGACATGGAAGGATCTCCATTCCCTGGAAGGACGTGGATGGATCTCCCTGCCCTGGCTCCCAGTTACCAGGGAAGCTGAGCTGGAATCAGCCAAGCATCCTTGGCTTTAATCAGGAATTAGGAATAACCTAATCCTTAAGGAGCAGCAGTGGGATCATAAAATATTCCCTCACACGCTTTGTGGTTTTATGTTCAAACCACTCATGGCTCAGTTTGAGGTTTTTCCTTTCTTTCAGAGCTGGGTCCTTGAGGTTGAAGTATTTTTAGATATGAACCAGCTCTGAACAACACACCTGGAAAGCCTTGGAAAGACCTCTTCCTCTCAGCAGGGAAAATCTGGGAATTCTGAGGCTGAAATCACAGTCTGGCTCACACCTGATGCTCGGGGAGGTAACACAGAGAGGCAGGAGCTCCTTGGGGAGAGATGAGAGGGAAAAATCCAAAGAAACTGGTGAGGTAATGTGGAAAATAAACGTTGCCAGAAATTAAGGAATCACTCCTCAGGTGGGAATGCAGACACAGGATGAAAGCTGGTTTTGTGGCAAACAAAGGGAGAGGGAATGTTCCAGATGCTAAATCATCATCCCTTCCTCCTTCAAGGAGAGAGCACGGCCAAGGCTGTTGGAAATGCAGCAGTCTTGGCTGGATGGAGGAGCTCTGGAGGATTGGGAATAAAACTCTGGATAAACACTGCTTACTGAGCCTTCAGTCTGGACAACCTCATCCCCTCCAGGTTGGTTGTGTTGCTGTGAAAGAGAATAAATATTTGCTGATTTACAGAGCACGATGCAGGGCCTGAGATGGGGATTTGGATCCTTTGTTCCCACAGAGGAGTGGCCGGGCTGGAATTCTGCATTGTCCGGATTGAGAGGTGAAGGCCAGAGCTGCCTGTGCAGAAATGGGGGCTGGAAAGCTCAGAACTCACCGGGATGTGTTTATTTGGGAATGGCCAGGAGGGAATGTGTGCCTTGCTTTGCAGGAACAAGGATTTCCAGGCAGGCTTGGAAATACCCCATTCCATTTCCTTGTCCCCTGAGCTGTGGTCACCAGGAGGGCTCTGGAACACCCACCCAGCTCAAACCTCTCCTGACAGCAGGAGAACGCTCCAAGGACGAGCACGTGCTGGATCCAAAGCTCTGGAATGGGTGTTCACCTTCCACAGCCACTGCCTCTTGTTCCTGCACATTCATCAGGAGGAATTTGGCTTTTTTTGGGGCAGGATTCAGCCTCCTCTGGGTGTCTGAGCCTTGGCTTTGCCTCCTCCAAAGGGGGTTGAGCATCCAAAGGAGATGGTTTGGGTTGGGAGGGCCCTTAAATCCCATCCCATTCCATGGGCAGGGACACCTCCCACTGTCCCAGGCTGCTCCAAGCCCCGTCCAGCCTGGCCTTGGACACTCCCAGGGATCCAGGGGCAGCCACAGCTTCTCTGGGAATTCTATTCCAGGGCCTCCCACCCTCACAGGGAGGAATTCCTTCCCAATATCCCATGGGATGGTGCAGCCCCAGCTCCCAGGTGGTGCTGGTGTGAGCACAGGGGTTAGAAAGCACAGTCCTGCAAAAGGAGACATTTGAACACAGTTGCTCCAAAGAACATTTTTGCACAAAAAACCCAATATTTTTTCAAAACCACAAAAAAAAAATCGATTTTTTCATTTGCAGAAAAACATGACAGCATCTTCCTGGTGAGTTACAATATTTCACCAGCGTTCCTTTATGAATTCACGGTTCTGTGGTCAGGGGGTGGAATGAGCAGCTGCTTCTGCTGCAGGACATCCATGGGAAAACTCCATCCATGGGCCCAGAGCCTCTCCAAGATGTGATGGCTGTGGAATCCAAGCAGCAATTTTTATCTTGCTGTGGGCTCTGTTTTATAGGAGGACAGAGAACGTTGCCCCCGAGCCGGTCACTCTCCAGCCCCTCGTGTTTGATCCCCCCCAGATTCAGGTCCATTGCAGGGCAGTTTCTATGGCTGAGGTAATGGAAAATTATTAAAACCAGAGAGAGACACAATATTGGGACTGCACATCAAAAGCTCTTTAAGACAAAGGAGGGAAAATTGACTCGAAACTGGAATTATTGGAAGCATCTGTGGTGTCCTTTATTTCCCATTCACAGCACATTTGGGAATGGGGTCGGGCTGGTTCTGGGCCTTCCTTTGCTGAGTTTTACCCTAAACCCTGTGGTTTATCTGCTCTTGCAGCTCTTGGGAAATGAATTTTGACCTTGAGACACAAAGGAAGATTCCCCAGTGCTGCAGCCTTGAGCTGTGTGGAGGATTTGGGTTATTTTTATGCTCTTCTGAGGAGTTTAAAAGCAGAAATCTCCGTGAGATTTATAAGGGACACGTGGGTTTGTAACCCACGAGTGGTGCTGGGAGTAGGACCTGCAGCTCTTGGAGCTGTGGGGAATATCTGTGTAAATCCAATGGGTTTGGTGGGTATTTCCAGAGTTTATAAAAAATCCATTTCTAATTAAACAACCCATTTATGTCCATTTATAAATAACATTTGGGAGCAGTCACTAACAGGAGCAAGGCTAACAAGGATAACAACAATTCCCAATCCTCAAGGAGTGATGGGTCCATCCCAAGCTGTGGAAGGCAGAGCCCTGGGATGGGTGCCCTTGGAAGGAGCAGTGCTGGAATGAATGCTGGGATTTGGATGCCACTCCCAGCACAGCTGAGGGAGGGTCAGCCCCTGGCTCCAGGTGGTTGGAGCCACTGGGGAATGGGCAAAACATCCCATCCATGGGAAAAAATACCCCTTAATGGGAGCTCAGCTGCCTTTGCTCACAAATTCCTGCACCTGGGATGGGGCAATCCCAGCACAAAGGGTGGGGAGGAGCCCTGGGAAGGACGTGGAGCTGCTGGAGAGAGTCCAGAGGAGGCCCCAGAGCTGCTCCAGGGCTGGAGCCCCTCTGGAGCCGGGCTGGGAGAGCTGGGGGTGCTCACCTGGAGAGGAGAAGGATCCAGGGAGAGCTCAGAGCCCCTTGCAGGGCCTAACGGGGCTCCAGGAGAGCTGGAGAGGGACTGGGGACAAGGCATGGAGGGACAGGAGCCAGGGAATGGCTTTAATGCTGAATTCCAGGTTCCTGCTGGAATGACCATCCCACAAATCCGTATCTAAACCTTTGCTGCTCCACCTCTGCTCTCAGTCTGCTTTTCCATCCCTTTGGGCAGCTGTTCTGCCTTGGAAAATACCTGTGCCAAGGCATGAAGGGCATTGCTGGGCAAGGAGGAGAAGGAGATGGAATAACTGGATTTTTAATGTGGCTCCACACAGCGATGCTGCCCTGTCCCTGTGAAATGGGAGGAGCCCTCTTCTCCCACAGCACTGGGAGCTGCTTGTGGAGCTGGATCATTCCAGGAACTCCCAGCACGAGTTCAGGCTGCTCAGAGGGCAGCAGGTCCCAGTGGGAGCAGGAAAAGCCCTGTGGGATGCTGACTGTGTGGAACCACCCTCATCCCAGCTGGAAAACTCTGTGTGTGTGTTCTGTGTGCTGGAGCTTGAGGGGTCAGATCCAGGGAAAACCAACTTGGGAGTGCAGGATAAATTAAAATAAAAATGGTCTGGCCACTGAATTATGGCAGAGCAGGAACCAGTGGCAGAAATGGAATAATTATTCCAGAATAGGTTTATGTAAATCATAACCTGAAAGATATTGGGTATATTTTCCCCAAATGTATTGGCATAAATGGAAGAGGTATTGGGTAAATAATTGGGTTAATTTTAACTTGTGTTGGGCAGAGTTAGGTTCTGCTGACAAATCTCTGGTCCTAAGGAAATGCCCTCCTCAGCAGCTGAGCCTTGGGATTGCACAAGGAGCCATAAATCCAGCCTGTCCCAGTTCCTGAGCTCAGCACGAGCTGCGGAATGCTGCTCCTTTCCAGCTCCTTTCCAGCTCCTTTGGGATGTGTTTCATGTCTTGATTTCCTTATCTCGAGGTTCCTCTCAGCCCTGAGAAGCTGCAGATGGCTCAGCAGAGCAGAATCAGCTCTGGGATTGCTCTGATCCTACAAAAGTTGCTCTGGGGCAGTGCTGGCTCATCCCAGGCCGGTGCTCAAGGACGGATCCTGTCCTGCTTCTCCCACGTTCTGCTGCTGCAGCAGCTGCAGGGATTTGGGGAGATCCAGCTTTGTTCCCACTGTGTTCCCTCCTGCTGATGAAGGCTCTGGGGTTTATTCCCTGCTGCCACTTCCTGGGGGTTTGTGCAGCTCCTGAAACTTTTCCAAGCAGCCTGTGGAGGGTGACAGGAATGCAGACATTGGGAATATCCAGGGGATATCCTGATCCTGCAGGGATTCCAAACATTTTGGTTGATGCTGACACGAGGTGGAAGCTCCTCACCAGGGAGGAGAGGCCAGACTCAGCAAATTGCCTTGGAAAGGGCTGGAGAGAACCAGGGAATCACTGAGGCTGGAAAAGCCCTCCTGGATCATCAAATCCAACTGTTCCCCTGTGCCAAGGCCACCACTGCCCCGTGTCCCCAAGTGCCCCACCCNTGTGCCAAGGCCACCACTGCCCTGTGTCCCCAAGTGCCACATCCACAGGGCTTTTAAACCCCTCCAGGGATGGGGACTCAGCACTGCCCAGGGCTGGAAAACCTTTTCCATGAGGAAATTTTCCATAATATCCACCCTGAGCCTCCCCTGGCCCAGCCTGAGGCCGTTCCCTCTCCTCCTGTCCCTGTTCCCTGCGAGCAGATCCCAAATCCGCCTCCAGCTGTCCCCTCCTGTCAGGGAGTTCAAGGTCCCCCCTGAGCCTCCTTTTCTCCAGGCTGAGCTGGAACCTCAGGCAGGAATTTGTGAATTCCTGAAGAATCAGAGCAGAGGAGAACGGGGAAGGAAAGAGCCCTGGGAATAACAAGTCCTGGGAATAACAAGTCCTGGGAATAACAAGCCCTGGGTGGTGCTGCTGTGTCTCCCTCCAGGATAAGGACCCAGGGACAGCTTCCAGGTAGGATTTGCTCCATGTTTCTGTTCATTTTATCAGGGAATTTGTCATCAGCATTGGCTGAAATACAACAGGCTGGGGGGAGCTGTGGAGCTGTTCCAACCCTGCCATCAAATGTCCAGAAGTCTTGGATAAAGTGAGACATTTGAACAGTTCCTGCCAGGAGAGATTTATTCTGGGCAGAAAAATCGGGATTTATCTGGGAAACCAGGCAAACACCCCTTAGATTGAAAGTTTGGGTTGTTTAAAAATATGAGATATGCAGGGCAAACAACCTCAGCTCTCTTTAGTGCCTGGTGACAGAGCTGCTTTATCTCGGAGTTACACTGGATCTGGATGTTTTCCCCTCATGCCATGGATCAGTTTGGGAAGCCACGGATCAGTTTGGGAAGCCATGGATTGATTTCCTCAGCAACTCTGAGAAGCAGGACGAAAATGAACATTTCACTTGTGATCAGGTGAGGGAACAGAGATTTCAGTGTCTTCTCCACTGGAAAATACTGACCTTCTGTGACGTCTGTGAGTGTTAAATCCACATTCCCAAGCTGGGATGAGCAGGGTTGTGGCTGTTCCCCTCTGCAATCAGGGATCATTCCCATTCCCTCCTGCACTCCTGGCAGCTCCCTCAGTCCCAGGAGAGCAGACGATGACAGGAATGGCTGGGCTGGGGCTAATTTCCAGATACACCAGGGAAGGGTTTCCTTTGATCCTGGGGATTTACACCCCATTATCTCCTGGGAGTCAGCTGCTCCAGAGGCAAGGCCCCAGCAGAACAAGTCACTTCAAAAAGGGCTTGAAGGCAGCTGATAATTTCACTTTTAACTTTTCTGGGCTCTCCTATTGTCAGTCTGGATCAGGAGTGTTGGGATGAGTTTTAAGATCACTGATAAAGTGTTTTATTTTGCCACGTGGGTCTCTGTTATTTACTGCCCGCTGCTTTTGTTGGCTTTGGGGGGTTTTAGGACAAATTATCCTTTATTTCTGTCCTCATTTCCACCACATGAAATGATTCTCTCCCCTCCTGAGGATTTCCCTCCGTGTCTGCAGGATTTTTCCAAACAACTTCATTTTAATGAGGAGTGAAACAAATTGTGGGGTCGTTTGTCACCCCTGGCTCTTTCCTGGGAGTCAGAACAGAGGGAGGGGGAAATCAGAGGAGGGAGGAGATCGTGGCCATGCCCAAATGAAGAGCCCGCTGTGATTATTGTGGGCAGAAAGCAGCCAGTGAAACAGATTAGAGTTGTGCAATTGTCCTAATTAAGAAAGAAATCAGGGCTTTGAGGGTTTAGGGAGCCTTGGGTGTTCTGGTTTCTTTAGGGGATGATTTCAAACCCAGGGGCAGAAAATACAGGGAACAGACAGAGCAGAAACGGGGGGGAAAACCAACATAACTTGATTTAGGAAATGGTTTTACAGGGGGTTTGAAGGAGTCTGCACCCAGCAGGTAAAAGTGCCTCTCTTTAAATTATTATCTATTAATAAATATGAATATTTTAAATGTTTTAAAAATATTTTTAA
>VZTH01007922.1:176391-195112 GCA_013397815.1 Aleadryas rufinucha | reverse complement strand
TCCCTTCCCCTTCAAATCACCAACTCTCCACTGTTTCCCCCTTCTTGCTGGTGGTTCTGCAAGATCCTTGCTTGTTACATCTCAAAATTGAATAAACCCCTCCTTTGTGCTGACAACTTCATTGTACTCAGTGTTCAAAATATCAAAGGCTGAATGCTAAATGTTCCTAATGCAAAGTGTCAAGAGTGCAGTCTGGGATAATAGAATACACGTCTTGCAAACTTGCACTTTAATATGGCAAACTACTTGGTCAGCAAGCAAATTAATTCATTTATGATTTGATATTATTGCCAGCAGTGGGTCAGCTTGTGCAGGCAGCTCTGTTGAATTTTGCTGCTGCTGCTCAGCGTCTTCTCTGCTTGTAGATGCCTCCTAGAAAATGAGTGTTTGGGATCAGTTTTGGGATATAATTTGACTGATTTCACTTCTATATATCACTTTTCCTTGTTTTTTAATAATATTTTTCCGAGTGCATCTTCACTGTTCAAAGGGAATAAACCCCATTTGCTGTAATTATCTGGTTACCCTTTTGAAATTCCAGTTGTTGTGCTGGATGAATTGATTGTGCAGATGTTTAAAACACGAACAGATGAACCCAGTGAAATGTTGTCGGTGGTGTGTTGTCTCCCACAGTTCCACAAAGAAACTCGAACATGTTTTCTGGCAGAGCTGCTCATTTTCCCAGGGCGGATATTTGCAATCCTACCTCTGTAGTTTGTGAATATTGAAATGAATGGCAAATATTAACCTCTGAGAGCTAGAATAATGTGAAAAATTACAAAAGTAAATGTTAGCAGAAATATCTGTTACACAGGCAAAGAGAGAGACAGCACTGAAAGGATTTATGTTATTTTTTGAGTCTTGGCTCGTACGGGAAAGTTGTGAATCTTTCGATTGAAAGGAAAGGAAGGTCCAATTTTTCAAAAGCAGCCTTGAAGGTTTGTTTTTCAGAGCTCAGTGACCTGATTGAAAGAACAGCTCTCTGTAAAAATAATTATGGAAGAGGGGGAAAAAAAGAGAAAATACTTGACATACTGTAAAAGTTACAACTGCAAACAGATTTTCATTCTCTTGTACAAAAAAAAAAGCCCAACAAAACAGCCCAACCCCAAAACCAAATGGTGAACAATTTTTATTGTCCACTGTCTTATGGGAAAAAAAGATTTTGTGACCCTTTTGACTGTGTCCTCCTTGATAGATGCTCGTTACGAGGAGCACACATCTGTAACTTATATTTTCATCTCTCAGTGATGTCTCAGACAAGGGTATATTGAGGTCCTGAGTGATGCCAGAATGGGGTCGAATAATCCGTTGCTAAAACAAATACCTGTCCATGAAATAATTTGGAAGTATTTAGGTAACAGTTTTTAAAGCAGAGATGTAACACTGATTTTTTGGAGATGAATTTTGGCTTTTGGGCATGATGTGCGTCTGATTAGGATATTTCTCAGAGAAACACCTGTTCCATCACTGCTCTGCTTCTAGGTGATTTTCAACAAAAAACTTGATGGTGAAATTGAAGTGACAAAAGATTTTCTGGTCCCTTCCATCAGTTGGGATTCTTCCTGTTTTCCTAAAGACATTGCCAAAGCCAGCCCTGCTCCTTTGCTGCATCCATGGGCACGAAGTGCCTCGTCCCTCAGCACGTTTCAAACCTCGAGCTGGCTTGGCTGAGCTGCTGCAGTTCTCGGGAGGCAGCAGAAAAGTTGGAGATGAACTTGTAGCCCGTGACAGGATGTCATCTCCACCGCTGCCTGCTCCTCTTTACGGGCAATCTGGTGGTCTTCCTGCCACAGCCATCTCCGTGTCATCCATTTCCTTTGTCCCATCCCAGAAGTAGCATCAGCAGAAATACACTGGAAGATCTCACTGGGCTGGAAGCCAATGCAGATTTATGTCTTTGGTTTTCTTTTTTTTTCCCCCTTTGTGAGCTGCCTTTGATTTAAAGAGCAGCTTTTTATCACGGCTGAGGTGTTGATCTAGGGACCAGGGCTTGGCAGCGGGCTCCTGCTGACTGGCCCCTGGCAGGACATTTGGCCCAAATTCTGCTCATGTGCTGGGTTCCTGCCTGTTTAAAATCCATTTGATGCTCTCTTCCCCTTGGAAATTGCCACTGAGGGAGGCTTTGGGTTGGTTTATTTTCTCATCAATGGTGATTCACAACTTCTCGTGTGTGAACCTTTTCTGACGGGGGGTGATGCAGGATGGCAGCTCAGTGTCCCAGGAACAGCGGGGTGGGGATGCCCCCTACATTCAGGGGTGACCAGGACAACCCCTATAACAACCAGTAGTCAACTTAGGGTTCAAATGATTAATATCGTTTTCATGAGTGCTAATCACATCACCAGCTAATTTGCATTTGGAGAATAATTTCACATTCCACTGGGCTGGGGCTAAAGTTTTTGCATCGAGCCAAGGTTAAATCTAACTTTTTCCTGAAGCATTTCATCAAGGCAGATTTGTTCAGGTACCCCCAAAGTGAAAGCACTGAGCAGCAACCAACTCAGAGCAGCTCTTGGCGTTTGTTACCAGCGCCTCCACATCTGCGAGTGCTCATCTGCCTGCTGTCCCCAGCCTTTGCTGTGGTGTTGTTGTTTTGTCATTAACATTAATAGTGTCTTTAGATGCACATTCCGTGTTTAATATTAATCACCACAGTTTGTATATTGACTTTCCCTTTTTGCTCGTGGCTGCGGGGTGCTCAGAGGCCCCGAGCGCGTCCTTCCCCGGCAGCCAGCGAGGCAGAAGGAGGGAAGTGCATTAGGAGCCCCCTGAGGAGGAGGCACAGCACTTAAAGGACAGAGATGCTCTTTGGGGGTGGTGGTGGGGAAGCGTGGCTGTTTGGGGGGGTTTGGGTTGCATTAGGGGCAGTGGTTGTGCTTCCCGTGCTGCCCAGCATGTCCTTCCTCCCCACGGAGCATCCCAGGGCAGGTTCTTCATTCATCAGGAAGCAAAACTTCCCAGGGAAGTGGGGCCGAGGGTGGGACCACCCTGGGAGGTCCTGCTGGTCCATCAGGAGTGGGAAACCTGGCCTGATCTGCCACTGCTCTGGAGAGGTGCAGGCTCTGCGTGGATCCAGGGGATGGTAAATTCCTGTGGTTTTGTAGGCAACTGGGCAATATGTCCTGCTAGGAAAAACCCACAAGTTCTCAGGTGCTTCTCTTCTACTCCACCTCCTCATCAAACCCACCTCCACAGAGAGGGAAAGTCACAGAGTGACTTTAACTCATTTAGTTGTCACTTGACTGAATGACAACTCATTTAGTTGTCAGCACAGACTAACACGAGATGTCAGAGTTGCTCTTCAGACAACAGAGACGTTGGATTATTGCCTTTTAGATACTTACACCACGATTAAACCCATAAGAAACCATTATTCCTGATTATAGCTTGGGCTGTTATCTCATTTTGGATTTTTTTCTCAGGTGTGGGCCGGGTTCCCTTTCCCTTGGGATGCAAAGGGCACGTGTGGGGTCTCTGCCCCCACTCCCAGGAAGCTCCAACCCTCTCTCCCATCCCACACCCACCAGAGAAGGTGCTGGAAGAGCCACTGTTGACAGTGACTTCTACAAGCCACAGGGAAAAGCCCAGAGTTGAGATGTCTATTAAATACAGCTCAAACAGCACCGCACCAGATACGTTATGAATATTTTAAAATAGGTTCTTAAAATTAGGAATTGCCTAGCCAAGGCAGTCATTAGTGCAGGTTTCATTAGAGGAGCAAGTTATCAAGTTACCAACTAATTTAAATTATGTCTATTGAAATATCCTTTTTACATAAAACAGGGGGCATCGGGCTTGTAAAATAGACTGGGGCTTAAATGCAAGCTAATAAATATCTAATAAGTTCCAGCACGTGTTTAAACTGATCTAACAGACAATATTCTGAACAAATATTGTACCGGGTAACCCGAGCGGCCTCGGACAGCCCTGGAAGCAGGTGTAGGGAAATGTATGGATCATTTTATCCGCTTTTTCCAGCTCTTCCCATGACCCCACCTCGGTCCTGCTGCTCCTCTAAAAGCACATTTACACACCCAGCCTCTACCTGAGCCCAGCATCTGACTCTGTTTCCCCAACTAATTCATTAACGAGTCCTCCGCGTGCCTTCCGTGCCTCGTATCCATTATCCTCATTTAATAGTTTAGCCTAAGGATGTCTTTCAATATAAACAATCTTCCACAACGCTTCGATAGCACAGTCCTGTTTCTTTTTATAGCAAATGGAAACGATCTCAAAGCTTTTGGCCAGGTTTGGACTCATGGAAGACACAGCAGGGTAGGTACAGGACCTGCCCGATTTTTTTAGGGAGAGGATATTTTATCCCACCAGTGCTGCATCTCCCACACAGACAGAAATTCATCCAACATGTGTTCAAGCCATTTTCTCCCTCTGACTTTTAGCTGGCCACGTAGACTTTTAAACCACCCTTTCTGCCTTAAATGTAGTTTTAAATTGCACCTAATATTTGGTAGGTAATTCTTTAAAGCTGTTAGCACCTATTCACAGTGTAAGTAGGGGGATTTTTCTTTTTCATGTGTTCCTTCTGGGATGTTAAAGGATCCAAGACTGGGGATGCAATCTCAATCCAGAACTGATCTCTGCCGTTTCCTGCAAGGGTGAAATGGGAAAAGTAAAATATCGCCTTATTAAAAATTGCTCAAAACACATCTTCCTTGTTAAATATGCAGAGCTATTCAAAAATATTGCCTTTCTGGGAACAGTAACAATACTCTGATTGCCTGAGTTACTATTTCCAGGACTTGGTTTACTGCTAAGGAAAAATTAGGACTCCAGATGAACAAATGAATCCCTGCATTTTCTGAGGATGAGCAAATGAAAAAATGAACATCCCGTACTCTGGAGGGGCGAGAGGCTTGTGTCAGTTAATGTGAAGGCAGGAGTCACTCAGATTTGACCACGTAATTAAAAGAAGCAGGGGATAAACTTAGTAAACACACTGTCTTAGCAATTAGAAAAGCCCAGGGCTAGGAGAAAATTAAAGCACTATGAAATTGAAGGGTCTGTACTCTCATTAAGATATTCCTGTAAGGAATATCTTAATATCACCAGCATCAAGGAGGAGAGGTTGAAAGCAACGTTCTCCACACTGGTATAACTTTGACACTCGTGCTTACAGTATTTACAGTACTACAGACTTCTCCTTCACAAATTAAATTAATTTGGAAGCACTTATAGGCAAAGTCCGTCCACGTCTGAATCTCTTCCAGGCTGCTTTTGCAAACTACATTTTCTATATATAAATCATCCTACAACTCTCTCAGTGAAATTAATTCCACACACTGTGTCTGCTAATGAGAGTCCACCCAATATTTTGCTATTGCAGGCACTCATTAGCTCGCTTTAATTTACAGGAAGCAATCAGCATCTGCCGAGCAGAGAGTGTACAAAAGAAGTCTTTAGCATTTATTGAATTTAAATGTTTGCAATGCCTCCTCACCTCCGAAGCAGTCCCACGCAGCAGGTATTTTAGCATTAAGGTTCCTGGAGAACTGTTGCCGTCTTCAGGAATGCTCTAGCCTCTAAACCAAATATGTGTTAAATGATTGAAGAATATCTTGTAAATCATTTACCTCTTCCTGCTGCTAGTTTTCAGTGGATAGTGTTTACTCCGCTCCCAACGTGATGGCAAAGTTAAATTTTCATTTTGCTGAGAAAGAGCGAAATACGGCGAAGCCTTTCTGCTTGTTATTGCCTAATGTGGAAGGAGCTGGTTCTCAATCCCAGGGATCACAGATGTCCTGTCAGGGCTCATATACACTGAGTGAAGTATTTGCATCCCCGAGCCTGCTGATAGACTGAGCATGTTTGTCTACAAAGTGCTTTTAAATGAACTAATACATGATTCATGTGGGCTCCATTGAGCAGAACACCAATCTGTCTGGACACACTTTGCTGTAGGCTCGACAATAGGAGCATTTCTCTAGGTGAGACAGGTACAGCCATGCCCTGGAAAACAGGGAGCCAGCGGTGCCTGTGGCCCGGCGCATCCGAACCCCGCGTGGGGTCACTCCCAGCCCTGGCTTGGAGGTTGTGTTTGGGATATTCTTCCTCCTGTCTCTCTCCGGGTGCTCGTGACACGAGCGCTGCACAATCTGTATCTGCTCAGTCATGCTTGAGCAGGAGAGGAGAGTGCACCACCTTTATTATTTATACAGGGATACAATAAGATTCCTTGCAGTGGAGGAGGGAAAAAAAAAATTGATCCCAAGTATACTGTTTCCTATTGAACTAAATAGATTTTTAATCGAGTCTCTGCTCCTTTGGGTAATTGACTTAACAGTGCGGGCAAATTAATTTCAGATAAACTATAGCTGGGATTTTCCAAGGAGCACAAGGGTGCTGGGGAGTCAGCTCCAGTGCAGCGAGAGCAGGGCAAATATCTTAATTCCTCTGGCTTTCCAGGCACATTACAACCCAAATGTTTAGACCCGGAGCTGAATCCGGCAGCTTTCGTGCAAGCAAAACTCCCGCGGAAGTCAGTCAGAAAACTGACTCGGAAAAGACGGCAGAAAACGGCTCCAAAAATTCCCAAGTGCTCCTGAATGTGTTATACACACATAACCTCCTCCCTGCATTTAATAACCTCATCTAAACGTCGCTCTTTGCAAGGCACTGCTGTGCGAGGCTTTCTGTGATATTTGGCACCGGCACCTCGGTCAGGATCTTATCTGCTTGGAAAAGCCTTTGGAACAAGTTTATTTTCCGGTGACCCCACCAAAAACCCACTCCAGTGGTGACAGACTGGGGAGCAAAATTAGCATCGCTCTGCAGCTTCAAAACATCCCCTTTCCTCTCCAGTGAAGCTCCTTCTAGAAAGTCTGTCAAAAAAAAAAAAAAAAAAAAAAAAAGCAGGGAATTTGGAGCATTCCGAGTTCTATTTAAGTCATAAACAGCCACGGAAAAATATGTGCACTGTGATTTGTAGCTAAAGGTTTCTCGGGGCATTGTTCCTGCTCGGTTTTCCCAAATCCAGAGCCCCAGCGAGACGAGGAAAGCTGCATTCCCTTGTCCAGGCTGGCAGCAAAGCAAAGGCCAGAGGAGGAGCCCGAGGGCTGCATTTTCAGCCCTGATGGCTTTTGTCTTGTTGAGACAGGCGACTTTAGACATTTTACCTCCCTCCAATGTCAAACCTGTGAAATCCTAAATCTTTTACGCAGAACTCTGTACCTATAGCAACACACAGAACAGAATTCCTTCCAATATTTTGTAAGGAAATGAAAAATACACAATTTGAGAATTAGTAGCTGCTTTCCATGGCTGAAAAATTATGTTCTGCAGACTGGAAACAATAAAAATACCGTTGTTATTATTAAAGAAAATTTACTGTATGGAAAGGTTGTGTTTTACATATTTTGGTGCCTTAGTCATCTAACTCCAGTAATTAAAGAGAAAATCAACTGAACTATAATTAAAATGAAATTATTCCTCAGTTGCCAGTTGCAACTGTCATGAAATCAAGGAATGTGACAAATCATACTCTGTATTATTTACATGTTCTGAAAGAAAGGATAAGTATATATCTATATAACTTTTCTCCCATATAAATCTTAATAAAAATATTTGGAGTATTTTTCCTCTCTGCAGATGTTTGCAGAGCTGATGATTTGGGATGATTGGTCATATTTCCTCTGTTATTCTGTAATATCCTGTTAACTTGGCTGCTCTTATTGGCATATCTTGAGTTACCATCCAAAATTTTATCATTTATCATCAAAATTGCCATCCAAAACTCTGGTTGGATGTGGTCTGACTGCTGGTTGGAGAGGGCTGAAATGGTGTTGAGCTCTGATGGCACCATGGAAAGGGAAGCTTGGGTTTGTGAAAATAAAGGGGCAAACTGGATATAAAGAGAATTAATTAAAAGGAAAAAAATATATCATTCCCATCTGAAAAGCAAGAAACTCTGGTTTTGGTGGGTTTTTTTTGGTACTCCAAATAAAAACCTTTAATTAGAAGATTATTAGCAATAGCAAATAGTAGATTCACTAAGAGGAATTTTCAAAGTCCATGTAAAAACTTGATACTTTTTCCAGGTTTCTCCAGCAACAAGGATGAAAGTCAGAGCAGATGAGGGAAACTCTTTTTCCTCTTTGCTGCTCCCCTTTTCCTTGTTTGGTTATTTGCCTGGCTGGATCACCTGGGATGCAGGAGCCAATCTTCTCAGCAGAGCTTTATGCCAACTCAAATATTTTTCCTTTTTCCCTTAGAAGTGTATTAATATGATATTTAATAGTTTCTAGAAATTGTCATGTGGAAGGAGGGAGGGGTCACCCACAAAGGCTCCGGACTACTGCAGGGAATTCAGGATATTATGATGAATTTTTAAAATAAATATTAAACACATGATTTAGCTGGTTTTCCTTCCTTTTCTTTGCAAGTAATATGAAATTAAACACTATGTTAAAAGAACTTGCCTTTTTCCCCTGTTGCTTAGCTCATTGCCCTCAAAACTTTGAACTTGACTCAGCTGTTAATTATTCCACAGTGACAGATTCCTATTGGCTCTTCCTACTGGTTTGCTCCATTAATTTCTTTTCCAAAACACGGCACCTGCTGAACAACCCCTCTCTCTGTTTCTGACCCCTCCAAAAATGCTGTTCTGGAGGTTGGACCAACTCCTTCTCCTGCCAAAAGGGGATGCTGGATACATGTCTGGGATACCTGAGGCTGGTGGGAACTGAGCCGGGTCACTGGGAGTAAATTGGGGCTCTGCAAGAGTTCCTAACTGGGAATGGAGCTCCTTCCTGCTCCCACTTAACCCCAGTGCTATTCCAGAACAAGCCTGTTGAAATTAGGGGAGTTATCCTGGCTTAACACCAACGTAACTGAGAGCAGAATCTGGCCCCGTGCTCTTGGCATGACTACTTTTTTGGCAGATTTGGCCACTAATGCTCTCCATGGGTTTTGAGCTTACATTTAATGGCATTACATTTATTTTAATATTTTTTTAAATAGCTAGTGTAAATTGATTCCACTAAAGAGAAAAAAAAAAATCCCTTTACCTACTCGTGTTCATTTGTATTTCAAATGGCCCATTACATTTTCACTAACAATCATTAGAGCTGTGTGAGCTTATTGAAGCTTGGGCTTGGGCTGAAACTGTAAAAACTGCCAGGTCTGGATTTTTTTAATGCTGGAAATAGCACTAGAAAAGGGCTTTTTTTTTTGTTATAATACATGACTAAGTAACCTGAAATACAGTTAAGCTGTGGTGAAGAAATACGCTGCGTTATTTTTTAGGTCCTCCAGTGGAAAATATGGGCACAGCCTGGATCAACTCTGATGCTCTGATCAATATATTAATATTAAATCTCAGATTTAGCCAGGCTGTAACTTTGGTTTCGAGTCAAAGAAACCTGACAGGAAGTTGGCCCAAAACTTTGAGGAGCCGCGAGCACGGAAAGCAATTGAAGCGCGATAAAGGAACGGAACCCTTACAAGGATTTCCACTCACGCCTGGCGCTAATCCCGAAGGCGGGGCCCTAAAAGGGGAACACGCGCCCCTGATGTCGGTGTCAGCTGTTCCTGCAGCGGGGTGGGAACACCGGGTGGGAATCAGGGGGTTTTTGGAGAGAAGGCTTGGGAGGGAGATGGAGCACCAGGTGCTGGACCTGCTGAGCGCCGTGTCCCGACAGCGCTTGCCACGGATGTCATCTGGGGCCTCTCTCCGGGGCTGGGGATGATGCATTGCGCCTTCAGTCCTCGGGATACGGGGCTGCTTTCCCGGGAAGAGTGCCGACCAGCTGCAGCTCCCCACTGCCCATCTGTCTTAGCAGAGGTTGGGGCATCCCCTGCTCCGCCGGCAGGTTCTTGCGCACTGCTGATTGCACCTCTTCTAATTGTTGCCATTAATTCAGAGGAGTGAAGAACAGGTATTAATACAGATATTTAGCCCGGCACCTTGCTCACAGCGCAGCCACACGGAGCTGGAGCAAAGCCACACGTGGAACTGTGTGCAGCAGTCTGCGTTGGTAACCTGAAAACACTCAAAATATTGGTTTGAGGTGGCTGAATATGAGGTCATAGACCAGGGCACAGCTCTGCAAGGCTGAACAGCTCAGGCCAGGTGCAATTGTTGGCCTCTGAACAAGCTCCATATCAAAAACGTAGCGAAAAAACACTTGAAGTTACAAAGAGTTTTTTGACTTGTGTTGTTGACTGACTCAATTCTGCCAGCCCTCCCCAGTGTCCCTTTCCAGGACCTCTCTGTTTGCTTCTTTTTTCCTTGCTTATTTGTACATGTGAAGGATCTCTATCCTTCTGCTCTGCTTTTTAACTTCCCTTCATATGACACAACACAAAGAGACCATAGCAATATGAGTAGTTTTTGCTTGGTGTTTTTTTTTCCAAATAATTGTCTCTTTTTTTTTTTTTGCATTTAACTCTTCCGTGTACCCATTTCTGGGCCAGCTCAAGTTGTTTTGAGTTGCATCACTCCTGCTTGCATTTTCTCCTCGCCAGCCTCCTCCCATGCTGAGCCATTGGCAGGTCCCATCCTTTTACACGACTTCTTCCAGGTCATTGATACTTGGAGTGAAGAGTGCTGTCCTGACATTGATCTTGCTGTGCTCCAGTAGGCACTAAGAACAAACAATATTAGGTTATGGCATTGATTTCATGGATTACAACTTTTTCCCAATCATGTTCTTGTTAAGCACCATGTAAAATACATCATGTCACATGTTCATCTCCTCAGTTTCGTGGTGAGACAAACCCAGTGCTGACTATTGCCTTCAGACTGGGAAAACTCATCCTCCCCAGTTATATGAGAGTTATCAGCCTTTAATTTAAGCTCAGATGATGGCATCCAGTACAATATTTCAAATTTTCACAGTTTGAGAGCACCCTGGACAAGCTAGCTACTGAAAACGGGTATCACGATCTAATAAAAACCTAACAAAACTTTCAAAGTCACTCTCAGGTGCTCCTGGGGGAGGATTATGCAATCCCTGCCATGCAGCAGGAGCATCTCCCTCCAGCTGATGTGCAGTGAAGGCGAGGTGCAGGCAGAGCCAGGCAGGTCTGAACGGCTTTTTGTGTCCTCACTTCTTTTTTTGGATGAATTCCGGACTCTTTTGTCAGGCTCAGAAGTCACTACTGATACTTTTCAAAGTAACAGTGCTGTGATTTGATGAGAGAGGAGATAATGTGGCCATGAGGCTTAGGATGTACAAACACACACATAATTTCATTAAGTGCTCTTCCTAATTATTTTATATATTAATGCACTGCCATCACTGCCTGCCAGATAATCTTTCATGTGGAGCGCAGAGCTAAAAAGACATCAAAGCAAATTTGGCTGCTTCCTTCAGTGCACAGTTTAGGAGGGCCCATTTTCTCAAGGCAGTAGGATCCCTGCACACAAATATAATAAAATAAAAATGGCCCCCAAATGTTGATACAAGTGATATTTGCAAAACAACTGCTTTGAAAATGGTACATTTCAAAATATAATGGTTAAATTAGGCAGGAGACTCTTGTGTTTACTTGAAAAACTGCTCAGCCTGGTTTTGGTGCCACTTGGCAGAGAAGAGAGACCCAGTGGTTACAAAAGTGGTGGCAATATTTTTTCTGCTCAAAATTAAATTTGGCATTCCCAAGAGTTAAGGCTTTCTCACTGGAATTTTTCACTGCTCTCAAGTATAACACAGATTTCAACATTTCTGGGTCTTAAGAGATTTGATCATCACCAAACTACATGGTCTTGACCTCACCCATGCAGACCAATATATTGAGGTGAACAGAGGCTGTGTAGGCACAAAGATCTGTTTGTATCACCATAGCTGGATGTAATAATTCTTAATCTTACGTAAATTTGGAGTTCCTGCATTGAAATCAGCAGAACTGGAGTGTGGAGAGACAAAATACGGGCACCTGACTCTTTGTTCATCTAAGTTTATGATGTCCTGTGAAAAGCTGAGGCACAGAGCCATGAAAACAGGACTGATTCTGAAAAGAAAAGCTGCAGGTGCTTGCAGACAGAAATACCTTCCTCAGCCTTCCTAATCCTCAGCAAAGTATTTTAAAAAACATTTCAGTGACATGAGGGATGTGAAGCATTTAAAAGTTTTATCGAGCTTTACTGTAGTGCAAATCTTAAAAATACTGTAGAAATTATATTAAGATTTTCAGTAAGGTTCCACACAGAATTATGAATAAATGTAAAATTGATTTCATATTGGAAATAGATGCCAGGAAGATTTTGCATATCGGGTAGAGCAATGAAATTACATTTATTGCTGTTTTGTTTTTTCCTTTTTTTTTTAAAGAAAGCACTTCAGCTCAGGTAATAATTGTACAGTCTATTATAATGATCCCAGGAGGTGCTTAACAGTACTGCAATTCTAAGTTTTACACTTTTATTTTTCATTTGAAGAAAAACTTGTCACAATAAAAGTGATACATTAACAGAACATCACTTCCCTTTTTTTTATTATTATGCATATTTAGATTATTTCCATGAAATTGCTTATCAAATCCCACAGGCCTTTAAAGATAACTGAACAGTTACCCATTTGTGTCAACTCTGGGATATTGTGCAAGAATTTGTGATGGGACACTGAGAAGGTAAAGTGGTCTCTGAGATTCATATCTTCTGGTTTGGCATCGAAGGGGCGGGTTTTCAAAGCTCTGTAAGGACAGAGTGATCAGGGCCTTGTGGGGTATTCAAGACAACCAGATTGCAACATCAGGAATCAGATTCCCTGAGGGTCAAAAATTCCCGTTAGTTCGTCTGTTCCTACTTATAGGTGTTTGAGCACTTATAAAAATCTGATTCTGAGGTTTTTAAGTACTGTTGGGCCTCAGCAGATGGATCAGCCAGAACTGTATCTCCAGTTTCAGGGATATGAGGATTTTGTTTCACTCACTGCTTAGATTTTTCTTCCTTAGAATCATAGAACCATTCAAGTTGGAAAACACCTTTAAGACTATTGAGTCCAACAGTTCCCAGAACCGCCAAGGTCACCACTGCCCCATGTCCCCAAATGCCACCTCCACATGGCTTTTAAATCCCTCCAGGGATGGGGACACACTACTGCCCTGGGCAGCCTGTTCCAATGCTTAATAACACTGACACATTACAAAAAAAATCTTTATACACAATATAATTTAGGATATTTCTATTACCTTTTCTTTTCTCCAGTGAAACAGCCAGGTTTTCCTGGTCTTCCAAGCATTGTTTTGGGATGAGTTCATGTTTCTACCACCACTGGCCCATCATTCAGTTTATCATTTCCTGCTGTTGGTGGTCCTGCCAAGAGAAGCAGCAGTGAGAAGTGTCGTGGGCTGGACCTCCAAACAAACTTGAGTGTCCCGTGATGGAGGGCATGGAAAACCATGTGCCTGGTGGATAAATGAATCAGAGAATCAATTTGGTTGGGAAAGACCTCCAAGATCATCAAGTCTGATCTTTGTTGATCCCCACCTTGTCACCAGCCCAGAGAACTGAGTGCCACCTCCAGTCATTCCTCAGACACCTCCAGGGATGGGGACACCAAACCTCCCCGGGCAGCCCCTTCCAATGCCTGGCCACCCTTTCCATGAAGAAATTCCTCCTAAAGGAATGAACCCAGGCTGGGATGACACAGTGAGAATTAGGCTGAGGGTGGTGTTGCCATCCTTAAACTGATCTTGCAGAGACTCGTGCTCCTTCTCTCGGGCCGTTCCCGGGAAGAGCTCCTGGCGAGGTGGCCACAAGCGCTGGGATGAGGCAGCAGCTCGTGGCAGTCACAGCACATTGGGCAATGTTCAAGGCTGTCAGCTCGGCTGTGCCCAGGACGAGCGAGCAGGACGCGAGTACAAGCGCGCATTAAAGATTCAGAGGAAGGAACGCCGCCGCTCGTCTGCTCCCGCGGTCGTAGCGCCGACTTCGAACACGCGTTGCCCCGAGACTCTCTCGCGGCGCTGGACTGCGGCAGCGAGCGGTGCCAGCTGAACTCATGCAGTAAAGAAGAGTGATTATACATCCTGTATGTAATCACAGAACATATGTTGGAGTGGCACATGAAATCTGGGCACACTTTACCCACGTAGTAAAAGACCAGGAAAATTATGAACAGGCTACAGAAGGAAAACAACTTGCCAAATTTTCCCAAACCAAGCAGGAGGTTCCAGCGAGCTGGAACTCCACGCAGTATATTCTTGAGGGGGTTTTGGAACAGAAACCTGGATATGTCTATAGCATGTTGGCAATGCTCATGATATAAAGAGCAGATGTCCTCACCTCCACCCACACGATTATGGCTGCCAGTTTTTCTAATATCTTCTGCCTGATGAACTGTCCAGTTGCAGGAATTTAGGCAGGAAAATATAAATGCTGTTTCTGAATTAGGGTTGTTTTACTCGATGTGAACCTCTCAGAACTGGTCAAGGGAAAAAGACAAAGCAGACAAAGACAAAACATGGTTTGTCTTGGGGAGGAAATTTAGATAAATAGACATTTTTAAAATGGAATTTTCTGAAAGCTTCCAACTGTTGAAATTTAAGTAGATCAAAGAATAAGAAGAGAAGCACCTGCTTAGAGATAAGAGAAAAAGCAGCTTGAAAAGTATTAGGAGTAAAGGGAATTACAGTCCAAGTTGTTTTCCAGATAGCAATAGTAGAACAACAGTAAACAGTGCAGTAAAGATGAGAGTGTTGAATAAATATTCTTGCTTTACAATGCAGAAAAAAGTCAATTAGTACAGGATGGTGAACAAACTTTTGATATGTGAACAAACAAAATGTCCATAAGAAATCAGAGTAATGGGAAACAATATTAATATAACTAATAGTATGGGAAACAAGCTACTAATACTAATTCCAGATAAAATGCTGGCTTGGAAACCAGAGCATCCAAATAATGAAATGCTGATGGGGGGAATCCCATGGCTGGTGATTGGTGTGGTTGGTCATTGTTCTGTGAGTTGGGAATCAGCTCATGGTTATGAAATCAGTCACTTATCAAGCTCCAAATTTTCTGGAATCAGCATTTCCCATCATCTGGGAGGGTTCTTGGCATGCTCCAGTTTCTTGTGTGGCTCCAGAATGTGGAAGAAAGAATAAAATTATGGATAACCAAGGTACCAATGGGTGAGGATGGCAGGCACTGGAGCAATAACTGCAGGACACCTCAACCATCAGGGTGGAAGAGGAGCTGCCCCACGGGGATGGAGCAGCTGGAAAAGGGGGCAGTGGGATACAGGCAGGGTGCTTATATGGACCTCATTATTCCACTTCATTCCGGGGCACACCTGGCTGTTTAGGGATGACAGAGGCTGCTGTCCTCAAAGGCTGTGCTTGAGGAGAAGAGGTTTCTGAGGGAAAACCAGGCTAATGATTAATGAACGTACAGCTTATAGGAAAGGAGTCCAGGGTTGGGTTTATTTAGCTTATCAAAGGGAAGGTTAAGGATGACTTGACCATGGCCTGTACACACCCACATGATGAAGTGAACTTTAATAATGGGTACTTTCATCTATCAGACAAAGATATAACAAGGTCAGTGGCTGGAAATAAATTCAGAAGAGTAATTAAGGTGCATGTTTTTTAATGTTGAGAGTGATGAACTGACACAAGACCGTACTAGGAAGCATAGGGAGTTCTCTATTTTCAAAATTGTTTTGAAGAGGTGTTGTTGTGCTCAAAAAAATAATTTTCTAATTCAGGTTGCTGGGAGAAATTCAATGCTGAGCTGGAACTACCAGATCACAGTCAGTCCTTCTGGCTTTGCAATTTATAAATCTGGTAGTGTGAAAAAAGGACGCGCTGCCAGTACACCAGTGTTCACAGCTCCGACTGGAAAAGCAGAAGCAGCTATTGTTTGTTACCAAAGCATATTTATAAATATGAAATAAGGCTGCACCCTGGCAGACGTGCTGGCAGGAAGCTCAGTGTTTGTTCCCGGGATCTTCCTGGCAGATGTCGCGTCTGGAAGTTTAGGCAGCGAAAATGCATCCTCTCCGCTCTCCTTCAGCCTGCAAGGGCCATCCTGGGGCATGGACCCTTCCTCTCACTTCATAAAACTCCCAGAATCCTGGCAGGGGGAAAGGGGTTTGCAACAGAAAACCTAAAATACCTTTCAGTGCATGAAGCAGATGGGTAGGTGGGTTTTATGTTGCTGATGGCACTGGAAATTGTTGGGAAAGAAGAGTGAGCTCGTGGCCGTGGTGGATGTGACCCAGATGGAGACTTTCCTGGTGGGATGTCTCCAAGCATCCCCTGGGAAGGTTGGATGAATCAGAAAAAACAATGGAATTGTTTAAGTTGCAAAATACTTCTGAAATCATCGAGTCCAAGCATTAACCCAGCACTGCCAGGAAATGGTGGGAGGAAGAAGATGGCTGGAATATCACCTTGTCCCAGGTGGGGACTGGAGGTGGAGACAAGAGCATCTCTTACCTTCTGAGTGAGCTCTCCACAGGCCACTCCAGAGCAGCCCAAATTGCAGCCCTGCATGGCCTCTTTTCAGTGCGTGACATTAGTCTGGTAATTTCCCTTCACTTTATTGGCTTAGCTTAATTAAACTTCAGTTATCACTTTCCTTCCAATTAAAGATTTATTTTTACTACTGGAATAAATAAAATGATGGGGGCACTGGGAGCAAATGGAAATGGCAACGGGGAAGTTCCTTCTCAATTACATTCCTTTGGTTAAATTTTGTGTTGTGGAAAACAAATCAAGCTGGGGGTCGGTCCTGGTTTGCAGCCAGCGGATTTCCAATAAATTAGATCTGATTATATTGCACAAGAAAGAGATGTGGATGGAAAGTTGTAAAAAAGAGAGGCTTCTGTTAAATCAAATAACTAAGATAATTTGGGAATGAGCTTTCTAAAAGCACAAGAAGTCTTCAAGTTCCATATCAAGTCTTCCAAGGCGCTCCAGTTCTCTCGCAGCATAAAGCCTTCGTAAATGGCACCAATAAAAATCTTCCAATTTCCATCTATATTTTGATTACCTTACAGTGAGTACAGAATATAACAAACTCCCAGTTCTGTAATGAATTCAAATAAACAAACAACTACCCTAATCCCCAAGCAGGCCTTCCCTAAACGAAATGGAGAATAATTCGGGGATATAAAGTCTCCTTGTGTTATTTGGAATTGCAGGTTGCATTAGCATCGTTTGGGTTTGCTGGTGCTCTATGTGTGATATTGGTTCCTGGTGAATAGCTTAAAACAACAGGCATTTGGTAAATAAAGCAACACGAGGGTTTTGTTTTTCCTGTGCAGGGGGAGGAAGTCATTTGCATTTTTATCCTATTAATTTCTTCCCTTAAAACAGGTAAAAAGGAAAAAAAAAAAAGAAAAAAAGAAAAAAGGAAATAGTTTTCTAGTCAAAACGGTTTTGCCCGGTGGAGTTGTGGCAGTAAAGAGCAAAAAATGCAGGAGATAATTGTGAGCACTTTGCAGAAGTGGCCCTGTGTCCGCTGCGTCCCGCGGGAGCGCGGTGGGCGCTCACAGAGGAGAGGAGCTGCAATGCCGGGCTGGAGATCCCTCTCCTCCACATCCATCTGCGTCCTGAGCAGCGTTCAGAGATTCCCCCGGATTTCAGAGGACAACTCTCAGCCCAGAATCTCTCTCTTCACCTTGCATTAGGCAGCCAAGGCCTGTAGGGGGAGATTTCTTATTACTCTTTAAAGGAAGGGAAGCGGGAGAAGGCTTGGAATGCTTATGGATATTATTTCTTGCTGGAGGTTTCCCTTCTTTAAAGGTTTTAAATTAGATGAAAAGACCAGATGCTACTGTAATATTAAATCTAAATAGATTTTTTTTTATACATCTAGCACTTTATAAAGATATAATATTAAGTTCTCATCTAAATTAGTAGATATAATTGTTTGGCAGGGAAGGACTTGTGATTTCCAGTCTTTAAATTCATAAGTTAGAGGGAAGGAGACCTGAGACCCCTTTTTGTCCCTGGGCTGGCTGAAGCAGGAGCAGGTCCTTGGGTGTTGGGTTCATGGAATTGCACAGGCTGGTGAAATTCCATCCCTTGGAGAGAGAAGGGAGCGAGGTGAAGGGCAGGATTTTTCTGGGGGTGCACCCTCATTCCTCACCCAGATGTTTTGGGAAGGTCCCAGGGGGTGCTGGCACTGCATGAATGCCCAAGAGCTGAGTCTGACAGAGGCCAGCCAAGGGGATTTGGGGAAGAAAGTAGCAAAATGTGATATTTTGCAGATTAGTTGGATGGAGGGTGATGGAGGCAGCTGGGATCTGCTTCTGTGCTCCTTATGGAGGGAAACAGGGAGCTGCTCCTGGTCTTGGGGTCTTACAGGGTCCTACCCACCCATGTCCCTGTCCCCAAGGACACAATTCCTGTCTGGATCAGCCAGAGCTGCCAGAGTCTCTGCTGGTGCTGCTGTGGCTCCGTGCAAAGCTCTGCTTTCATCTGTCACAGAAATACCCCATGTTCTCCATTTGTGCAGGATAACCTGACAAAGGAGGTGATTTTACAGCCTGCCGCAGTCAATCTTATCTTTAAAGTGACACCCAGTTGTAGTGATTATTTTTCATTGCAAACTCGAGGAGAAAACACCATAGATCAGATCAGAAGCACACGGATTTCCTCCCTTGTACCAATAATTTGTATTTTTCCACATGTGGCCCAAAGCCCTGAGTTTTCAGAGACTCATGACCAAGTTTAACTCCACCTGTATGACAATGGAATTAGAAATGCTGTTTTTACCAGGAATCAGGAGTTAAATCACAAACAGTCC
>VZTH01007922.1:148221-175506 GCA_013397815.1 Aleadryas rufinucha | reverse complement strand
TGTGCTCCTTATGGAGGGAAACAGGGAGCTGCTCCTGGTCTTGGGGTCTTACAGGGTCCTACCCACCCATGTCCCTGTCCCCAAGGACACAATTCCTGTCTGGATCAGCCAGAGCTGCCAGAGTCTCTGCTGGTGCTGCTGTGGCTCCGTGCAAAGCTCTGCTTTCATCATCTGTCACAGAAATACCCCATGTTCTCCATTTGTGCAGGATAACCTGACAAAGGAGGTGATTTTACAGCCTGCCGCAGTCAATCTTATCTTTAAAGTGACACCCAGTTGTAGTGATTATTTTTCATTGCAAACTCGAGGAGAAAACACCATAGATCAGATCAGAAGCACACAGATTTCCTCCCTTGTACCAATAATTTGTATTTTTCCACACGTGGCCCAAAGCCCTGAGTTTTCAGAGACTCATGACCAAGTTTAACTCCACCTGTATGACAATGGAATTAGAAATGTTGTTTTTACCAGGAATCAGGAGTTAAATCCCAAACAGTCCTTTCACAGAGCTCCAACCTCTGGTGTTTGTGTAGTGAGGGGGAGAGACTGGAAAGAAAACAGCATCTCTAAGAAATTTGCAATTTATTTTTTTTAAGCAGTGAGGAGCAGCTTAGTTACACTGTCTCTACTTCATGGAACAAGAAACCAAACACTCTAAGTGGAAAGGCAAACAATTGCCTTGCTCATGAGAACTTTCAAAATAACACCTTTCAAAGCCAGAAATGCTGCTTTTAACCCACCAACATCCGCAGGCACCGCAACGCCCTGCACCAGCCCAAACTTCTGAAAGCAGGAAATCCCAAGTTTTTCCACTTGATGGGGAAAAAAATATCCAGATCCTTTAAAATGTGACCCTGCATAATGTAACAGGCTGGTGAATTGTTTAGATTTAAATGATTTACATGTGGGTCTGTGCTGTAAAATTGTTTAGTGCCTGGTCCTGGATAAACCAGAGGGATCTGGTGGCACCCCAGTGACACAGGGTGCTGGAAAGCACAAAGTCCCTTCAGGAAAACACTGGGATCCATGAGTTTTTCAGCTCTCAGCACAGGGAAAACATGTGGGTAAAGCTGGGGATGCTCACTGGGAGAAGAGAAGGTTCCAGGGAGAGACCTTAGAGCCCCTTCCAGGGCCTGAAGGTGCTCCATGAGAGCTGGAGAGGGACTGGGGACAAGGGATGGAGTGATGGGACAAGGGGAAATGGCTTTAGACAGAAGAGGGCAAATTTAGATGGGATATTGGGAAGGAATTGTTCCCTGTGAGAGAGGTGAGGCCCTGGCACAGGGTGCCCAGAGCAGCTGTGGCTGCCCCTGGATCCCTGGCAGTGCCCAAGGCCAGGCTGGACATTGGGGCTTGGAGCGGCCTGGGACAGTGGGAGGTGTCCCTGCTTTGAGGATGGACTTTGATGTCCCTTCCAACCCAAACCACTCCACGATTCTGTGCCTGATCCTCCATACAGCTGGAATCACTTTCTGTGGTTAGAAAAAAACTCCTGGAGATCTTTTGTCTCCTCCTGGGCACACCCAGCATTCCTCAGGGCTCTTCCTGCAGGCCCTCATGGAGCCATTAGAGAGCTGCATCGACAGCAAGTGCATTGACCAAGTGGCTTCATCACGGCCATTCCGAGCTATTACCAACAATTCTTTAAGCAGGCTCCATCCAAAGGAGTTTGCTGTCAATTAAGGGGCTATTCCTCGGCATCCCAGCATGTCAAATAGCCATTGTCTGAGTTCAATAACCCTCTCTAATTAAGTATTTACTAGATTCCACTATTAAGCCACTATTAAGCATCTTAAAAACCTTTATTTATTATGTATTAATCAATAGTCCTTTCAGAGTATTGGATAAGTAAATGAAGTTATTACAGGTCCTTTTGGTTTAATACTCTTAGTACAGCTGAAAAATAAGGAAATTTACTCAAATAAATGAAGGTAATATGAAAAGCCCTGTAAATCCAAGTAAGAAACACAGGCTAAGAACTAAAGCTATGCACCATCAGCCAACATTAATATTCCAGGTTTTTCCTGCTTCCCCATGCTCCCTTCCTCGTGGTGGCAGAAACAAGGGGCATCTCTCACTCCTGAGACTCCACATGAAGTTGGGGTTCCGCTCCCTGCATCAGTTCCCATCCTCTTTCCCAATTTCTCTTTCGGCCCCGTTCAGATCCGGATGAATAATAATTTCATCTACACGAACATCACTTTGTTTGCCAATAATTTGATAAAGATTTCCCCACCATGGCAATATGTGAATATGTTTACATAAGGAAACAGCAGTGAATCCAGCAGCCTAATCGGAATCCACAAAGGAACTCTGAAGTGCTTACAATCCTCTGCTCCCTTTTGGATTTCTCCCAATACCTTCACTTAATGATCACAACTCGAAAACGCTCGCATTGAACCAAATGTCTTAGACTAATTATGTGTTAGTATCTGATAACATTTTGCCACAAAAATGTTTGTTTGAATGTATCTTATCAAAGTAATGTTTGTGCCCAGGATTAGCCACTGCTTGGCTAAAGATTTATGTAATCAGCTTATTTTAAGATTAATTCATGAAAAAAACCCCCCACAAATACCTATTACCACTTAATTTGTATAATAGATATTTACTATATTTTAACAGTGCAATTAAAAATTAATATGGACTGTAAAACCATAAGGTCGTGTAAACACTCCAGTATTTATTTGGTAGTTCACTTATCTTTTATCCCGAGATGCGATTATGCAGCCCAGACCTTTCGGGTTTGCGGAACAGAGAAAGGTCACCAGTGAAACGAGATGAATATTCTGGAGTCAGTCCGAGCAGACGTGGACACAGCCCCGCACTGGCTCTGCTCATTCATCACTCTCTGGCTGCAGAGGTGGCAGAGCTTCCGGAGCACGGCAGCGGATTGATGGAGCCCAGGAGGTGCGGCGTCCCCGGGGTGGGGAGCTGAAGCTACTGACAGAGCAGTCGGATAAAACCGTTGCCCCAGTCCTTTCTTTAGTCCAGGCTCGACTCTGGGAGCAGTCAGGGCTCGCTTTTAATGTGTTTGATTGCCGGGGTTTGGCCTCGGCTGTGAGGTTCAAATGTCGGCGGCTTCAAAGTCTCCGCGTCGGTTTTCTTTGTGTGCATTCGAGCTTCCTGAAAGTTTCTATCCTGATGGTATCTTTAATTAGCTCTTCTTTTTCTCACATGTTTTTCCTCTGTCCACCCCTGTTCAGGCTTGCAGTCTGCCCATAAGCCTGGTCTGTGGTGATCTGTATAAAACCAGATCTTCCCGGTGTCCCTCTTCCAAGGATTCCCACCCTGGTGCCAACCCCCGAGGGTGTGGTAGCACAGATTCTTTCCCATGGGAATTTTTCTCTTCTTCTCCCTGTGTTCTATAAATAAAGATAAGGCTTGGATGTTATTGAAACTGTCTCTGGAAAGATGGGCAGTTCAACCTGGCCTATGGACCTAGGGGGAGGTTTTGAATTGACCCAATCCGGAGAAACTTTTAAAAGTCTATATAAGTTTTAGAATTAAATAATAAAATCAGAATTCCGCCTCACCCGATCCAGTTTGGTTCTTGCACTCGGCTAGCGCTCAACAGCGACACGAGGGGATCACCCTTCGAGGGGCAGGAAGATGGGAAGGGCTGGAAACTCTTCTCTCTTCACTTTGGTCTCACTCCAACTCCCAAAATCAATGGAAAAATTAGCACAGGGACCCTGCCACCACCCAGTCTTTGACACCCAAACAGCTGCACCCTCAAGGTCTAAAGAACTAAGCTCAAATCTAGGAATAAACACATTCAACAGATTTTTAGTGGCTTTAGCATGAGCGTGGACCAAAAAACCCAAAATATTAATTTTTCTTTCAATATTTATCAGCCCAGTTTCAGTCCGAGGTTAAATCTAGAAGGGCACAGGCCTTCAGAGTTAAACACAATTTGTAAATGAGTTTCTTTGGCTTTGCTGATCTTCAAACAAGTTTGTGTTTCAAGATCAATTTTAATCCAAACAAAAAATATTTCCTCTGTGGAAGGCTCCCAAATATCAAATCCAAGCTGGTTTAAAATTGCAGCTTCTCACCTGAGTTTCTGAACTCAAGAAATTAAATCCAGGAGAAAAACCTAAAGAATTCTTTCCTGCTGGCTTTATTAGCATTTCAGAAGCAGGTCCCAGGTCCTCTATGGGCACAGTCCATAGCATCATTTAATAATTCAGGCTTGGTTAGCAGAGCATGGATGTGTCATAGCTGAAAGTCCAGTCAAAGACACATCCATATGTTCAAGGTACATCTCGAAGGGAGGATTCCCAGAGTGTTTCCTTCAGAGACCCACAGGTCAGCATGGAAGAGCTGCTCGCTGCCTTCCAGCCCTGAAAGTGCCACTAATAACACTGACAATACCTGACAGGGAAAATTTCCTGTCTCTTGCTTATCAATTAGCAAGAATTTATCAATTTCTGATCAATCATTGGCATATCAGGACAATTAACCACACAAGTGGCTGACACCACTTTCCCAGCAGGTGAGTAACAAGCAAACTGTTATTCCACAGTAATTTTAATTTTTTAAAAAAGATTTGTTTCCAAACAACCATTTCTCTTTATCTTGTTTCTCTTTATCTTTGCTGGTCCAATTCCAGCATCACTCTCAAGGTGTGCATTGGTTGTGATGCTCAGTGCATCATTTCCCAGCAGTAAAACCCTTCTCTTCTACCAAATTTGACAAAAATAAACCCCCCATGAGTGTTTTCCACACCACAGCAGAGAAAACCAGTTCCTTGACACTGAATATGGCAAAATAAAATCATAGCTATTGTGGGAAGCTTTGACAGACTATCTGCCAACTTTGAACTGTCTCTACAAATCATTAGATTGCAAAACATTTCTGAGGGAAAAAACAAATTAAAAGGTCAAGTCTTTAACACACAAACATGCAAAACCCTCCACAATATTAATTATTTTCAGTGTAATGTAATACTAACCATTGCATATAGTTCTGTCACAGAAGAGGAAGAATTTAATTGTGTCAGTGTGATTGTCCTGGGAATTGGGGAGCCTGCCGTGAGTAGGGAGCTGGATTTCAGCCTGCCAAGGCATTGAAAAGGCATTTCCATTCTCGTGCCGTGTCCACCTCCTGCAAGCATCAGAACAAAGGGGTTTTATCTCCTCTTGTGAGAGAAAAAAATAATTAATGAAAAATAAAATTATTAACAGTAAGTTCAGTAAGAAATGCGGGAATAATGATGGATGGCCAAACTTTAATGTTTCCTGCGTGATGACTGCTTGGGGATCACAGCCTAATTCAGCATCGCTGTTGCTGTCACCTCTGTGCTCCTTAAAGATGAACTTCAGGACCATTTCGGGCCTATGGACGCAGGAGGCAAAATTTTATGATTCATTCCATGGCCAGCATCTCTTATGAGATGTTTTCATATTCAGCTGGGTTTTATTTTTCTCCTCCTTGTTCTGCAGTGAAGAAAAGTGATCCCAAAGTGTGGCAACTTTCTGTTCACTTAGGGATTTTGTTTGCTTTACTTTTCTTGTTTAGTTGAACTCCAGACACCAAAAAGGAAATATTGTTTTGTCATGGATGTTTTCCTCCAGATTTGTGTTGTTATAACACAAAATTATAAAAACCATGTAGCAGTTTCAGGTTAATTTGTAGTTATATTTGCTGGCTTATTTCATTGCATTATTAAAACATTTAGTACCGTATGTGTCATTAATATTCCAAAAAGTAATTAGCATATTTAATCAAAAACAATTAGGAGCAAGCATTGCTTCCCTTTTTAAGTGATAAAATATTTATGGCTGGAATAAACAAATGGAAAACCAAAAAGCACTTTGAGGTGTTGATTTCACGCACAGAAAACAAAACAAAAAAACCCACCCAAAAGCAAGAAGGAGAAGATGCCTTCCAGCCTCCAGCCAGCCCCAGGTGGGTTTCTGGCTTTTCTTCCTCTCCAGGCTAACAATTACCATGTTATCATTTAAAACTAATCAAGTTTTGCTCCATTTTCCACATATTTTAGTTAAATAAGATAACAGAGTTAGGAAAAAAATGTGGGAATCCCACCTTTTAACCAACTTTGTGCAGATCTTTCCTGTGAGACACAACCAGCGGTGGACATTGGTTTGTTTGGTCTTCATAGCAGGGGATTGAGATGGGAAAGCTAAAAATGGGGTGGATCCAGGTCAAGAAACTCCTCATTTTATGTGGAATGGAGGGCAAGGAACATGAGGAAATACAGAAGAGCTCCCTGTCTTTCTGCTGGGCTTGTAGGGAGCTCTCTTGAAAGAAGCCATGTTACACTATAAAAAATTTTCAGCAGTTGTAAATATTTGACCAGCACTTCAAAATAAGATGAATTAGTTGGTTTTAAGGCCTTGAGGCCATTTCCTCTCACTTTTCCCTTGCCAAAATGCATCCTTCAATCAGCTCTGTTGACACACCACAGGGGAACACCCCACCTATGAACTTTTCCAGCTACGGCACATCCCAAATGGATGGTGCTGTTTCCAGGACCACTGGTGATCATTGCACAAGTATTTTGGATTAGTTTTAAAATTCATGAGCAGGACAAGCCCGTTTCCAAGTGCTCAGTAAATGATTTTGTTCTGAGGCATTAAGATATAGAGTTATGGAAAGGTTTGGGCTGGATGGGACCTAGAAGAACACCCCTGCAATGGGCAGGGGCGCCTTCCACTGTTTCACGGTGCTCCAAGCCCCGTCCAACCTGGCCTTGGACACTTCCAGGGATAGGGCAGCCACAGCTTCTCTGGACAATCTGTGCCAGGGCCTCCCCACCCTCACAGGGAGGAATGTTTTTCTAATATCTCCTCAAAACCTGCTCTCTTTCAACAGGGACTTTATGCGGAGTTTGCTGGTTGTTCTGTGCTTTTATATTAAAGAAGAAAAAACTCAACAACAAGACACAAATCCTCATTTTCTGCTTCGCAGAGAAATAGGTTGTTTGCAGTGATTTGAAAACAACCCAAAAGCCCAGCCTGGCCGGGGTGGATCGGGATGGAACGAACTGGAAAGCGGCTCCCGCGCAGGTTTATAAATAGGCTGCGCTTCTCATCCTGAAACATTGCTCCACTTTGCCTGTTGTGCTGTAAATTAGCCAGTTCCTCTTTAAACAGAGTCAAAAGAAACAAAATACATATGTAACACTGCTGCCTGGAACACGTGAGGGGAGGGAAAAAAAAAAAACAAACAACAACTTATGAAATGCGGAAAACATTTGTTCAAGTCTCCAAGGAAAATGAAGTCAAACCAAACAAGCATATAATATAGATGTACGCCTCATGGGCAAAGTTACCTCTAAGCCCATATGTTTTAACAAATTAAGAGGTAAATAATTTGCTGAAGGTACAGTTCAGCCACGTCAGAACACCTCCGGAAATGAGATATCTCTGCCTTTCGAGTGGTGCTTCTCATCAAAAGGTTTATTTCTCTACTTTTTAGAACAGCACACCTTGTTTTGTCTCAAGACCGTAAGTAACTATTAACCCTTCAGGGCCTCTGCAAATGATGTGGTCATTTGAAGTCGAGGCTGCTTTGCTGCTCTCGTGTCTGCAAGCAGCTGAGAGAGATTGATAAAATTCAGGTTTTCAATAGGGGAAAGCCACGAGGGACTTCCCTGGGAATGAAAAGAGACACAGAAAGGTTACTACGTGTATCCTAGAGTCTGGTACATAATTCCGCCGTTAAAACTTTAATTTATGAAAAAAATGCTGGTGCGGTCCCCAAATGGTTAAATTCCACTCGAACTTTTCATTTGAGTTAGTCATGAATATATCTAACATACAGAGGCCATCAGCATCTCGCCACTAGAGACTATAAAGTCTACTTACATAGGGTTCCTGGGATTTTTCATGTTCTTATGGAAAATATCTCTGAAATCCCCGAGCTGAAAATTTTGATCTCATTTGTGGATGTGAGTGATGCTGAGAAAGGGTTGAAGAGTGAAGAGAACACTTTTCTCGCATAATTTCATTTGTCAGGAGAATCTTGCCGCTGACATTGGAAGAGTGATTTAATTGATTTTAATCATACACCTGAGATTGGGAAATTGAGCCCTCTGTCCTGAAAAATAATTCTAGGCTTCCATGTGAATGTCTAATTTGCAGCTAATAGTTTTTTTTCTTGAAGTTTTGTTATGAAGTTTAGAAAATACAGATCAAAGGCTGGCACGTAGAACTGCTTAGCACAGCCGGAGATGCTGAATGGGGGCCGTGGCGTTTCGGTCTTTCAGGGGTATTAACAGGCACATCTGCCTGGTTTTGGACAGGCAGGGAACAAAAGCTCTGACTAAAGAGCACAATTTGCCTTCAGAGAAGAGAGATTTTTATATGCTGAGTGAAGCCTGGAAGACTCAGAGTGCTGCCTCACTCCTGATCATGTTTAATCCTTGATTTTCGCTTGTCATGGAATGCAGTGTTTATAAATCGTTCATATATGCCAAGGAGAGGCTCGTTGTGTGCCCCAGCACGCTGCAATGATTTATTCTAAATAAATAATTCCTTTGTTTTTTATTTCTCAGTTCAAAATAAACAGCATTGTTCAATTACAAATAATAATGCTGAACACAACAACGAGGCCAAATAACTTTTGGATTATGAAGGACCAGTGTGCCTTATGGTTTTTTTCACTGTGAAATCTCCATGATCTTTATTACCTCTATCAGCTGTTATTCAGAGGGGGATTACAGGCAGCAAGAAGTTTCACTTTCCCCAATGCTTCGACACTGAGGAAATAATTATATTACAATACTTATATTGCTCCACACAATAGAAGTTGTTTGGGATGTAAAACTCAATATTTTCTTTTCTGTAACAATCCTGAAAATTTCCATATTGGATATGTACTGAGAGAATTTTATATTCCGAAACTGCACTGACAATGCTGTTAAATAACCATTCATTTTTTAGTGTTCCCTCTCGTATGAATACTAGAAAGAATATTGATTACATGGCCACTTCAAGGAGATGGGAACACGCAGGAGAAACTGGAATAAGAAGTTTGGATGCAGAGATGGGTTTAATTTAAAGAGTTTCAGGACTGAGCCAAGGCAAACACCAGTTTTCAGTTTGGAACTAAGGGCTCAGACATCTTCTGTTTTAATCAGATGTTGTTTTTACAAGATATCTATAAGCTGAAATCTCCTTTTTCTGCTGAGGAATCAAAATTGTTGAGGCAAGCTTGGAACCTGTGATTGGAAAGACTGGCTTTTATTTTCTGGATGTAGTGATATCCTGTGACAACTCCGAAACATTGAGAATTTGCCATCTTTCTTGCTTTTTTGGCAGCAAAGTCTCTCCTGAAGGAGACACCATAAGGAGTTGATAAATTTGTGATTGGTGTTGTTTCTGCAGTGGCAAAAATATTTATAGTGAAGGCCCTGCACAAAGAGAAATATCAGCTTCTGGTGAGGCAGAGGCAATTCACATTTTGGCACAGCTGCCAAAGCACAGGGATACTCTTTTTGCCCATATTAATGAGGATTTGGGGTCTCCCTGTCAGCTTGGATAAATTTGCATTGGTCCTGCTTGATGCACCTTTAGCAGAGGTTCTGCCACTCCACGGAGCTTCAGGCTGCCCTGTAGAGGGTTCTTTGCTTTTCCAAGTGCCTGGAAACAGGGATTAAGCCACCAAAACAGCTGTTTGGTGCAGGGGAAATTTCCATAGTGGGAAAAAAGGAAGCAAAATTGAACCTATCATGAATGAAACTGGGTCTTATGTGCCACGGCTGGGCACAGATCCACGAAATCCAACACAAGCGGGAAAATGTGTCCTGGCTGAAAAGCCACTCTGGGTATGGCTTACCAAGAGAAATTGCTCTGGAGGAGCTGTGAATCCAAGTGACCAGCCCAGCACACCAATTTCATCCTTCTCTTCTGTTTCCAAAGGGATACAAGCCATTGCTTTGCTGTCCTGGCAAATGCAGTGTGGGAGAGGACGGAGCGATGAGGACCAGCCCAATGTCCGGCCTGTGAGTTATTTTAAGCGAGTGCATCACATCAATATTGGCATCCAGGGGGGTATATTTAGCCAGGAGGCCCCAAATGCTTGTTTAATAATTAGTTAATGTTTGTAAAGCAGTTTGATGGTGACCAGAGGTGTGCAAGGGTTATTAGTTTATGAAATGCTGTGGCTCGTTGTACTCCTCGGGCTGTAGCAACCACAACAATCTCAATGCTGCCTGTTAATTTTCCTGACTCTTTCATCATTGCCCTCCATTGGTGATTAAGTGTCGTTTGTCTTATAATTTTAATGTTATCTTTAACACACATAATAAAGTTTACATAATTATAGCCTATTAATATAATTTGCATGCATGTTACTGGCGAGGCACAGGAAATGTTTCATCACCCAGCGTGTAATTTGGCTTATTTAACCATTTCCTTTTAATTTTCATCAATAGATCAGCGTGCCTCCTAAATGGAGATAACCTCAATGAATTCTCTTTTCAAGATCCTTGTCTGTATTAAGTCTCTAAAGGTCTCGGTAGCAGGACTATGAAGTGCTGAAGGGGGAATGTATCTGAATGTCTGCTACGGGAAGTTTTAAAAATTCACGTTTTCTTCAGACAAGCGTGGCTCTTCCTAATGAAACCTGGGAACAAGGTGCTCTCACAGAAGCTTTGAAAGTGTGTATGCACTGTACTTCATAGCTGAGCTGTAACAAGACTTTAAATGAGTAAACAGTGTTTAGATTGAACATGAAAAGAGTCGGCATGAAAAGACAGGTTCAAAATATTACATGATGCTTTGCAAAAGTGTAAATGTGCCCGCCTTTATTTTTTTTTTTTTTTTCCTCTTGGTAAATGGCAAACGTTTACAACCCAACTAAAACAGTACCAAGAGAAATCCTGTGTTTGCTCTTTGGAAGATATTCAATAAATTATAGTGAGCTGCAAATGTCACTGGATTGGGAACTGTAAGAGCTTTACCTTTAAGTCTTTAAGTAAAGACTTGCAGCTGGTGCAGTGGCTTGGTAATCCCTAATGATAAGCTGCTTTTAATGTGGGGGTGAGGCAGTTTTCACACAGATATTACTGCATTAACCTTACTCTAGGTACAGTGCAGGTGTGCACAATATTGTGCTTTGCAGCCTTCCCTACTTTATTCTCCCCGAGTATCCGAAGCCTGCTTTAACAGATCCTCTTATACCATGGTGAAAAGATTGCAGTTCAAGCCTATTATCAACAAAAACCTGCCAAAAGGGCTACATTGTCAGACTTTATGATGGTACTAACTATTCTGTTGTTCTCTGGAGACCAAACTTAGACCATTAAATTCACTTCATTTGTGATTTCAGTGACCTGGGCTGCAGACATCGGGCTTTTGATGTAAAATGTTAGTACAGGAATCAATGGTACCATCTAGCTCCCCTTAAAGTATATCATAAAAGCATAATGGTCCTCTTCTAAACAAAAGGTGACACTACTCTTGTATAATACAATTATATGGGGATGATGTTTTCAGCAGAGTTTATTTGATATTATGATGTGCAAAGACTTTCCACATTGAAATAAACTGCGTAGCTGAGTTCACTCCATTATTTTCAATAGACTGACTCCATTGTCTGCACTGGAATATAGATAATTTTCATACAGTGGGGAGCTATTTTCATATCCTCTCCATGAAATAGATGAGATTATAAACAGGCTGGGATTACTCAAAAACCAACACAAGCCTTGTCTACAGACCCATTTAAGACAAAGGCTGCCTCCGGAATGGTCTCCTTTGATCGGGAGGCTCCCAGGACTTGCTCCGTTTATTTGACAGATGACGGCTATTTATAGCAAATGTGTAGCATTTTTGAAAATTAAAATTTTACTGGTGGAATTTAAGGGTTATTTTCCACTCCAGGGACTAACATTTCTGTGAAAAAGGGCCTTTTTTTTTTTTTTTAATACACAGGCACCATCTTCAGTGTTAAACCTATTTGTAAACAAACGCATTGCGATAGCTCGTTGTCAAACACTGAACAGGTTTATAATTAATGAAATTGCTGAAACAAAATAAATGGAGAATGAATGCAGCTGCCAGCATGTTTGTGTTGCTGCACAAGTGAGGAGACACCGCTGCTACCACAGGCTTGACACCGGGAGCTTTTTGCAGCTAACCAGGGGTGAAAATAAAGCCAAAAGCAGTGCAAACTGTGGTGTTTGACTCTGCCAGAGGGTCACAACTGAACCAAAAGAGCAAATGTCAGGATTATCCAAAAAATCACAGATGTGGATGTTCTCCCCCCCACTTACTTTTGAACTATTTTCCCATTTTAAGTGTGGAGTGACATTGAAGGGGGCCAGCTCTGATGCGGGGTGAGGGTGAGGTGGTGTCTGATCACGTCTTTTGTGCCCTTTGCAGGAGCTGGGAGATGTTAAAGGGTTACCTGGAGGGTTGCTGGAGCCCAGGAGGCTCATGGATGATGCCAAGCTCAAGATATACCACAAAAATCCAGCATCCTGGGAGAAGGAAGAGTGGAGGTGTGTGCTGAAGGCACAGCAGTGTCTGGGGACCCGGCCACCCCTGTTGGTGTCACATTGCTCAGTGAAGTCACCTGCTGTGGAGAAGTGGTTTCCTTCCTGCCGTGGTGTGGCTCTGGCCTGGGGTCTTGCCCAAAGGTCTGGAATGTTTTTATATTTTTACAGAGCAATGATAACAGATATATATGTTTAAAACTTGTTTGAGAGATCATCAGGGATGACTTGCTTGGTCTGCCAGCCTTGGGGTTCCTGCTCCCCATAATGGCCCAAAAGCTGGGCACATTCCACCATCAGGGATCAGAGATATAGTCCCTTGGTGTGTTTCCCATTCTCTGGTTTTGTTCTTGATTTCTCACTTAAACACTAACACTTCTTTCTCCTTCTGCTCAAAGGAACCTCAGTCTTGCTGCTGGAATAAAAAGTTTCTCCCTACACCAGTTAACAATTTTCAGCCTTTCTAATTCTAAAATTCAAGACTTTCCCCTCCTTTTCCCCTTGCAGATCTTTGTTTGTCACCTCAAGCCCAGTAAAACATTAATGAGAGATTTGGCACAGGGCAGGAGAGTTTGCTTGGCCGAGGGGAAGGGTGTCCACGAGCTGTGGAGCTTTTGGGTGGGTTAAAGACAGAAGAGATGAGAACAAACCGAGAGTAACTTAATCCTAATTGTGTTGCTTCATTATCCAGGCCCTTGCCTTCTGCTGGCGCTGCCTCCCGCCGTGTCCAGAGGGCAGGGAACTGGGGAAGCAAATAGGTCATTCCACAGGGTGCTAATGCTGCAGCCAAAGCCAAACCCCAGCAGCCTGAGCGTGACCATTAGCGCAGGTTTCCTTATGAATGGTTTTAATTAGTTCTAATCAGGGAGACTGGGAACCCAAAGGGCGCCTCGCTCCTTCCCCCATTGGGTGTTTGCTGTTGCTTTTTTTAATGTCTACTCTTGATGAACGAAAGTCTTGCAGCTGGACAAATGTTCTTAATTAAGCTGAGGCAGAAGCAGATATTCCGTGGATATCAGGAGTTTCCTCAGACATGACTTTTGAAGGACACTGAGGTGCAAAAAGCAATTTCTCCTGTCGTCCAGTGTTTGATAATGTACATATTTGCCATTTTTTAAAATTCTAGTTCCAAACCTGCCACCCTTATGTTTTCTAGGATTTCTCCAAAATAATCGGAAAGTTATTTTAAAAAAAGGTAAATTAAGAGTGGTTCCCACATCTCATTTTTTAATGGTCACTCAATTATTAGAAAGAAGTAGGAAATTTTTCATCACAAAAATTAAGTGTTTTTAAAAGGACAATATAAAGCAAGCCTAAAAATACCAAACTTGGATTTCTTTCCATTTGATATTTCTTTTTAATTTATACAGAAGCTTTATGGAGCTCAATACCCAGAGTTTACCATGTCTCAGAGACAGCAAAATACGGGACCAAATGGACGAGGATTTTATTTATATATATGCTGACTGGGCTTGGGATTTTTTCCTTTGTTTCGTGCACCAATTTGTTTCATGAAAAAGAAATAAAGATTTTCTCCAAATACAAAATTTTAATCGTTTTAACAGGCAATATCATTTGAGTTAGCAGGTTTTTTACCACTTGTCTCACTAATTTGGGATTAAATAAACAGATCCAGTATCCTGCAGAACCTCAATAACACAAACTTAAGCATCCTGTGTCCTTAAATGCAAAGATTTCTTTCCCAATGTGGTTAACAGGGGCCATAGGGGAGTTGTGGGGCTCGCTGGAGACCACTTGGACACCACAGGAGCTCCTGGCTCTGGTCCTCCCTCCTCCTCCATCCCTGGAGTGGGACACCAGGGAGCTCCAGGCTCCATCCCTCTCCCCTTCCACAGACCCTGCCAATGGAGCACCGGGACAACCGTGCTCCCCACACCTGGATACCTGTTGAGACAAAAATTGGGTGCTGCGAGCTGAGCCTGGTGACAAAAATCGCTCAGAATTGCTCTCAGTTTGAACACCAGTGTTCATCCTTTTGGGAAAGTTTATGCTTTAGGCAGAGCTTTTCTACAAGCTTTTGCACCACACGTGTATACATTATAGCTCCAAATTGCCTCCAAGCTGACAGTCTTTCGGGTGCATTAACTACTTTACTACCAAAGGGGCAGCAGGATTAATATATATATTTTTAAACCGCCGAAGCGAAATATTTCAGCTCGGTCTTTTCTACAAATCTTTGCCTCGGTGTTCAAACCTGCAAACGAGCCCATCAGCAACAGCTCAAGTCCATCAAAACCCCTCAGTGCCTTGATTGATAAATAGGGCGTGTTTACACTGTGGCTCCTGCGCGTTCTTTTCTGTCAGCGCTAATTTATCTGAAAGTCTTAACCTGGCGCGTTCGAAATTCGGGAGCGTTTTACAACGAGGGCCGCGGAAATAAATCACCGCCTGCAAATAACATTCAAAGAAGTGGGTAAAGTCTTTCACCGCTCGAGTAGCTGTGACACACAGACAGACAGACACATTAACCTCCCAGAAATCCCGAGAATCCAAGCCTTTCAAGTGTTGCCGCGTGCAATTCTTCCAGAAAAAGAGGCACGGAGCGTTAAAGCTTCGATATTGAAAGCCTCCACCATAGACAGCCGTGGGTGGAGTGGGGGGGGAAGAAGGAGGAGGACACGCAGCTATCCTGGGTGTATTTATATTATTGGGCTCGGATTATTATTATTATTATTATTATTTTCACTGCAGGCTTCCCTTCTGCTCGCAGGTGAGGCGGGTTTCGCGCCCAGCCCTTCTCCCGGCGCGCGCGGGCCCCGGCGCTACGCGGGGCTCTATTAAAGCCGCCGTTCAATAGTTTGGTGATATTCAGACAATATTGAAACATTCCCAAATGAACTTTGCAGGGAGACATTTTCATTCGCTGCCTCCCTCCTCATGCATATTAACAAATGGTATGCAAGGCCTCATTTAATTCACTGATTTTACATTCGGATCACTTTCTCTTTTACAGCTATTTTTACCGGGCTTCATTAATCTTTGTTGAATACAATGGCATACATCTTTAATGCGGCCGCTGTCAAGTCATATTTCAGTAAGAGCTGCAAACTGAATGACAGCAAGCAATATTAATAAATTTAACATAGACTATATCAATTTTTAACAGAATGAATGTGGAAAGCTAAATGTATTATTTTTCGTTTAAATCATAGGGTTTATCACCGGTTAAGTAGCAGCGATTTCGGGAAACTTGTGACGTGCCGTACAAATAGATTTACATCTCATTAATAAGTAAATTAGGCAAATGCCTTTCAAGTTCAGACAAGTACATAAGTGTAATCTCCATATTAAAGGAGTAGTCTTTGATAAACCACTGAGGAATTGCAGCAGCCAACTATGTGACATGTTGCCAGTGCCTGAACTCTTCCACATTCCCACCTTTAATTACACTGGTTCATTACTAAAGAGATAAGTGTCTCTCCAGTTAAGATTCTATAAATGAGCAGCATGCGGGATCCTCCCAAATCATTTTTGCAGAAACCATGAAAAGGTGGTAACAGTTATGAAAAAACGAATTATCACCTGCTCTCTTTCTTCCTTCCCTGTAATAACATTAAAATATTAAGATGAATTCCTTTTAAATCTCGGGAAGAAATTGTCCATTAAGAGATGCTACTTTGTTTAAGAAAGAAAGAAGCGTCAAAAAAAAAAAAAAAAAAAGAAAAAAAAAAAGGGGAAAAAAAAAGAAAGGAGAAAACTCTTCTGAATTTTTTTTTTAATTTCCCTTCATAAATCCCAACAGAGATAATTTGCTGTAAAATTTAAACCCAGTGAGAACTTGTCTGTCTGTGTTAAATAAAAAAGTTACGGTTGGTAGGAGACATGTTTTTGCAGTAGCTTTAGCGATTATAGGAAATTACATGCAAAGCCAGAGTTCTGATCCTAAGTTAATTTATAATTGGAAAAAACTTATTAATTAGCTATGTCATTCTAATTAAGAATTAGAGGAGTGTGCATTAGAAAGTCAGTCAATATCCAGCTGACAGAATTAAAAAAAACCCCACAGAAGTCTGCAAGCTCCATAGCTCTGTCCACCATCTCCCTTGTCATCTTTTTAAGGATTTTTCTGAATGTCTAACAGAAATTAGCCCAGTAAATACAGATATCAAAGGAAATAAATTGGGAATTTTGTCGGCCTGGAAAGGAAACCCCTAAACTGAGCTGGCAGATGTACTTTACAGGGCACCTTTTGGGCCTTCCTGGGTGATTCTGAAATGCAGCTCGTGTTCGGAGGGCTCCGTCCTCCTGCATCCAGGGAAAGAAGCACCTGCATCCCTGCAGTGGTCCCCAGCAATTCCTGCATTCCTATAACTTTATCCAGCAGCATCTGCATCCCTGCAGTGGTACCCACAGCTCCTGCATCCCTGCAGTGGTACCCACAGCTCCTGCATCCCTGCAGTGGTACCCACAGCTCCTGCATCCCTGCAGCTTTATCCATCAGTTCCTGCACCCCTGCAGTGGTACCCACAGCTCCTGCATCCCTGCAGTGGTACCCACAGTTCCTGCATCCCTGCAGCTTTATCCATCATTTCCTGCATCCCTGCAGTGGTACCCACAGCTCCTGCATCCCTGCAGTGTTACCCACAGCTCCTGCATCCCCGCAGTGGTACCCACAGCTCCTGCATCCCTGCAGCTTTATCCATCAGTTCCTGCATCCCTGCCCTGGTACACAGCAGTTCCTGCATCCCTGCCACAGTGCCCACCAGCACACACTTGCCAACACCCAGGCAATCACTCTTCCTACAAAAAGCACCCAAAATATTCACAGATAAAGACAAAGGAACTGACTCTGAGGCCCTGCCATGGTCGCATGGGGAAGAACTGCAAATTTTGCCAATATATTTATGTATAAACAGCGTGCAGGGATGTGTACATTTGCCTACATATATATATTTATTTCCCATCCTACCAGCCTCAGTCCTCTTGGTGCTTTTCCCCTTTAGGCCCTTTTTCTGAGATTATTATAATTCATTCTTTAAGAAACACCCCATGTGTAAATATTTTTTTGTTAATGTTTTTCTCTCTCCAGTGTGCTGGAATTTTAAAGAGCACTTTAATATGAAATTAGATAGAAAGTTTTGACCTTTTTGTGATTAAAATAATATGCATGTTACTGATGCAGGCTTCATAGGTTGAAAATCTACTTTCATTTAGGCAAATATTGAAAGAGAGACAGACTCGACGAAATGTGAGACACAGCCTGGAAGAAAATAAAACCAGTTCTTTGCATTCAGAATTGACAAGGCTGGAAATACAAAAGGAGAAGTAAAACTATAAAAGTTAATGTCTCAGATAATTGCACCCTCCAAAAATAAAATAAATAAATAAAATTATTTAAATAATCTGGCCTGAGCCTTTCGCTATGGTATGGATTTTTGTTCATCTTTTGCTTTAAATTAGAGAAAGTGGGAAAAAAAAGCTGGAGTGCTCAGTGATGGAATTCAGTTTACTTATTTGAATACCAAAAGATGACCCACTCCTAATGATATAAAAAATCTTTTGCATTAGCAAATTTCTCTTCTGTATTTGTTTTGCTAGCACAACACAATATTCACTTAATATGCTACCAGTATCTTATCAAGTTAATGATCTGTTGTATGTATAGAGTAAGCTTGTTACTCATTTTAAATTAGATACAAAACCACTACTGTATGGAAATTTGAATACTTTGGGTTTTTATGAAATTATAGGACTTTCATGCTTTAACAGCCTGTAGACAGCCTTAGTAGGACAGCAAGAGTTGGCTTTGTTAATGTGACATTACACAGAGATGCTGCTTAGCCTGATTTAATAGATCTCAAAATCCAGTTGTGTAGAGCTCCTCTCCATTTTCAGGTCCTCAAGCTCAAGAATGTAAAGGTTGTTGTATGAAACATTTCCAAGGAGTTGGATTTGGTAGAAAATAATGTTGTTTAAATGAGTCTCCTCTTGTAGACTTCACTGAATGTCCAGGTGAGAAATGCTGACTGCTTGCGACATCCTGAGGTGTGTGTTTGTGTATTTTCAGGAAAAAAATAGGAAAAGGCAAATATGGATAGAGTTTAAATATGGATTGAGTTAAATCCTACAGTCATGGAACATCCTGTAGCAGGACTGTAGCTGGTTCTGGTCCCTGCTGCAGATCTTCCCAGAGCCTCCTACCCATGCACACCACACGCTGCCACCTCATTCATGGCAGTCTGGAGGCTAAAGATGAGGTATTTGTTATGGGTTTCACCACAGCAGGAAATACGGGGTCACACTGCTCAGAAGAATTCTCCTTTGTGCCATTTGTTTGCTTTCTCCTGCCCCAAAAGGAGCGCAGGATATTCGACCTCAGGAAGCACTCGGAGCACTGCTGCTCCCACGGAGCATCAGCTTCATGAACCTCCAGGAACCTGAGGAAGGGAACATCCCTCCGGTGTTCCCAGGACCTCACATGTTCCCAGGGAGGTTTAGGATGCACAGGTACTGATTTCTCATGAACTGGTCTGGAGAAATGCAGATCCTTGGAGCTTTGCTGGCAGTCAGAGTGAGTTGGAGCAGATTTGGCTCCACACCAGCCAAAAGCAGCAGAGTTTCACCTGCACGGTCTCTGTGCATTTCCCCAGATCATTTAATGAGACAATCTGTACTTTTACATCCCAAATCCAGTCCAAATCAATATTGTATTAGCTTATTCATGTTATAACCACCTACTATTTCCTTGTGGTGCCAGACTCATACGATTTTCCTTTTGTTTCTCCTTCATTACTGTGACCCTACGTCCCTGGGAAGGCATCTCCCTCCTAGCAGACCCCACTCTTCTGAGCAAGGCTTTAAGACCATTTGCTTACTCCAGCTAAGAATCTGGGGCTTGATTTCCTGCCGAATTTTCCTGCATGCCAGGGGTGCAGGCAGAAGGGGTGGTTGGGAAAAAGTCAAGGCCAAGATGTGCAATGCCCTGAGCCCACTGGGAATGGTTTCCACCTCCTTTTGGGGCACTCCAGAGGGCTGAAGTGCCACACACGATAGATCTGCAGTGACAGTGGCATGGTTTGGGTCTCCCCACTCTCTTTTCCTGCGTGAGTAAAGGGGAGCCACTGCCTGGCATCACCCTCCAGGGATATGGAGAGATGATGCAGGTCCAGGCAGAGGGAAAGGTCTGTGAATGATCGTGTTTGCAATCATCTCAGGGAAAAAGATCCCCCTCATCTCCTTTTTCATCATTTACAGATGCTTTATTCACAGTTCCAAAAGACTGGCTGGGGATTACTCCATCTTCTCCTCAGCCAGGCTGAAGTTTAGATGTGCAGCAGCTATTTGAGGGATGAAAAAAATGGTAAAACCACTTTTTTGTTGTTTTTTGGTGAGTCTCTACCCAAGAACTGGTGTAAATTTCTGTGGTTGTTGAAGTTTTCTTCTTAAAACATTACTGTAAAGGGAGGTCTGGGGTGTGTTGCAGTGAGCACCCCACGTTACCTCCTGATGCTGCAGCACCGGCGTGCTTGGATTGTCCCTCAACGATCACTGGAAATGAGACCCACCATCCTCAATTAATTGCCCCTGTTCATTACACAGATGAATTAGACAGGCCCCAATCAATAGCATTAAGGAAATGCCATTTATTTAAAACCCAGCCCTTAAGGGAAGCACGCTGGGGATGCTGGGGCAGGGTCCTGCTGTTTGGGGCACACCGAGGCTCACAACCCTCTGTGTGGGTGGTGCTGGAGTCATGGCTTGGATGGCGGGGACAGGTGGAGCATCCCTGGAAAAACAAAGCATTCCTGGATGGGCAGAGCATCACAGGGTGGACAGAGCATCACTGGGTGGACAGAACATCGCTGGGTGAACAGAGCATCACTGGGTGGACAGAGCATCGCTGGGTGGACAGAGCATCGCTGGGTGGACAGAGCATCATTGGGTGGACAGAGCATCACCACACCACCACCACAGAGATGCAGCAAAAAGGGGAAACTTTGGCTGTGCTCCCTCTTTTCAAAATGCAACTATGTAAAGGTCACAGAGGAGGAGATGAAACTAGGAGTTGTAATAAGGAAGGAGAAATAAAAAATAATGACAGAAATAAATTGTCATAAGAGGGGATACAGTTATGATTTATTGTGATATTCTACAAATTTGGAGGTGATTAAAAGCCACCTAAAATTCACATTAACAAGTCACATAAAAATGGAATTAAACTAGTGGGCATAATGTGGCAGGGTATAAAGAAAAATCATGACAGAAATAAATTGACAGAAGAATGATACTATTCAAGTTTTACTCTGTCGCATCACACTGACAGGAGACTAGTATTTTAATTTCAGAGTTGTGGTTGAGTTTTTGGAGTTCATTAAAGGCCCACATTAAGAATCTCATAAAAGTGAGAAGAAATTAGTGACCATAATGTGGCAGAGGAAATAAAGAAACAATAATGACAGAAATAAATTGACAGAAGAATGATACACTTAATGTTTCACTCTGACACCCTCTATTAATAGGCCGCTGCAAGCTGGAGCAAATGTCATTCATATTTTAGCCAAAGTATACCACTAATTAGGCTGGCTTTCTGCACTGGAATTAAATTTGAGATCCCTCACCTTTAGAGTGGGATCATTTGAATTCGAAAGAAAAGAGCTGGTGACAGAAAAAAAAACTTTCTGCTCGGGCTCTTCTAATGAGATAAAATTCCCCCTTCTCCCCATTTCCTAGCTATAATTGCTGATTATGTTGTTACACAGGAGCGGCTCTCCGCTCTCTCCTCCCCATCATTATGATTTAGTCTGGCATATCGGGGTGCTTCAAACACGGACTGAAGTGGTTTGAGTCTAATTTAGCACTCATTTAGGCCGCAGGTACCGACGAAGGTAAACACCGCATTGTTATAATTAATTACCCCTTAGGCCTAGCCAGGCCAGCTCTGTTTCAGCTGACCCTTATAATAATAAGGCTTAGGGGCATATTGTATTTCTTTTGACAGATTAATTAGAAATTCAGCCGTGGAGGTACAAAGCAACTCTGTCATGAATATTTAAATGGACTGACACAAAAAATCATGAAAGGGCTGCTGAACTACATGACAGACAGGGGATATTAGCCAAGTGATTCTAATCAATAATCTCTTGATCTCTTACATATTAATACACTGCCTGCTGTTATTAAGCTCCATAATAAGGAAGGGGAGAGAAAGTTAGTGTAGCTCTGCTGTAGGGCTCGCCGGGCCCCCAGTGTATACACTAACTGACGGAGAAAATGCACAGAGGAGCCGAGCCTCAGCCTCTTCAATCTCATCCAATCTTAAGGAATGGCAGCTCTGAGCATCGCTGGCCGGATAATTATTGGCCCTGACAAGGTGAAGGCGTTTGCAGGCAAATGAGATGGGAAGTAGGATAAGTCCCCAGACCACCCAGCGCAGGGCACGCTCAAAACCAACCGCGCGCTACCGCTCGGGCTTGTATTTGCTTTAGCAGGGGAAATATGGGAATCACAGCGCTTTTGAGTCGTGTTGAAGGGTCAGTGACAGTCGAACACCGGGAGCTTGCTGTTACTGTTGTTAATGTTAACTTTAACACCAAGTCAACTGGATTTACCCCCGGTCCCTTTGCTCATCTCCTATAACATCAAGGCCACCGAGTGAATTAAGCAGCGTAGTAGAGCTGAATATCATCTAAATTCATTACAGCCGGTTCCTCCCGTAAATGGGGGAGGAAGCGCCGGCGTTGCTCGGGAAATGTGCCGCCTCCACAGCACCAAAGACTTTCTTTGTGCTGCTCAGGCTCGGGCTTGGGGAGAGAGCGAGCGGCAGCACCGCGCCGGCGCTGGGTGAAGGGGGTTGGTGTAATGAGGGCTGCGAGCACTGCAGGGCTAAGATGTTCTCTTATCTCCCAAAAATGAGCCCCACGATGTGCTCGTGGTGCGAGGGAAAGGGCTCAGCTGGAAAAGGGAACTGGACTGGCTCCAGTATCTGCCTAAACAACTCAAAAAAAGAGATTAAATGACGGGGGCAGGGAGTGATTATTAACATATTTAAATCGCATGCACACAATGTTCAGATGGGATTAGGGGGACGATGTTGGATTTTTAAAAAATTACTCAAGAGCCAAAATATTAGATACACTTTTTTTTTTTCTTTTTCATTTTCTTTTCTTTTCTTGTTCTAATTAAAAGGGAGTCACAGGTTCAGTGCTCACCCTGGGTCCCCTGCAGCCCTGCCCATGCACACGCTGTGGGTGCAGCATCCCGGCCGAGGCCAGGAGAAGGCAATTCAGATTTCAGAACTGGATTTGCCTCATCACAGAGAACCCCACAAAGGTTGCAGGACTCCAAGTGAATTTGCCTAATTTCCCTGGGACAGCTGAGTGGAGGAGAGGGTCAGACAACACATCTCTGTGTGCAGAAGAGATTTGATGCCACCTGACTCCCATGGCCTTGGTGTCCCACTTCTAACAAATCCATACTGGAACTGACAGTGAAATCAGAAGCCTCTTAGTCCCTAATAACTCATCCTGTGTGTCTACCCTTATTTTGTTCTGATTAGGTGTCTCTGAGCTATCTGCAAAAAAAAAAGATGATTGAAGTGATAAGACAGTGGGAGCAGCTTGATAAGCAACCTCAAAACATCTAGAACCACAGTACCAGCAGAAGAGGACTTTGTCAGGTTGTTACATCACTCCTGATGAGGTGGGAACCCTCCTGGAATTGGGATCTGCCTTGGGAGCATGCCCTGGATCTCACTGCTGTTTCCGTCTCCTGCAGGTGCTGCAAAAGAGACTTAAAATATTTGCATGGGGACAGGGTTCAGAGCAGCAGGGAATCATGCCCAGCTCTCTGGCAAGCTGTGACAAGATGTTATTTCATGTTGTGATTGCACACTGAACGGTTTCCTAAACTCTGTTTCAAAAATCATACATTTACGGGCACGCTGCCATCATGTTGTGAGTAAAGGAGCCCTGTCCCATTTACAGGCTTCATCTGGTGAAGCTTCACTGCTCCAAGTCAACTCAGCAAATGCTTCAGTTTTTGCAGAAACACAGAGTTAAAAATACCTAAGTCTGAAAAGCGCTTTTACGCTTTTAAAAAAAAAATGCTATCCTGAATTTATCAACACTTATATTTGCAGGTCACACTTTACTTGCACTTATAAGTTTAAGCCTAACCCTTCTCATTACTTCAATGCTGCTTTCAAACCTCTAATGCATATTTAAGTGGTAGCATTAAAAAACAGTGTGTCAACTGCCATTGATGTGCGATGTAGGGCACTGACCCTTTGAAGGCATTATCATGTCATTGGACCCATTAAGTGCAGCCATTTCTGTTGCTCTTAATTGGGTTGTGCAGTGTGGAGCAGTTGCAAGTGGTTACAGTTTATACCATGAATTATAATAACAATGATAGCGGGTAGAGATCTGTGTGGGCACCAAAAACGTGCTCAGAGGTGGCTGAGAGCGTCACCTCCACTCAACTTGTCACCCCTCCCTTTTAAAAGTGATAGAGGTTTAATTTACAAGCTCAAAAACAGTGTGTGGGCACTACTCAGTCTATGGCTGTTAATTAAACAGAGCCTTGTCTTCCAAAGCATCGTTACTGGGCTGGTTCTGCTCATGGAATAATGTGCTGTTCCCCATGAATCCATTTTTTTTAAAGTATCTGGCCCCAAAAAAGAAACCTGATACATCCTATCTGCTCTTGGTCGGAAACAGCAACTTCTCCTTCCTTCATTTAATTTTTCTTTTTTTTTTCCTTTTAAAAAATTGGATGTCAGGATTCATTTGGACTAAGGCCAGGCTATTTTATGGCAAGTTTCAGCAGCTGAAAATATTTGCATCTGATTTATAAAGTTTTGCAAACGGCTGAAAACCTGAGACAGAGCCTAACGATGGTGGCACTGCCTGCCATGCTGTTGCAATTAGAGCTTGGCCCACGCCGAGCCCCTGGCATGGAATGACATGAACTTTGGAGCTCGGGATGTGTTTCCAGGGGCCAAATCAAACCTCGAGGCCCTGCCACTCCTGAAACGTGGAGGTTTCTGGATCTGCCCCAAAATTTCCTAGCCAGGACCCATTTCCAATAATTAGTAGCGTTGTCTTTAAATATCAGTGGAAGTCATGATGGTTTATCATTTGCAGCTGGACATGCATGAGTGCCCTTCTCGCTGGTCTGGTGCTCCCAAAGAACAGATAATTAAGGGCAAGGAAAACAGACTGGGAGCAAGAGCCAAATGAAATGTCCAAATGCAAACGGTGCAGTAATTGCAATGGTAACAGCGGTGATGACAGCAACAATCATTTCGAGCCTAGCAGCTTTGTTTATAAAAATGTTAGCAAAAGGTGCAGAGCTGGAAACAAATAACTTTACCTCAGCCCTTTTATTGCAAAAACATAATAAAGTGCAAGCCAAGGAGTAAATTCATTGCAAGTCATATTAAAGGTTTTGGACCAAAGTGAAGCTGTTACAAACTACATCTGTAAAAATTGTGTAATTATTATGGGTGGGTAAAATCTGGCAAGAATTATTTTCTTAAGTAAAGCGTAAAAGAGAACAGATGTGCTGTAACTGACACATTTATTTTTTGCCAGTTTCACTAATTCTGGACAAAAAAGTTGCTCTCATTTATCATATTATTCAATGGATTTCAAATTAGCGAGGCAACGGTGACTTTTTACACTGTCCCAATTTTAATGCCTGAGAAAAGAAGGGGGGTGGGGAAGGCTGTCTCACTGAAAGAAAATTAATTTGTTTTATTGGGCACTGAAAAGCCAAGCCTTTTGTCAAACAGAGAAGCAAACATATATTTGGAGGGAGAGCTAGGTCACTAGTTAAATGTCAAGGTCTGCTAAAATCAAAAGGTAGGAGGGGTGGGTGACAATGAAATCTAAGTAGAAAACCATAAATGTAAAGAAACACCACGATTTCTGGGCCAGGGTGGAATGAGAAAAATGGCCAAAGACAAAGATAGGCAGCCTGGGTCTGGAAGTAATTACAGCCAAGTGAAGACAACTGAATTCCATATTACTTTGGTGGATGTCTGTAAAGGCAGTTTGGGGAGGTATTTTGGTAAGGTTTACTTTTTGGAGCTTAGCAACATAAATTTGTTGTCACTGAACTATTAAATAAAATAGACACATGTTGGCAAAGAGTGCAGAGCCGAGGGATGGAACTGATTAAGGGACAGCCTATGAAATAATAGCTTAAATGGGCCCACTGCAGGATTTTAATATCCCATGACAACACTCAATTGTCAAATTCTGCTGGAGTGTCCAGGATGCTACTAAAATTAAGCCAGAAATTCCTAGATTTATTCTATTTTTTTTACAGCTAAGAACAGGAAATGCCAGTAAGCTGTGAGAATCGGAGCAAGAAACAAGAAACTGGGAAGAAAAGAGGATGGCCTAAAATTTTATGAGATTTCTGCCATTAAATCTATAACAAATGTCTTTCACCTACACACGATAAAGAGGCAATGTGGGATTTTAATTGGACTTTTGGCTTTTCTTCATTTGATTTAAACCTAGGTAGAATTTCAAACAATAACACTGGAACACCTGGTTAACACGTTAGATGATATGTATAGTTGTAAATTGTGGTTTTAATAGGTGCTCACTGGGGGATTGCAAAGGGTCCCATTGTTCAGCTTGGCAGATATTAAAAAAAGTTCATGAACTACTGGGATTTAAAGCCCGCTCACATGATTTTAATATTACTCCAGTAATGTAATTTGATAATTTGACCAAACTTGTGGCCAATTTGTGGACGGAGAATCTGATGGTCACGTTACGTGATTAAAGCACCCTGATACAGGACCAGGCATAAGGCCTGGTTTAATTTATTGCAACAGGCCAAGCTGGAGAACAGCACCAGTGACTGAAATCTGATAATCATCGTATTACATGGGCATAATCAAAGAAATGCCCAGAGGAAACCTGCTGCCGAGAAAAAACAGCCCAGGAACACTCAGCACATTCCTCCACTGCAGGAACCACCTGAGTAAACCTCTTTGGCAAGGAAGCTTCCTTTTCCTTCCTGGTTCAAGAAAAAGGACTCATCAGGCTTAAAAGACACCAGTCACTTGAAATGATCTTTTTTTTTTAAGCTTTTAAGAGTCTTTGGTCTATTTATGCCATCTGAGTTTCTATTCTGCCTTTAGTCCTTCATAATGAACAGAGGAAAGAGGGGACTGATGAAGTGGAAGGATTAATGGAGCTGGTTTGGATCAGGAGAGCACATTTCAAGGAACTCCCACCTCATTCCCCCTCCCTGCCACGTGTTTCACTTTGCAGAGAGGTTCTCCAGTGTGTGAGCTTGGGGTGATTTAACCTGCACAGCCCCAGCTGGCTGATTGGTCCTCTACCCTCCCCAAATGATGAGCAAATCAAGGTGACTCCAACACAGGGTGTCATCAAATGTTTGAGAGGACCAGCGGATCATAAAACCCAGTGTGGACAGTGGGGCTGAGCTCTGTGGTTGGTGGTGGTGCTGAGGCTCCTGCCAGGGCCAAGTGTGGGGCTGTGTCCCATCCTGGGATGGTTCTGTGGAACATCCTCCCCCATGGCTGAGGGTGGTGCTGAAGCACCCTGCTGAAACACACCATCCTGCTCCTCCCTGCCTGCTGGCCTGAAGGATCTCCTGCTCCAGAGCAGCTCAGCCCTTGCCTCTGCTCCCAGGTGAAACACCAGAGTTAAAAAACTTGAATCACAGAATAGGTGGAGTTGGAAGGGACCCAGAAGCATCACTGAGCCCAGCTCTTCAGTGAATGGTCCATACAGGCATCAAACCCACAACCTTGGTGCTGTCAGCACCATGCTCTGACCAGCTGAGCCCATCTCAGGGTCAGACTGTCA
>VZTH01007922.1:129840-147313 GCA_013397815.1 Aleadryas rufinucha | reverse complement strand
ACCCAGAGGAAACCTGCTGCCGAGAAAAAACAGCCCAGGAACACTCAGCACATTTCTCCACTGCAGGAACCACCTGAGTAAACCTCTTTGGCAAGGAAGCTTCCTTTTCCTTCCTGGTTCAAGAAAAAGGACTCATCAGGCTTAAAAGACACCAGTCACTTGAAATGATCTTTTATTTTTAAGCTTTTAAGGGTCTTTGGTCTATTTATGCCATCTGAGTTTCCATTCTGCCTTTAGTCCTTCATAATGAACAGAGGAAAGAGGGGACTGATGAAGTGGAAGGATTAATGGAGCTGGTTTGGATCAGGAGAGCACATTTCAAGGAACTCCCACCTCATTCCCCCTCCCTGCCACGTGTTTCACTTTGCAGAGAGGTTCTCCAGTGTGTGAGCTTGGGGTGATTTAACCTGCACAGCCCCAGCTGGCTGATTGGTCCTCTACCCTCCCCAAATGATGAGCAAATCAAGGTGACATCCAACACAGGATGTCATCAAATGGTTGAGAGGACCAGCGGATCATAAAACCCAGTGTGGACAGTGGGGCTGAGCTCTGTGGTTGGTGGTGGTGCTGAGGCTCCTGCCAGGGCCAAGTGTGGGGCTGTGTCCCATCCTGGGATGGTTCTGTGGAACATCCTCCCCCATGGCTGAGGGTGGTGCTGAAGCACCCTGCTGAAACACACCATCCTGCTCCTCCCTGCCTGCTGGCCTGAAGGATCTCCTGCTCCAGAGCAGCTCAGCCCTTGCCTCTGCTCCCAGGTGAAACACCAGAGTTAAAAAACTTGAATCACAGAATAGGTGGAGTTGGAAGGGACCCAGAAGCATCACTGAGCCCAGCTCTTCAGTGAATGGTCCATACAGGCATCAAACCCACAACCTTGGTGCTGTCAGCACCATGCTCTGACCAGCTGAGCCCATCTCAGGGTCAGACTGTCAGTATTTCCCCCTTCCTTCCAGGGTGGATGCTGAAGAGATCTTGGGCAGAGTTATAAACGTTCAGAGATAGTTTTTTGTTCGGTTGTTTTTTTGTTTTTTCCCTGGAGTACTTTATCCTTCCATGCACAGCAGCAAAGTTTTCCTCTGCTGTTCACCTGCTGGAATGTCAGTTCATGTTCCTCCAGCTCCAGCTCCCTGCCCCATTCCCTTTGTTCCACCTCTGCTTTCATCTGACTGGATATTTATTTCTACGCCTCTTTGTTGAGTTTCTTGAGCAGGTTCAAATAATAAAAAACTTTTCCCACGTCTCCATTTCTCTTTACTCTCTTGTAATTGTACACCTTGGTTTCCTTCTCCGCTTCCCACTTAGAAATCTTTCATAGATAACAAGACCTCCCCCAGGCCCTGATTCAGCAGAGCACTTAAGCATGTGCTTAACTTTAAATACCTTTGTAAAAGCTTTTGCTGAATCAGGATCTTAGCATTTCTCCTCATCTAACTGCTGTTCTCCCATGGTTATTTCAGTATTTGCTTACAGGAAAATCGGAGCAGAGTCCATGGATGATGTCAGCAGATTTTTGCCCCATCCAGATGAAGAATTTAGATGCACTCAGCACAAGAGTGTGGATAAGGACATGCAGCAGGAAATCTGATGCCCACCAGGCTCTATTCCATGGGTTTTATCTGTAAAAAAAGTTTTGAATACTCCCACTCTAGAGTCAGTTCCACCAATGGCTTGTAGTGGTGAGGATGACAAACCTCCCAGGCATCTAAAGATGTGTAGGATTTCATCTCGGTTTCCAGGAAGAAATTTATATCCAAATACCAGCCATATTCCATCACTTGATTTTCACAAATTTACCCCAAATGGCTGAGCTAGAGCTCTCTGTTTTTTCCCTAAGAGTTGCTAAGTACAGTTGTTTTTAAAAAAGACTTTATTGTCTTTAATAAACTGTTGATACATTAATGTTTAATTCTGTTTGCCAGGAGGCAGCAGGGTGATGAGTCTGTAATTTATTTTAAAAGATATCCTGGACCAGTGCAAATATGACTGTAATTATTCACTGCAGCTGCAGTCAGCTGTCATCCACACCAGCCCTGCCAACCACTTCCCTTGGAATATATTTTATGTACTCTGCTTATACACACAGCACCTTTTACTTTCAAACTGCATCTGCATCAAAAGTTTTCGAGCTGCAAGTCGAGTTGCAGACCTGGTCTGCTGCTCTGGTCTAGCAGGGTTTGGACTGAGATGATCTTTAAAGTCCCTTCCAACCCCAATCATTCTGTGTTTCTATCAAAACAGGACCATTATATTTAGTATAATATTTTAATATTCCTGCTCCACCATAGTTTCCCACTCTCCCTTTCTCTGCTCAGGGACTCAAGGGCTCAGAGGAAACCAAGACCAGAGAATTTTTGGACAAAATTTTCGATGTCTGGGAGCAAAGCTGGCAGAGGGAGGAGCTTGTGGGGGTCTGTGTGATCACACCTCAGTGACCTGGGAAGTACAGGGCAAACAAAAAGGACCCAAATGATATTGGATGAATTTTTCAGTTTTTCCTCTCCAATAAACGATCAAGGTAAGTAAGGGGCAGCTCTAACATTTTTTCTCCCCCTACAGTACCTTGATGAAATGTAAATTATTTCTTGAAATTTTTCTTCTTTTCCTGTCTCAGATGGGAGAGGAAGTTGATGTTTTCTAAAGGGCCATGTCACACCAAAAAAAGAGAACAGACACCTTCTTATAGGATCAAGTGCCTGTCTGGGATGAATATATATTTGGGGGTAAATTGAAAATACATATAAAAATCTTTTTGCAAGTCCCACATTTGCTTTGATGTGTAATGTGAGCTGGATAACAACAAGGCTGTGAGTATTTGGGGTTCTTTAAACCACTGTTATCAAAAATGGTCTAACTTTATCTCAAGAATGGTACATCTCCTTCTTTCTTTCCAGGCTAAAGGTTTTTATGGACTAGAATCGATTTTCTTTATTTTTGAAAATTGCTTGACCAGTTCAAAATTTAAATAGAAATAAATAGTAATTAATAGAAGATGTTGATCTCTCCCAAACACTAAGAAAATTTGGGATTAGACTGGAATGTGCTATTTAACACCATAGAACATTGTCCAGCACTGAGCTTTGAACAGAAGTATTTAGAAAAAAAACCAAATTCCTCCTTATATGCTGAAGGCTCAACACTGACCTAATGACTCCATGGGAAGCTGGGGTCATCCCAAGAAATTCACAGGAATTAGTGTTTGTATGGGTGTGAGGAGATCTGTGTGCTGGACAGCAGACTGGAGGAGACACAAAACTGTCCCTGGTAGCTTGAGGAAGTCACTGAGAGAAGGTTTGTCCAAGGATCTTGTGCACTAAAAACAGGAGTGGAAGGATACAAACTAATCTAATGAAATATACTTCCTGTTTATTTCAAAGAGCAATGGAGAAAAATCTGATCTTCCAAGAGATCCAAGCCAAATGTATCTCAAGCAGATCCAACACAACATGGGGCATCTTGTTGAACGTTGGAGTCCTGGTGGAGCCCCTGGAGAAGGACTCACAAATGTCCATTTCTGCAGGTTCCCCGTTGCACACGCCAAGCACAGAGTGCTGGAAGACAGCAGGGTCTCTGAAGGCCCAGCCTGAAATCTTCAGCAAACCCCTTGTGTCTTTCATTCATTTCAATAGGAAACGTCGTGGGACTCGGGAGATTCCATTCATTTTTTTCCAGCAGCCGTACTGAACGTGTCTGATTAAACCCCGCACGCCCGCGCCGCGAAGGAAGTTCCCTCCTCGCAGCAAACCCTGCAATTTAATACTGCTCAGGCGGTGTTTGGAGAAGAGGTTTAATTGGGATATTCCTTATCGTGGGTAATATCGGGTTGTTTCCTACAATTTGTGAGGAAGGACACGCTGTGAAGTCGTGTAAACATTGTGTGTTTGGCTGCTGAACACCAGTAAACAGCGGCGGAGCGGTGTTATCAGATGTTCAATTTAAACACACGCCCAGCTACCTCTCCTCCTCTAAATCAACAGTTTCCCTCCAGAGTGATGTCAATAGACTGCTGCACATGGTACTTTCTTTTTTTTTAATAATATCTTCATTTTAATGTGGATATTGCCTTTTCACCTGGGAGCAGGGCTCTATTGAAATTCTAATGGGAGAGCGTATTCTTTAACATGAGAATACCGAGGGCCTGCGTAGACGCGGCGCAGAATGAGAGATGGAGCATTAACTGATTTTTCTCCCTTCAGAAGAGGGGCCTATGTGGGTCAGACTCGCAGGGTTTTTCCCTTCCTATTTGCCTTCAGTTTCATAGCAACAATAATTTTAAACTTTATATGCAGCGGAAGAAAAAGGAATCCGAATGCACCTGAATTACTGTACTGTACAAGGGAATTTAATTAAGAATATACACATTAGAATTTCAGTGGGAGCGCCTATTTAATGTTACTTTATTAAGCCTTCTATCAAACCCTTTTTTATGTATATCAGTTGATATACAATTAATCTGCTCTCTTGTGAGAAAAAAATAGCACCTGAGGTGGATGAAAAGTGTCAGATTATAATAATTATAAGCAGCTGTTCACTTGGAATCACCTCTGGCCTACATGGGGGATGCTGTGAGCTACCACTTCTCACAACAGACCACCTCATTAGACTTGACCTTCCCAGCTGGGTATTTCATTTGTGTTTTTTTAATGGGTTTGTATACTGCAAATCACAACCCCTCGCCAAGGCTGGCTCTTTGTTGCTGTAACAAAAGGGAGCAATGCAACTTTCAAAAAAATGCCGCTCCTGTACGCCGGTGCAGCGCCACGGGTGGAGCGGGTGACTCCCCAGCACGGGAGTGGTGATACAGAGGACATCAACACCTTGCTTGAGGTAAATGCCTTTTTCCCAGTTTCCAGGCAGTTCTGTTCTTCTCAGTCTTCCAAGGTTAAAAAAAAAAAAATGGCTTTGTGGTTCTTCAGCACTCCAAACTCCAGTGTCAACCAGCACCGAGGTGCCCGAACGGGGGAACGGCACCCGTGGTGGAAAACATCCTGCTCCAGGCAGGGAGGGGAAAACCTGCATTCCAGTTTGGCCTGTGGACTGGAGAAAAAGCAGCAGCTTGGCCTGTGGACCAGACTGGAGGTCAGCTCCAGAGAAAATTTGTCAGTGCATGCTTCCACATGGAAACGCACACAGAGACGGAGCATTCCCACCGACGCGTGCCGTGCGCCGCATGTATACGTGCACATGTACATATAAAATTAAGAGATTAAAAAAGCTTCTGAACAATATATCTGGTTTCTTTTCCCCTTCCATTTATGTTTGTAATAAACTCACTCTCATACAATTAGCCTCAATTGTTTTTATATCTTCTGAGGCAATAATATAGGCAGCCTGGGGAATACAGTAGTAATCCGTATACCTGTGTTCATTTACCCAAATCACTATGGTTACAGCCAGGGCAAATTGTTTACTGTGAGAATCTTTGGAGCCCCTTTCCAGATACTAATGACCTTTCTGTTCATCCAATAACATCAACAAACCAGGGAGGCTGCCCACACCATTAAAGCCAATTGCCTCTCAAGTTACTGAGGGAGTTGTGCTTTTCCTCATTTATTTTCTCTCATCTGATGTAACTCACATGCCACTTTCTTGTCTTTAAAGAAGGGGAAAAACTGTGGATTATTGATTTGCTTCTGAACAGAAGACCAACCTAAAAGCCCCAATGAATTGTCACTCATTATTGAAATTACTGAACACTAATTAAACTGGCAGCTCAAATCCCAGCAGGCCACACTCATCTGAAGCTGAAATTCAGACACTTGGACAGTGGAAGAGAGAAAGCGTTAGCAACCACCAGGATTGTAATAAGCTTTGCATTAATTTTTGTTTCTTAAAGGCACATGCAAGGTTTGTCAGAGAGCAGGCAGTGTGCTACCTAGACTGAGGTCAGGCTCACAAGGCATTTTTTCCTGGTTTCCTTCCAGGAGGCACGGTTTAAAATGGGAATCCTACAGTTCCCAAACAGCGCTCGTCATCCTACAAACCACGGGGCAGCACTGGAGGGCTGTAACACGATGCAAAGCCTGACTTTGGTGATGCTGACAGAGGGCTGAGCATTTAAATCGAGTGGCTGGGTGGAAACTGAGTCAGACAATGCAGAGCTGCACACCCCCAGTGCTGCCTGAGCAATAATAAATGCTAAAGATCATCTCGAATTCATAGAGCCCAATTTATAAAGAAACATCTTTGGCCCATTTTCACAGGATGTTCAAACTCCATATAAATTATGCATGCCCATGGTTAATCAACCTCAATTTTTTTTCCTTGCCTGAGAAGTAACCCTTCATTTGTTCAACTTCAAAGAGGGCAGAACGAGCACGGAGAGGGCTGGGCTAAGTATTCAATTTGCACTCTGTATTTATGAACAAGACTTTAATGCTGGGAGCGAGGGAAGAGGAAGAGAACTGGCCTCAGTCATCCTATAGATCCCTCTTGGCTTTATAGCCCATGCTGTACAGTCCTCAAAAGGCAAGGAAAAGAACCAGCCACTGGCACTTAACAAAAAATGCTGGATCTTGGATAGTTCTAATCTGGTTTTTGGAATTAAGGCTGTCGGAGGGACATACCCAGATCCAGCACTGCGTAGGAAGCGCCCTTTATAAATATGGCCTCCTATGAATGTTCATCTCATGCCAGAATTGGTTTGGAATAAATGGCAAAACAATTTTCCCTCTTCTCTCTCTGTGCACATTTCCACTGAATTTCCCAGCAGCTGGTCCTTGGGACACGACTGGCAGAAGGCTTCCGAGTGAAAGCTGGAGAGAGAAATCTTTTAGGCAAATATCACTCTGGATGAAACACTTTGCATGTTCCTGAGAGGAGCAGGGCCCTTTTTCGTCTGACAGCCACAAAAATTGAACCTTTGCTGCCGATGCTGGAGGCTGGAATTGTTTAAAAAGTTTTTCAGGGAGCAGAGCTGCGTGGTGTAGGCACCGTGAGGTCCTTCCAGCAGCAGAGAGTTTTGGAAAGTTTAAGGAAAACTATTAATTATTTAATTCTGCTAATAAAAAATTAATTGAATTTTAGAACAAAAGAACGTGCAAACATCACCCTTCTATATTTAGGCGTGGAAACGAAGCTGTGGGTGGTGACTTAGAAAAGAAAGGAATGAAAATGCAAATGTCCCATTATATTCTGCTGAAGTGTGAGCTGATAGCATCTCTTGTGCCTTCGAGTTCATCCCATGTCAACACCAGGAAACCTGAGGGGATGGAGTCAGCAGTGGCCTTAATGTGGGACACTCCTAGATGGGACACACTGTCCACCCCTGTTTGATGTCCACTGCCACAGGGCAATGCAAACCCAAAGGCACCCATTTAAAAAGGATGCCTTGGACAGAATTGGGATTTTAAATGAAGTCTGGATATCTGGGATCTTTAGGAAAAAACCTTAAGTGTATCCATAGGTTTTGTGCCAAGCTGCATTTCTGTGTCACCTCGACAGCGAAGAGGATTGGGATGGCTGTGAATGGTGGGACACACCTGAACCATGCAGATTGTCCCTATCCAGCATTCCAGAGCTCAAGGAGTGTTTGGACAAAGCTCTCAGGCACACGGTGTGATTCTGGGGATATCCTCTGCAAGGCCAGGAGTTGAACTCAGTAATCCTTGTGGATTCCTTCCAATTCAGGATATTCTATAATTCCGTGCTGCTGCTGGACCGAATCCTGCAAGAACATATCCAGATATTCTACATCCCAAATTCCACTTCATTTTGAGCACCTAAGAAGCCCAGAGAGGTGCTTAAAGCTCATGGGCACCAGGAGGGACCTGTCCTCGGGGGCAGCTTCTTGCAGCAAAAGGAGCCAATTAACAATTGAATATCCAACAGCTTCCCAAACCTGCCCTGAGTCTTTAAAATCGAGCTCACCCCACACTTACCCCGAGTGCTGAGAAGAATTCCAGCTCCTGCAGTGGCACCCAGACAGAGGGGAGAGTTTCTGATGGCTCTGCTGGGGCTGTTAAGTGCTGCCACTTTATTGTCCTTGTGGGGGGAGCAGTTTAACAAGGCTGCTACCAACAAACAGCACAAAATTTCCAGGCGTCTCTTCTGCAAGTCACGGTCAAGAGGAAAATAATTTCCATATGCTAGCCCTGTGTCTTGATTTTTATAGGGGTCAGAGGGATATTTATTCTCCAGGGTGATGCTTAGTTTTCTTAAAAGCAAAAAAGTCATGCTCCATATTCTTTTAAAACCTTGGAGTAAACCAAGAATTGGGGTTTTAAGTAGAAATTAGGACAAATTAATATTTATTTATTTTAAAATACCCTCTGTAGCTTTACAGTAAATGGTTAGAGCACAATGCAATCCTCCTCCATACACGAAGCATCTTTTTAATATGCCCTATCATGAAATTAATTGGACATTAAATAGCAGGAGAAAGACATATAATAAAACCTGCAGTTATCACAGTTCCCAGTGTGACAATACCCAAAGGTTTGAAGGTTTAGTTAAGCTCCAAAAGTTTAAATACTTTTCCAAACCTCGTTGGGTTAGAAGCGAGCAGGCTTTCTCATCAGGATTCCCAGTATTCCTGGGTTTGGCCGTGGCTGCACAGACTGGCAGAAAAGCCTTTGTTACAAACCTCCACTAATCCCACTTGTGTCAAAAATGAGGAAATGCAGTGCTCGTGCACCAGCAGCGCAGAGAGGGAACTTAATCATTTGGATTTCTCAGGAAAAAAAACATGAAAAAATGGGGTTTGGAATTATTCCTATCCAAAATGTCCCCTGTCCTGGTTAGACTTCAGAAGGAAAAGATTAAGAAATCACATTTGAGAAACCGAGAAAGCTCTGTCCAAAGCTTAGGCATGCCAGCTGTGACTGAGGACTTGAAAATCTTGAGCAGAAAGTGTCTTTTTCTGCAAGAATCCAAGCTTCTTAAGTTCATCTTTTTTTTTTAAGGCTCTTTGGACAGCTCTAATTGGGTTCCTGTGTGTGCAAAACAAGCGAGTCCAGAGTGTAACAAGATGCTGAAATTATACCAGAGGCCTCTTGGAAATTAAAGCTGGATGCCCTCATTTCTTTGCAGAATCCATGTCCTGGCTGTCTTTTGTCTTCCAGAAATCCAGGCTGCCTCCCATCCTGCTGTGGTGTACACGGAGTGTTGGGAGTTCACCCACCCAGGATGGCTGGGAGGCAAAAGCCCAGCACACAGAAAAGACTGATCACCAAAAGCTCTGCACTACCCAGAGCACCTCTCCAAAAAGTAAAAAATCCCACAGGAAAATGCTTTGTTAAAAAAAACCAACAGCACTTTTTATTTTATTTTATTTTTATAAAACCCCAGATTTTTAAAAACATGCTTAAAATAGTTGCAAACCTAATCTGTCCTGAAAAAAAAAAAAGATCTTTACAGGGAAAAAAACCCTCAATTTTTGTGTTATTCTTAGGAGGTTTTTGCATCTGGGTGTTCCTAACATTTCCAAAGTTTTCTGAGACCAGGCTGGGAGCAAAACCTTTCCTTGGAGACCACTGCAGTTGTGCGACAATATGGCTCTTCCCTGGCTTTATTTTTGACTTCCTGGGAGAATTAAACAGATTGAAATGTACTGAGTTTGGGAGTGAAGGAAGAAATGTCTTAATTAACTGCCCGGAGAGCCCGATTCCAGGCTGGATTGGCATCCAGTGTCATCTCCAACACGCCTTTCCTGGTCCAGAGGCAAAGAAAAGGTGCTGCAAAGGTACAAAAACATTTTTCAGCTCCCGTTTTTCAGAGCTGATAGAGAGTGACATCACCAAATTTCTCTTTTCTTGCATTTCATGGGAATGTTGTGGGTTTTTATCCCCCTCGGAAGAGATATCTGAGGATAACACTGAATTTTCTGATGAGCAGCCCATGGCAGGGGTGTGGAATTAGGTGATCTGTAAGGTCCCTTCCAACCCAAGGCATTCCATGATTCCATGAAATTCCCGTGAAAACACCACGTGCTGGGAAGAAGCCTGGCAAGACTGACAACTTGGGGCTGAGCTGTGTGGCTGAATGCTAAAGACTCCCAGAATTTAAGCTGAGATTTTATATCAAGCAAAAGACTAAGTCAGCAGTGGTGACAAAGCCTGGAGTCCAGACCACGTAAGAAATCATGCTTGAAAGAGTATTAAAAGTACTTTGAATGTCTGAATTCCTTTTCTGGGGAATGTATTTAATCCCAAATTATTTCAGATGTTTTGATCCCTCTATTCTGACTTTTTCAGTGTCTTTTTCTAGACAAGAGGTGTCAGGCAAGGACCACCTCAAAAAATAGCCTGGTTTGACTCAAAGACAGATCCCGGTGCTAAATGAGGGAGAACCTCTCATTCCAGCTGAACAAAAGGAATTGCCAAACACTTGCCAATCCAGGAGCAGAATTGAGAAGATTAATTCTAAATGCTCCTCCAGCTACTTCTTAAAACTGGTTTGGCTTGAGCCTGAAGAGGCAGCTACTTAAGCACTTGAAAGAGACTAAAGGCTCAAGTCTAATCTCGACTACTCAAATGCAGATCACCAGGTATCTCAAAAAATCCATGATTGGACTTGCACATGCATGCCCAGGAGTACATTTTCCAAGACACACAGAGATGCAAACCCACGGATTAGAGATTAGAAATGAGCTGCCACTGTTGAACTCAAATTTATGTGTTATTTTTTTTTTTCTTTATCGTGACCTTCCAAAAGAGTTTGTTTGATTTCAGTGTTGTGGAAGATACTGAATTTCAAAATGTTTGACGAATCCCACGCAATTCTCAAAAATAACTCTTTCATTTGTTATTGCAATGGATTGATTTTTTCTTTGTCTCTACAAATACATGTCGGAGCGTAGGAATTTAAAGCACTTGTGAGATTTTCAAGACTGTGCTGGAAAATTTAACCAGCATTCATTAGGAAAGGTGGGAAAGGTGGGTATCTGTGGGCTGAGGGCAGTTTCTCCACATCTCCAATAGTCCTCATGTCCCCTCACCACTGATCCATGCAAAGTTAAAATATAATGTGGAACCTTGGTCTGGTTAGTACCAGACTCGAGTTTTGGATCATCTGGAGATACAAAGGAACTTTTCCACCTCAGGCTGACGAATGGACTTAGCTGTTTAGGATCTCTAAGCACACTTGTCTCCCTCAAGTCATCAGCAGGGCCCATATAAAACTTCCAGAATGCCCAGGAAAATCCCATTTTTATAGCCAGTCCTTGTGCTCTTCCACCGTGCAAAGAGAAGTTCAGCCAGATGACCCACAGGTGGAATCCATTCTTCCTCCCATGCATCCAAAAATCCCCCAATTTCCCAGAGTCCTAAAGAGCCTGGATCCCCTTTGGCCAGCACCAGCCTCCCTCTGGCACGTCTGGGATGTGCCTTGCCAAGAACTGACAGCACAAACCCTCCTGGCTCGTGTCCCATCCCTCTGCAAGGGCTGGTGCCACCCCTGCCCCCATGAGCTGGCACTGCCTCCCCTCCCACAGCCCTGGAATGGGAGCCACAGGAAAGTGGGAATCCTGAAAAACCAGCCGGAGCAAGTCATGCTCTGGATAGGCTTGGAAAAGGGAGGGGTCAGGAATTTGTCACTCAGGGAAAAAAGGTGATTTTCAAGGAGAGGATTGCTAGGAATGAGCCTGGTTTCTCCAGCTCTGAGCACATTCCTCCTCCAGTGGGGATAACAGCCATGGTTCAACACACCCCGGGTTATGCTGATGCAGATTCCTCCAGTGAGGCTGGGAAGGGGAAAAAAAGACAGTTTCAACCAAAATGCTGCTTTTGCTCACCTGTTCCCTCCTCACACAAGTAAAAGACAATGATAGAAAATCAGTTCTGTCACTACCTTGGCAGAGAGGTGCTAAAATCTTTCATAGTCAGGTCATAGTGTGATCATTAGAGATTAAAACTACACAAATATTGCCTGCACACACAGATTTTATCTGTTTAGCACCTACCATGAGGTGGGTGCATCCCAAAAAACCACAGAAGTCAAGATTTTCATCCTTCAAAGGAATAAAAGACATGACTGTCCTGACCAAGAAGCAGGAATGGGACAAACAAAAGGGGAAAGAAGATCAGATGCTGCAGCCCCAGGATGGGGGGCTTTTTCCCAGAATTATTTGTGAACTTGGGGTGGGAGTTGGTTGCCTGTTGCTTGTGCCTCACTGTTTGCTTGTCTTTAACCTGGTTTCCAAGTGAAATGAGGCTTAAACAATCCCACACTCCGCAGAACCATCTGTCAGTCTGTCAGTCCTCCCAGGGACCTTTTTAACCTGTCGGACAATTTCAACCAAATTTCACAGAAGAAATCAAACTGCTGGGATTTCTTCCTGGAGTGCTGGATTTTCTGTAGGACGAGTGAACCTCCTGGAGATACTCTAAATAACACAAGTGCCTTTTCACTCCCTCCACAGGCTGGCACCAGTTGGGCTGAGGACAGTAGGAATCCACAGTTTAAATGGGAAGATAAATTCCTCTGTGCTTCCCATCCCTAAGCTCAGTGTCTCAGGCGTGATGTCAAAACAGATTTGCAGAGAACCATCCTGGCTGAATAATTTATTGTTTTGCCAACTTATGGCCATGCTTTGTCCATTTAGATAATAAAGACATTTCTGGTAACATCCTGCCCATGAGTCCAGGTGGGCAGTTTAGGAAGCTCACGTCATTCCTTGTTCTGAGGGAAGGGTAACTTCCTGAATTTCTTCAGGACAGGAGATAATTCATTTGTTGGTCCTCTTAAAAACCTCAGATGATGCCAAGTTGAACACTTTGTAGAAGATTTCTGATTTCGTGTGTTGGTTTCTTGCTTGATGCAACCCAATATTTCCAAAAACCTTTTTGTTATCTAGAATTCTGGACTTATCAACATAATCCTTGTCTGATAAGCACTTTGAAAAGTTGACCCATACAGAGAATTACTGAGTTTCTGGGATGGATTTGGAAGAAGATCTTCCATTCTGCTATGATTTCAGAGTCTGGAGTTTTAAAGAAAAGGTTGATTTATTTCCTTGTCCAGTTCCCTTTGCCTGTGATATTGTGAGTACTGGAAGAATTTGTTTTTACTCCTGTGCATGATGCTTCCCACACCTTTGAATATTCCATTTACTGGACAGAAGTAACCAGAGATTTCCCAATATGCTTTGCCAAGGGTTTGCTTTCCATACCTAGAAAGCTTTGGCATCATGTTTGGCTAAAAAAGGGTGTGTCAAAAGCAGCTGCATGAAAAAACTCGTGGGAATATGGTGACTGGGGACTGAAAATCCCAGTGAGCAGCTGGGGGGCAAAAAGTTGAGGCAGTTTGGGAATGCAACCAAAAGGGAAGGATTCCTGAAACCCCCAGAGCAGCAATCCTTCCCAGTATCCATGGCTTCTATTTGAACTTGGAACTCAAATTCCAGGGCTGCTCTCCAACACTCTCACCTCCTTTACGAGTAACATGAAAATTTGAGACAAACCCTTGCTGCAGAGAGAGGAAACTTCAGGTGAATGCCCAATTCCTGCAGCCTTTTTGGGGGATTCTGAACAGCTTGGATTCCTCCTTCTCCATCCCCTGCTCTCTTCCTCTCTTTCTTCCTCGTTTAGATCCAGAGAGCTGAGTGAGGATGGGCAGCACCACAAAACTGGAGGGTGTCCCACTCCTCCAGCACCAGCAAAAGTGGCTGTGCCTCTGTGATTTATTGCAGCCTCAGAGTCGTGTTGGTATCCTTAGGGGGGTTGTAACTATTTTAAACCTCCATTTTCATATAGCTTGTCCATAAAAATTCACTCCAGGATGGAGATATTCCCAGCAAAGCAATAGCTTACATGAGTGGGGGGGAAAAAAAAATCTCACAATGTTTTCAGAGGTTTTATGTCATTCTGCTGGAGGTTTTCTTGATTCATCCATTTTGGCTCTTGTGTTTTGCCATAAAGGTTGCATAAAAAGGGATTTAAATAATTAAAAAAACATATCACATAAATATCAAAATGAAAGTTGAGTTTAAATATATATTTATTAATAAGATTGTTCCAAAATTTCAAGAGTTGAGAACCTTTTCTGATTATATCTCTGTAAATCTGCATTTTGCCTTGTGTTCCAAGTGCAGTGGCACAGCTCAAATTCTGAGTTGACTGAAACCTGTATAAAGCCCTAAGTAAGTGCTTTTCCAAGGATATTTCTCTGCATTATGCTCCAGTTTGACCTGGGAATGGTCTTCAAAATCCAGAGCCCCACTCTTGCCTGATAGATAATGCCATAGGGCTACATTAGTCCTCAGGCTCTGAGAAAGATGTAGCATTCCATCTGTTTCCCGAATTATCCCAGAGCCAGATGAAATCCAGCCCTTTGTGGCCTCCCTTCTCTAGTGGGGATAATAGGCATGGTTCAGTACATCCTGGTTTATGCTGATTCAGATTCCTTCAGTGAGGCTGGGAAGGGGAAAAAAAAGACAGTTTCAACCCAAGTGCTGCTTTTTTCTCACCTGTTCCCTCCTCCCTCCAAATAAATGACACCGGTAGAAAATCAGTTCTGTCGCTTCCTTGTTAAGAGAGGTGCTAAAATCCTTCATAGACAGGTCATAGTGTGATCATCAGATAACTAGAATTATATAAATATTGCCTGCATACCCAAATTTTGGGGTATTATCCAGTCTCCCTTCTACTCCTAATGCCACACTACTCACATCACCCATATAATCAAAGTTATTGGAATAAAAGTGTGCAATTTTTATGAATAATTAACAAGTTCTGAATGCCTTGTGAATAATGCATTGATAATATCATTTATCCACGATAGAGTGTGTAACATCTGCATTAAAGGAGCCCCAAATTTGGATTTGAAAACTTACCCCTAATTTGGATTTGAAAACTTATCCCTCCTCATCTCTCCAAGTTTTGTCCCATGAGAAGAGATCTTGGGCAGCTCCTCTGCCAGAAAAGCATCTGAAACCACCAGAGTTTTAGCAAAAAGCCAATAGAAGAGTTAGCTTTAAAAAAAAAAATCTAAATAAAATGTTTTTTAAATAGAAAGAGATGGATGAGAAGAAGGGACTCACTTTTGATCACTGTCCATAAAGAGGCAAAATTGACTGGTTCACTCACCTGTTCCACCAGCCACCACTTCCAATGGATTTGTCACCTTCACAACTTTCACAGGTGTGGTTTAAATCAAAATTAGAATATTCCTGCCTGTCTGGTTGATTTTATGCAAGATTTATCATCCCTTGGAGGGGCAGCTGCCAAGCCCATGGTTGGGAACAAGCCCTCCCCTAAAATGGGTGTCACATCAGGGGGGACCTGCTCCTCACAAGTGCTTTTTGTATCACTTGTGACTGTGAAGGGAAAAAAAACAACACTTAAAATCCAGGTGGTTCAAACTAACAAGACAAATCTCACCCTGACACGTTTTGTTTATAAAATACCCAAAAGCTTCCCAGAAGAAAGGAGCAAGCTCGATATTTGCGGGGATAACAACAATATTTGTTGTGACAGAAAACAAAAATACAAATCAGTTTTCCCGGCAGAAACCAGTCCAAAACTGACAGGACTGAGGGAAATAATCCAATTCTGGTTTTGCTCACTTTGGAGTCTGCAAATGACACAGGTCCCTGCCAGGGGGACAGTGCTGTGCAAAATGGATTATGGATGTGACATAAACCTGGGATCGTCCTCTGACCCTTCTGATGCACATTCCTGTGTTAAAGGGGCTCCAAGAGAGCTGGAGAGGGAATTTTGACGAGGACCTGGAGTGACAGGACAAGGGAGAATGACTTGAAGCTGCAAAAGGGTAGATTTAGATGGGATAATGGGAAGAAATTCTTCCCCTTGAGGGTGGGGAGGCCCTGGCACAGGGTGCCCAGAGCAGCTGTGGCTGCTCCTGGATCCCTGGCAGTGTCCAAGGCCAGGCTGGACATTGGGGCTTGGAGCAGCCTGGGACAGTGGGAGGTGGCCCTGCCCATGGCCTTTAAGGTCCCTTCCAACCCAAACCATTCCATGATTCCATAATTCCATGTCACCTGCCTTCCTGATGTCCGTTTGATGCCCACCTGGGTGTCTCCGCTGGAAATATTTCCTTTGTCTCGTCTCCTTCCAATCCTCCATCCTGAGGGGAAGCTGTGACAAAGAGCAGGAGTTCTCTTGCATTTTGGGGAGTTTTGTGAAAGCTGAAGTTGAAAATTGTGATTTTTCTGCACTCAGGGAAGACAGAGAGCTGGGGAAAAAACCCTTCCCTGCTGTCCCAACTTGGGAATCGGGCATCCCAGGGAGCCTGCTGATGTCCAGGGAGGTGGAGAAAAAGTTGGATGTGAACTTCTGAGTGCTGAATGCTTCTTCAATACCTCATGGTAAGGTTTGCAAAGAAAGGGAAAATTAAATGGGTGGTTTGCCCGTGGCTGGGAGGGTGATCCTTTCAGCACTGCCCTGACATCATGGAGCTCCCATCCTGGGGAAGATTTAATTCTCTACTTTCCCCATTTTCTCCCTGACAAAGACACTGAGGAGAGCAAAGGCAAATCAGAGAATGATGTCAAGTCAATGTAAATAAATAAAACCACATTAAACTTCTCCTACTGAGGGGTGAAGGCATTTCATGGCCAGTTTCAAACTTTAGACAAGCCTTTAGCCTTTTGTTAGTGTTGTTCTCACACTTGTTCCCAACACCTGGGCAGGGGGGTGAGGACAGGGGGTTTGTGGTGTGGTCAGAGAGCTGGAAAAACTGGAGAGCTGGAAAAACCAGAGACTTTGCCTCAGAGTTTGCTGCTGGAGATACAAATCCCAGGGACCACTGGCCTGAGGGAAAAATGAGCCCAGAGATCTGAAACTCAGACCAGATCAGGTTTTGTTGCTATTGAAAGAGCCTTATTTATTCTTGTTTTGCCAAATACCTCTAGAAGCAATATATTTACACATCTCACAGAGAGGCAAAACAAGTGGCCACACCGGGGTAAACCATTTCTGAAAATGGCAAACAGCTTTTGAAAATAAAAGCGCCAGCCCATACTGGAGGAAAGGAAAAAAAAAATAAATTAATTTTTCAAATGTTCCCATAAAGGGCCTTTATTCTGGTGCTTCATCTTTCTGAAAAGTAGAGCGCTGTTCTGTGGAGTTACCTTAAAAAATAGAACACACACACACACAGACACACACACACAAAACAAAAAAACATCTCCCTTTTGTTCTTATCAGGGGATGTGCTGTTATAATATATAGGTTTTGATAAGATGCATGAACTGAGCCTCTAGAAACAGGTATAATGTCGCTTTCATCTTAAATATGACAAAATGCTGATGTCCTATATCCCCTAAAAATGTGAATCAAGGCCTGCAGAGAGTAGAGCGCTGTTGTAAGAAATGCAAAAGACACCCTCTTGAAAGTGTTTCTTCCAGCAAAATGGAACAACCAAAGTAGCCTCTGTCACCCACGCCGAGGCAGCAGCTTTTTGCTGCACTTTGGCACAAGTCCACTTTTATTAGAGTTGTTGACTTTCAGGCTCCCCCTCATCTACCCCCCCACCTCTCTTTTCCCACCCCCACACCCCCCTTTTTTTTCCTTTTTCC
>VZTH01007922.1:35577-128077 GCA_013397815.1 Aleadryas rufinucha | reverse complement strand
GATTCACTCAGTTCGATGCTTTTAATACTCCCTGTTGCAATTCAAGTGGTTCTTGAGCTGTCCAAAATTAAATTTTGCCACCTTTTTTTGTTATTTACCTCGTTTTGCTTGGTTTATCTGCCAGCATAAATTCTCTTGGTTGTTTTTGAGGCATCCATCCTCCTCCTTAGCAGCCTTTGCTGCTCTTAGGGAACATCTTGCTATGGGTTCTCCCCTACTAGCTTGTTTTGGTGTAGATAAATCATTCTGTCCCTTCTCAATATCCTGCTCCTTCCAGGGGGCCCATTACACACATTTTATATGAGAAATCTGTTGATCCTTCGGCTACTTTGGGTAGATTTGGAAGTTTCTTTAAGTTGATGTGTTGGGAATTGTGTCCCAAGCACCATGGGGTGGGGAGAACCTTTGTCCTTGTGCCCACCCTCCTTGTGGGGCACATGCCAGCTTTTCCCCCTCTCTAGCCACGATCAGCCTGAGTTAATTTGTCTTTATTACCATTTGTAAGCGGTGGTCTTTAAAAAAAAAATTTGCTTTTTACACTATTTTTTCCCCCCTGAATTAAATCCTCTCCGGATGATTTAATGTTATTATGACTATTTTCAAGGGTCAGCTCCATCTATTTCCAGAAGCAACTCCAGTGTGTTTTCCTAGAACAAGGACCACATACTAATTTTTATGAGCTGGCCTTGCAAGCAAAGGTGTCTCTGTGCAGTGCTGGGACCGGGGCATGGCCCAGAGCCAAACCCTTCCCAAAATAAAGGAGCATTCCGTGTGTTTCTCCCCAAAAGGCTCCACTCTGCAAACATGAATCTAAAGGTTCTGTCCAAGCCCCTGCTTTTCATCTGGTTTATCTAAACCTGAGTTTTACCTGCGTGTTACCTGATCAACTGAGCCGAGCCTGGTGCTGCCACGGAGCGAGCGAGTCAGACGCGCTCGAGCTGAAGGGAAAATAATTCAAAAGTTTCAGGATTATTCTTTATTCAGACTGTGATCCCTCAGCAAAAAAAATGTCTCAGGGATGTGTGTTTATCTTGGTCTGGGCCCACTTTAGCAGTTTTTACCCTTTGGCTTCACCTCAAGCAAAACAATATCAAGTGAGCCAAAAGTGATGATAAACACACACACACTCACACACAGAGCTCTGAAGTTCCTCCTTCCAGAGCAGGGAAAAGGCTCCACCAGCATCGTGCTGGAGTTCCTCTCGTTCCCAGCACTGCCAAGTGACAGCTTTATTGTTAAATAAAACAAATTAATTGCCCCAACTGTCTTAACTAGTTGCTAGAAATGAAATTCTTCACTTGTTTAGCTGCCAAAAATAATGACAGAAATATAAACACGTTACAAAACCGAGGGTTTCTCAGGAAAGCTAAATATAATGGGTCTAATTTTGCCCTGGGCAGATGCACTGGGGCACTTCCCAGTGACTTCTGAGGGAATTTCATGAGTGTTTTTAAAGGAGAGTGTATCCCCCACACTTGACATATCAAGTGCACATCCCTCTCTCGCTGTTATTTTTACTCTTTTCTCCTGTGTACCAGTGCCTTTGTGCCTTTCTCTTTGCACAAAGACTGATCATAATCATTTCAAAATTTGCTTGTGTTCCTTACAAGGCTTGTGTCTCCCTGAAAGGATTTCCTGCAAGCCTTAGAAGGAGAAAAAACCATTTTAAGTGCGCTCAGTGGAGCTGGATGTTTTGAAAAGCTTGGCTGATTCCTTGGCATTCAGGAAAACCAGATGCCCCTGCCCTCGCACAGGCAAACACCCACACGTTTGCTGGTAAATGGGCAGAATTTGGGAGCCTCTGGAGTTAGGGAAAAGGTACAGAGAACATCCCGACGAGGTAAAAGGAGAAGTAATTTAATTGTCTAACTCCTTCTGTGCTCGAGAATATCAGACAGATGGGGAGGATAAAACAAGGAGCTCAATAATTAATTTTCATGTTCCTCACTAGTGGGACCTCTTTAATCCCTGTTCCTGTGATTATAGAGAAAGGTTGGATTCTGAAGTTTCACTCATTAGCTACGTGTTGTATGAAAATACCTGTATTTTCAAAAGGAATAGTGACAAGAATGAAAAATCTCAGCTATTAGAAATATCTTGGTGTCAGGGACTTTTGTGAAAGAACAAAAACTCTCTGATTCCCTCAGATAAATAATGAAACAGATGGTTGTTGGGGGGTTAAAGGTCAAACCTTCCCCTGTTGACTAAAACACAAGGTTGACTTAAAAGATTTCCCGAAGTTATTCAAGATGCAGCACATCAGCCTGAGTCTCCTGCCTCCTAATGAAACGGTGTGGGCTTCCTTGGGAGCACAGGGCCATTCCAGGGGCTCCTTGCAGGAATTCCAGCACCCATTCCAGCTCCACGCCGAGCTCCTGCAAACAGCATCTCCAATAAACGATATTAGTCAATAATTAGGGGAACTCATCCAGGGATATAGGTTAGGGAAAGGCTGAATAGCAACATTTAATCCATTTCCTAAGCAAACCTCTCGCTTCTCACCTGAAACAGGAGTTGATAAAGTCGCCACGGAAATCTGGGAAGTTCCCAGAAAATTACCAAAAACTCAATTTGGAGAAATGGGAAGAAAACAAACAAACGCTGTGTGTGGGGTTGAGCCTCTGCATTCATTAGCAGGCTCCTGCTAAAGGAGAGCAGGGCATTTTTAAAGCAGCCCAACTAAAGAGACAGATGCTGGAGCTCGGATGATTCGACACAATTCGAGCGCAAATTGTCCAATCACTCAAACCCACAAACACTTCAAGGTAATTTTGGTAAATCCCTGTTGTGATCTAATTTCTTATTAAGGAGAATAAAGCAGGCTGCCACTGTAATTCATCAGCCCCTTGCACTGCAGAGAGAAGGCTGGAGTTCATTTCATGCTTTTCACTGCAAAAAATAGGCTTCAATTTCTGGAATTACCAGCAACAACCTTTGACTAAATATCTACATTGGGGTTTTTTTTTATTTTGCTAAATAGAATTTTAAGCTAGAAAAAAAAATAGTAGCTAAAATCTGAGGAGGCCATTGAGATCAGAGTTGATTTAAAGACCAAATCCATGAGTATTATGGAGGAGATTCCAAGGTTCAGAGCAGAGGACACCTTTGGCTTCTTGAAAGGGCATTGCTGTGGTGCAGAGCAGTGAGGTGTCACATTAAATGTGCCCTGTCTGCATTATTGCTGCCTTCCTCAACACAACCAAGCATCCCTTCCTCATCCAGAGCTAGACCTGGCTCCCACAACCCTCCCCAGCCCACCTCTGCAGGCTCTTGCACCTTGAGAAGTGCCCAAAGGGGCCGTTCCCCACAACAAGGAGAAGCTGTGGGCATTTGGTGTGCAGGATCCTGCAGGGTGGAAAAGAGACAGTGGGGCAAACTCTTTTTATCCTGTGGGCAATGTTATAATCCCCATGGAAATTTTCTGCCGTGATGAAAGGCAGCTTTCACAAAACTGAAGGGAAAACCAGCCTGATTTAGAAAAACCAGTCTGAGGGCCAAGAAGTGCTTTAGGGTCAAGTGTCTCCTCCAAGCTGGACAAAGCAGATCCTCATGTGCAACTCCCCCATCTCCTCCTAGGACTCTCCTTACATCAAAGCCACTCTCTGCAGGCATCATACAGCAGGACAAAGTTCTCCACCCCTGGAAGTGTTTGAGGCCAGGCTGGATGAGGCTTGGAACAACCTGGTCTGGAGGAAGGTGTCCCTGCCCACGGAACCGGGTGATCTTTAAGATCCCTTCCAACCCAGGCCGTGCTGGGGTGATTCTGTGAGCACCAGGGTGGACAATGCCTCGTGTGGGTGTACCCACGTGTGTCCACGAGCGTGCAAGCACAATTCCTGCTGCTTGCACACCTTTCCCCACGTCCCCATTCCGTGTCCCTGCCATCCTCTCACCGCCACCACCGATGTTACAAACGGCCCCGCTGGCAGCAGCAGCCACGGGAATGCAATAAGTAAGACAAATAACAACCTCTTATGTGGTAATTTACAAATAAAAGTTCATTTTCCTTTCAAGGAGGAGCACAGTGTGTGTGTGTGTGTGTGAGCAGAGAGGGAATTCCGCGTCTCCGCTGCCACGGGGACGAGGGACGTGCAGCCACAAGTCGACCTGATTTTTTTTTCTTTCCCAAATACAAAATGACCTGTTACAGCATCCCAGGGAGAATATGAATTAGCCCAGGTCAATAGGAGGTCAAATAGACAGGGTGCTAAAATCCCTTTACTACTTTGTAGTATCTTATGCTAATTCAGTTCCCTTCTCTGTGATAAACAAAGCCAGTTGAAAGTAGATAGCATCACACAGTGATGGGTCCCAAAGCTACAATTTAATACAAATCTAGTAATTCCATTATACAACACATCCAGTTCATTTAGAGGCAACGAATACTTAAGAAGGTCCAGGATTGAAATGCCTCAGCTGATACTTTAAAAATATAAATAATCCAGTAAAATTTCATTTGTCACATAAACCTAATGGGTGTGTGTGATGGGAACGCTGTCTGTCCTTTAAAAGATTTCTTAAATGCAATTCATAGGTCCTAAGTCCTTTTACACCAGTATTGCAGGGGTTTAGGCACATAATCAGCAGATACAGAATTAAAAAACCACAATCCTCTCTGTTTTCTCTTTGCAAAAGGTGATATTATAAGAGTCTAACGAGAATTGCCGAATTAATAAAGCTGAACCTCTCCCGGTGTTTTACAGGTGATGCTTTTCACCTTGGAAGGGTTTTACAAGAGGACGCAGCCACCTCGCAGCACCTCTGGGGCAGAGGAGAGGAGAGTCGTGAGCCAGGAGCAGCAGGATGCTCTCGGGAAGCGCCTCTATCTCTAATTTTATCACGGATGCAGAGTCCGAGCTTGAGGAGGAGCCTCCCGGGCCGGTACTTTGAGGGTAATCCACAGCATCCAAGGTGAAACTGCTTTGCAAAGTGTCGGGATTGTTATGGAAATGTTTAAAAACGGAGAGGTGAGTCCCACGTCTCTAAAGAGACAATCAGAAAGCAGTTCCTGGGAGATAAAGAGGTGTGAACAGCTGAAGGCTCAATGCTGCTGGTCTGTTTGTTCTCCGAGAGAGAACTCAGGGCAGGAATGAAAAGAGAGGTGGTGATGCAACCTCAGGTCTCTAAAGCAGGTGCCTAAATTAGGGATAGGAACTTCCCAAAGCCTGACAGGGATATTCCCATGAAGGGAGACCGTCCTCTTCCATCTTCCCGTATTATTGATGCTTTATCAGGCCACAAGAGGATTTATCATTGCTGCTTGTTGTTCCTATCAACTTTAGCAACTTCTATCCACGTCCGGGTATAAAATTTCATGTCTTCCAGAGGTTTGTTTTGGATGCCAGGTTTTAGACTGGATCTCCAGGCAGACACCTCCCAGCTAAGATCAGAGGACAGCTGCGAGAACAGCGACAGAGCTCCTCTCCCCGCTTATTTGTAGGTTTGGGTGATTCACCTGTGGCTTGTTACGAGCTGGGAGATAATTAAGAGGCTCTTAGAGAGGCTGGATTTCTCTGGGCCGTTCTCCTTGGAGATGCAGCATTCCAGCCCTTTTCTCTGCCCTCCAAGGAGGGGGACAGCAAGGTTTGGTCAGCGCTGGGTTAGGGACGAGCCCTGGGAGCAGGAAATCCTCTGGCTCTCCCTGGGAAAGGTAAATACAGGTGGGGACGGAACAGCAGCACCCCAGGAGGAGGAGGGGAGTCCTGGGAAGCGTTTTGCAACTCGGAAGGAAATTTGCTGCTGCTGCTGGATGGAGTTTTTTGCCGTCTGCTTGACATCCTCTTTCCAGGTGAGTGCCAGTGACCTTTTCACACGTCCTGGCTGACCTCATGTCCTGTTCTCCAACCCTCTCTGTACGAAATCTGTGGAGCCAATAGATCAGTCACGTCAGATGCCAGCTGGGTTTTTGTTAAGTACATCATCATTTGGGCAAGATGAGCTTTTGGAGGGGCAATAACACTTTTTTGGTAATGATCTCAAGGCTCTGCTGTGATTAATAGTTTTTAGAAAGCCTTGCCAAAGCCACATTAATGGAAAAGTTGTAAACTTTTGTTTTTTCTTTCATGCTGCAAGTGAAGCAATCAATGCTCAGGTGAATGAAGCTGGGTTTGTGTCACCTGGAGCTGTGAAGGAATTGTTTAATCTGTCAGTTATTTTCTTTTTTTGGTGGCAGTGCACTCTGTTTGCAGCCAAAATTTCATGGTAGAACTCCTGAGCTGTGTTATAAACTGTGTTTCTGATTTTGGGTAAAAGAATGTGTTTGCTTCAAGAAAAGTAAGTTTTAAATTGGAGATTAAATTTTTCTTTTAATAGTTTTTCACTGTATTTTAATACTGCTTCATACTCATAACTCTTGCTTTTCCCTGTGGCCTTAAAGAAAATACAGTTCAGTCCTAAATACCTGAACGTTTTAAAGACAAATTAAGAAAATTTCAGCATTGCGTGTTCTCTACTCTCACGAATTCCTTCATCCAGGCAAAGAGAATGTTATTTTATGACTTCTCTGAAGCTTTTTGGGCTTTCCCCTCTGTGCAATATTCCAAGTACTCCGAGCTCACCACTGCTCCTTACTTTTACCAGTTCTTTTTGCATCACCAAAATAATCCCAGGAGGTTCTGACAGGAAAGATGCTGAGGATAAAATGCTGCCCAAATGAAATCTACCAATTCAAATCTGACTTAAAATCTTGTTTTCCTTCTCTAAGCTGCCTTGTGTTTGAAGGAGGTTTAGGCTGTGGTGCAGGAACAATGATGTTCTTACAACTGGCCCAAATATGAACAGTTCAACAACTGGTCTGGACTTTAATTATTGTGCAGAGCAGAAACTTCAGAGTTTAGGCTTAGAAGCAATACCAGATGAAAGAAATGATGCATTAAATAGTAGTTTCTCTCTCTCCAGTGCCCTTTTGGTGTGCATTCCAGCAAGGAAGTCCTGCAAGACCCTCCAGCTTCCTGAGCTGAGTTCAACTGAGCTACAGAAAGAGTAATCACGAGGATTTTTAAATTTTTTTTGTGGGGTTTGGGCTTTTCTTTTGAAAATTAAGATGCATTCTTGCTGTTCTGTTTCTACACACCCAGTATTTATTTCTGCAGCTTAACCTGAGCTCACGTTGGTGAGATTCAATGAGTTCCTGCCCCACTGAGGTCTGTGGGAAGAACAAACCATTTATTTCCCTGGATGATAAGGGTCTTACATGACTTCTCAGAGTATAAAACCAGCCAAAACCTCACATCTTGTTCCACCAAGCACTGGTGCAGTCTCTCCCCAAACTGTGCATCCAAGGACACGGATGGGACAATAACAGGGAGCACACAGTGCTGCAAGGCTTCTCTCAAAGCTCAGTCTTTCCTTAGGCTTAACTCTTCCAGGAGCAGCAGACAGCACCTGTGAGCAGCTCAGCTGCAGCCTCATCTTTGCATTCAAGAAGAACTCTCATTATTTCAGCACTTCTTCAATCTCTACATAAAATCTGTTCCTTTCCTAAATGTCTCTTTCCTTTTATTTCCTTCCCTCTTCTGACAATCTTTCTCAGAAAAAAGCAAAAAAAAACCCCTGAAGTGAATTTATTTAAGCTTGAAATGCTGTCCTGGTCTGGAAAAACAAGGCTTCCCTGATTTCCAAGCTTTCTGTGTGAGACTTTAACGAGTCACATCTGGAGGTTCTTCCCGTCATGTTCCATTATGAACCTTTATGGGCAATTAACTGGTTGGGTATGAAAACACCCACTCTGGTAATGGGTCAATGGGCACATCCAGTCTCAGAACTCAGCTCAAATTGTTAAGTCTGTCTCCAAAAGAAAAAGCAGAGTGTTTTCATTTGTTGAGGCTGTTTTAGAGCGTGGAGTAAACACAAAACTTTCTCTGATGCATAAATATCAGCTGGTGGAAATGATCAGAGCTCCTCCCTCCTCATCTTGAACTTTAAACAACTGGCAGCAGCCAAATAACAGCTTGTGGGTGATTGCACTTGTTGTGGCCATAAAACAGTTGAGATGATCTAAGTTACTTGAACTGTTCTTGGTTTAGAGGTATTAGTGGATTATTAAAAATACAGCCCACATTTCCAGCTCTAGCAGGAGCTGTGCAGCCAAAAAGTCTCCTCTGACCTTGAGATGTAGGGCTGGGTCATTGCTCAAGGTTTTTGCTTCTTTCTTTTTGTGTTTTCCCTCCCTATTTTCTCCCTGGAGCTTTACAAGTGAGTGTTTCCCCCTGGATATTTTCCAGGCTGGTTTCTGAACCAGAGCTTGGTGTTGAGTTGTGCTGGTACCTTCAGCATCCCAGGAAGGGGCAAGGGAAGCCAAGTTTGGTGTTTTCCACCTTGGGCTTATTCCTGACCTGGGATGGGAGCAGATTCAGCTGCAGGTTCCCAGGGCAGTGGCTGTTTGCATCTCAGCCATGCTCTGCTGCCTCAGCCCCAAATTTGTGCAACACAAATCCCAAAGAGCAGCCTCCTTGCCCTTGTCCATGTGGGAATTCCTTCTCCAAAGCCTTCTGTGGTGGTAGGAGTGGAGAAGAGAAAGAGTTTTCCATGAACATTGATGGTGCAAAGCAGGATTTGGAATGGCTACAGCACATCAATATGTTGATAAAATGCACTTTAATTAAATCCTAATGAATTTGAGGCCCGAATTTCAACAACAAAATGAGGTTTAAGATGAAGTACTGCGAGCTGGAGGGGCAGGCAGCCCCTGTGCCTTGGCTCAGCTCCTCGCTGCACGTGGGAAGTGAAAGCAAACATTGTGAAACCAGCTCAGGTCTGAACTGTCTGCTCAAAAGAGTAACATCTCTAGTTTTTGCATGAATTTTTAATTTTAGATGACACCTTTGACTGGAAGTGACAGTGGAGCAGATAATTTGTGTAATTACAGCAACAGCCATTGAGGAAGGAAGGGATCTCTCCAAAGCACATAAAACATGAGGTGGATTTGATAGTGGATGAACCCTGTAACCAGAGCTGCAGGAACCTGCTGGCCTGGGGAGGGTGTAAACCTGGGAATGTCTCAGCTCAGCTGCTAAAACATCACCAGATCAGCCTCTCTCTGTGCTTGGGTGAAGCAAAGGGATACGTGAAGTGGAAGAAGGGAAGTTTTAATGAGTCTGAGGAGGTTTAGCCACCCCTCTAGGAGCAGAAATGCTGATGCAGCTCTGGCAGCAGAGGGGGCTCGCTGCAGAAGGGAGTTCAGGGTGTGGACACAACTCCATGCACAGCACTGGAAGTTAGATTTGTCGTGAATACACGGAATCCTGAGCAGGAAAACTGCATTCCTGATGCACAGGACACTTAGCCTTGCTCACTGCCCTGCTTTCCAGCCACACCTTTTCCAGAAATGCCTTTTTAATCAGCCCCCAGGTTTAGCTCATGGCACGAACTGTCCCGAAGCTGGTAAATGTCCTTGCTGTAGTGAGATGCTTCACACTTGGCTCTGGAAAATGTTGTGTGTGACATAAAAACATCAGAGTTTCTTACAGTGAATGCACAGATATGTAGAAAAAGAAGTAGTAACCAGTAGGTATTTACAAGCCAGGACAGGAGAAACACATTTCTGAGAAGGAAATTCCCTGCAGTGGTTAGAGGGTGCTGCAAGGAACAAAGTCTCTCTAAATACCATGTGTAAGGAAAATAATCTTGGGGACAGTAATTTGTACACGCTTGAGAACTTGGTAATGATCCTAAAAGTCTGTTTTGGATAAATAGGAAATTTTTTTGCAGCTGTTTATAAATGTAAAATCAAATGCAATTTTTTTTTCATATGTTGCTTATATGAAGATCACAGCTAATTAGCCTTAGTTAAGTAAAGCACATCCTTTGAAAATTGGAGACAAGTTCCTTTGCCCTCTGTAGAATTGTCTGTTATTTACATTGTTAATATTAATATCCTGCAGCCTCTAAACTCTGAGTCTGTGTCATTGGAGACAGCCTGTAACAAACAACTCAGACCTCCAGTGAAATGACAACTTGAGCTATTTTCTCTTTTGTTTTGCCACAAGTTGAAATAACCAGAGATGAGTGGAGCCTAAAGTTCATGAGGCAAAACCCAGATTCAAGGATCATAGACTGGTTTGGGTTGGGAGGGACCTCAAAGATCACCTCGTTCCAACTGGCTGGAAAATCTGCATGGAAAAATGGCAGGAAGCTCCAGAAGGAGCAAGTCCTGAAAGCAGAGATTTATACTGAGAATTTATAAACCTGCTGGAGTTTCCTCCTGTTTTGGAGGAGTAAAGAGCTGCTGGAATTTTACCTGGTGTGAGTGAGGTGGCAGAGTGAGGTCTGTGGGTGCAGGGTGGATTTATTGTCCTGGGGACAATAAATTTATGGACAATGGATTTATTGTCCTGAGGACACAACAGAGGACATGTTGTGTCCTCTGTCACCTCCCTGTCCTCAGGCTCCTTCAGGGACCAAACCCAAGCCAAGTATTGCAGCAGCCTGGGGGTTCAGCTCCCAAAACGTGGCTGAGTGATCAGGGTATCAGTGCAGATCAGCTGGAAAACCATGGGAAATGTTCTTGAGGGTGAAGCAGAAATGAGTGGAATTTATTAACATGGAGCTGAACACTGAAGGAAGGGGGTTTGGGTGGTGAGTCAGCCACCAGTCCTGGGGAAAGGCTGCAAAAATGCAGGAATTGGCATGAAAAGCTCCCTATCATTTGTGCTTTGCTTGCACTTGGAGATTTTGGTAAAAAATGGACATTTTGTAAACTTGACAATGGGTGTGAACATGGGAAGGTCTGGAAAGGGCCTCCAGGAGCTGAGTGTCTGCTGCTGGAGTCAAAGCAAGGGCAGGAGAGAGGCTGCACATGGCAAGCACAGAACCCATCAAAACTGAGGATATTCACCAATGCTGAAGCCTTCCAGATCCAGATGGGACCCAGGGATGCCAGAAGCCTTAAAAATTAAATAAATAAACAAAAATCCCCTAATTGGCTGCTCTACTGAGCAAAGGACTGCAAATAAATATTGCCAGCAAAAAAAATTAAGTATTTACTGATAATGTATGATTAAAAAAATGAAGGCCATATAGTCCTGATCAGTTATACATAATTTTAGTAGGTTTTAGTATGTTCTGTACAGGTTTGATAGGTTTGATATTTAGGTTGCAGTTTCTAAACTCTGTAGGAGGTTTGGAAGTCCCTGTCCCATTAATTACAGTGGGAACTGAGCCCCCAGATCCCCAAACCCACTTTGAAATCCTCTGCTTAAACATATCTTTCTCCTCAGTGTTCACAAGGTTGAATAGAAGCAAAGTTTCTGGGATATGATAATTTTGTGCTGGAATAAATCTTGTATAAGTTAAAATCCCTGGAAGCTCCAAGGTAGTAGGAGTTATGTACTGGGGAATCTTTAACAAGATCACTGAAGAGATTACTGGTTCAATAAATGAAGATTTTTATCTGGGCTCCTTTGAGACAAGGAAGACACCAAGGGAGTAGAGAGAAGTAAATAAAACCCCAGTTTGGAGGGGAGGAGTTAAAAAAGGACTGGGAAAAAGAGCCAGGATATAACAGACCAGTGCATCTGACCTTGGTGCTAGGCAGAGCTCTAGAAGCATTAATAAAGGATGAGATCACAAAACATCTGGAGAAATAAACCAGTCAGCATGGTTTCATAAAGGGTAAATCCTGGCTGACAAATCAGGGGGATTTTTTTTAGGGAGATGATGTGGAAAGCAGGCATGGGTGAGAATGCTGGGCTTAATTCTGTCTTTTTTGGGCTCAGGGCACTCATCTGAAAGGGTTGCTCATCTAACTGGGGTGGGGGTTGGGGTAATGCTGGTGTAAGAGGGAGGGATGGGAGGTGTAAGTGGAGGCAGAGAAATCTTCAGCTGATTTAAAAACCCTTCTTCACTGAAAGAGTTAAACACTGGCAGGGGCTGCCCAGGGAGGTTTGGGGTCCCCATTCCTGGAGGTGTCCAGGGAATTCCTGGAGGTGGCTCTCAGGGCTCTGGGCTGGGGACAAGGTGGAGATGGGGCACAGCCTGGATTCCATGAGCTGGGAGGGCTTTTCCAACCCTAATCCTGTGATCCTGAGGGTTAAACTCCAGCATCCTCTGGAAAAACCAGAGTGAAGGTGCTCTCCAGTGGAGTGAATAAAGAGGAGGTGATGGATTAAAGCTGCACAGAACTCCTGCACAAGGCTGGGGAAGGGTGGAAGAAAAGAGTCCATCAGCTCTGCTTGAGAGAAGCTGTGCATTTTTACACTTGTAGCTGTAAATTGTGGGAATATTCACCAAAGAAAGGTTTGGCAGAACTCTGGGTGAGAAGCAGGTGTAGAACTAATGCCAAGCACAAGTGTGAACTGTGGAAATACAAGAGTTTAATCTGGGATAATGTAAAATACTTACCTGGGTCTCTGCAGCTGCCCTGCCCAAGGCAGGGACACTCTGGCATCAAATCCACATCCCAGGGTTGGGAAGGGCAGGGGACAGCAGCAGTGACAGAAGCATTTGTGAAGTTGCTACGTGCAGAGAGCCTGGGAAACGTGGATCTGTTCTCACTTGGGGGGAAAACGAGCTGTTTAAGGGATGATCTGATTTGAAGGTTTCAAGATGCTGAGGAGGAATTTGAGAGGAGATGAACTGGAGATAAACTCTTTGAGTTCGCTCAGATTCCCAGGATGTGTGTTGGTGAAACAAGTATAAAGAAAGAAAAGGAGCAGAAATAAGAACATGGAAGTGTTTGATTCAAGCAGAGTGAGAAAGGAAGCAGCCTTCATTGCCATTGAAATGTGCTGGAAAATTTGGAATAATGGAGCTGGGGGGCAGAATCAGCTCTGTCCTTTGCTAGCATAACCCATCTCTTCACTAATTCCATAGTTAAAGGCCAAATAATTAATCTTAACATGCAAGGAAAGGTGCGTGGTGGGTCAGAGGGCAGGTGGTACCTTCTGTGTGTAAATGAGCTGCCCAGGTGACACAAGGAATAGGCAGAGCTGTACCTAAAGGTGTTTTCTTGGCTTTTAAGCTGCATCCTCTGCTGGATCTGCATCATTCCCAGAGGCCATTTTTTAATTTGTCTCCCTCTTTGTAAATAAAATCCCCCAAATTTGTGGTATCAGGAGGAAAACAGAAAAAAACATGAGGGAAAAAAAAAAACAAAAAAAAAAAAACCCAAATTCACCCTTTATTGTAAAAATCCCATTGTAAATATTAAAGATTCCTGAATTCTCTTGGAGCATGAAGTCACACTGCTGTAAGCACGACACGTGCCAGGCTCTGGGTTTGCCAGGCTCGTGTAAACAGATAGAAACAAAAAGTGCATCAGTCCTGAAATGCCAGTGAGCAGAGGGATGTGTCTGTGTGCTCTGACCTACAAGGAAGCACCCAGCAGAGATCTTACTAATTTTAGTGCTGGTCCAGAAATACTTTTGCTGTGTGCACGACCTGCAGAGTAGCCTAATTGTAAAGCTGTAGTAGTGTACTAATTCGTGGAGAAATGAGATGAGAAGAATGGAGGCAGTGCATGATTTTTTTCAGTGATGGGAGCTGCATTTGTGTTCTCTTACCCAATGTGTACTGAACTTTATGCACAAAAATAGAAATACCACTGTTGCCTCATGCTCAGTGACACTGGTGATGTGATGTGAGCCAGAACAGACAAGCACCACAGCCTCCTCTCTGCCCTAAAAAAATTCACTTTTTCCATCAGATTGTAGGAGCACAGCATAAAGCACCTCCCATTTTTCTTAGTGTTATTCAAATCCACTTCCTAAACTGTGAATGTTTGGGGTGGGTTGTTTTTTTTTCTCCTTATTGCAAACAGTTGGAAAATGAACATGGCTAAAATAAGACTCAGCAGGAACCTTAAAATAAATCTCTCACCCAATGAGAAACAAGAAAATGCTTTTTAAGACTTGAAATTCTTGTCATAGGTTTAGGCAATTTGTGTACTTCTGCTCTTGGTGGGTTTGATTAGGAGTGATGGCCCTAAAATCCTGGTTTTAGTACTGTTCAGTACTGGTTTTAGTATAAAATACTGTATTTTAGTAATTTAGTATTATGTTTTAGTATCTGACTGCAAATAGGAAATAAAATCTTGGGCACACAGGGCTCTAGCACAGTGTGCTGACCCTATTTGCCCTGAGAGGTTGTGGATTCCCCATCCCTGGCAGTGTCCAAGGCCAGGCTGGACAAGTCTTGGAGCACCCTGGGACAGTGGAAGGTGTCCCTGCCCATGGCAGGGGTGGCACTGGATGCTTTTCAAGGTCCACTCCAAACCACACCAGTCTGGAATTCTCTGATTCTATTTGTAGGGCCAAGATCCAAATGTCAGAGTTTCTGACTGCTCAAGTTCCTTCCTTTTCAGAGCTGCCTGCTTTGATAGTTCCCTGTCACTTTTCCCCCTTTTTGTTAATTTTGACAGTTGCTTAATTGAACTAAACAGAAACTATTATTTCAGCTCCTTCAAGTCCCTAGCAGGAACAAAACAGGGAGTTGATAGAAGCTGGAATAGCTCCATTCTCTTCCCAGAGCATGAAGCTGTTGTGTCTATGAAACCATATTTCTTCTTTAACCTGCTTCTCATTTGTCTGCATCTTCCGCCGCTGCCTTCAGGAATGAGTCATTAATAGCTGCTATTCGGGAAAAAAGTGAGAACTCTTTCAGTCCATAATTCACCCTCACAATTCAAGCAGGGAGTCAGTTTTGAAGCTTTTCCTACTGCATCATTCCATAACCACCAAACCAGATGGGGCAGTCGGTTTGTAACGATAACGCCAAATTCACCGTGAGGCTGCTCCCTGTAAAGTCCTATTCCGGTCAATAGGGTTTTATCCCAGATCTCTGCACTGGGGGCAGGTGCATGGAGCTGCTGTACAGGTATTTTCTTCCCAGTTAGGAGCTGTGCCAGTGCTTCACCCTGCTGCACAGGGCGCTGTGACCTGCCTGACCAAGCCCCGTGTGCCCCGAACGCACTGGAAATCGGTGCTCAACTCACACCTGGCAGGCTCCTTTCTCACCACAGATAAAAGTCTGTTGATTTGTGAAACGCTCCTGCTGCCTGAACTGTTTTCCACACAACACTTGTTTTCTTTGCAGAAGCCTTTTTCTATTGATCTGAATTGACTGGTGCAGCAAAGCCTTGCGAGCTCGATGCAAATTGTTGCCGTGCACTTACCNGCATTTGTGTTCTCTTACCCAATGTGTACTGAACTTTATGCACAAAAATAGAAATACCACTGTTGCCTCATGCTCAGTGACACTGGTGATGTGATGTGAGCCAGAACAGACAAGCACCACAGCCTCCTCTCTGCCCTAAAAAAATTCACTTTTTCCATCAGATTGTAGGAGCACAGCATAAAGCACCTCCCATTTTTCTTAGTGTTATTCAAATCCACTTCCTAAACTGTGAATGTTTGGGGTGGGTTGTTTTTTTTTCTCCTTATTGCAAACAGTTGGAAAATGAACATGGCTAAAATAAGACTCAGCAGGAACCTTAAAATAAATCTCTCACCCAATGAGAAACAAGAAAATGCTTTTTAAGACTTGAAATTCTTGTCATAGGTTTAGGCAATTTGTGTACTTCTGCTCTTGGTGGGTTTGATTAGGAGTGATGGCCCTAAAATCCTGGTTTTCATACAGTTTAGTACTGGTTTTAGTATAAAATACTGTATTTTAGTAATTTAGTATTATGTTTTAGTATCTGACTGCAAATAGGAAATAAAATCTTGGGCACACAGGGCTCTAGCACAGTGTGCTGACCCTATTTGCCCCGAGAGGTTGTGGATTCCCCATTCCTGACAATGTCCAAGGCCGGGCTGGACAAGGCTTGGAGCAGCCTGGGACAGTGGAAGGTGTCGCTGCCCATGGCAGGGGTGGCACTGGATGCTTTTCAAGGTCCACTCCAAACCACACCAGTCTGGAATTCTCTGATTCTATTTGTAGGGCCAAGATCCAAATGTCAGAGTTTCTGACTGCTCAAGTTCCTTCCTTTTCAGAGCTGCCTGCTTTGATAGTTCCCTGTCACTTTTCCCCCTTTTTGTTAATTTTGACAGTTGCTTAATTGAACTAAACAGAAACTATTATTTCAGCTCCTTCAAGTCCCTAGCAGGAACAAAACAGGGAGTTGATAGAAGCTGGAATAGCTCCATTCTCTTCCCAGAGCATGAAGCTGTTGTGTCTATGAAACCATATTTCTTCTTTAACCTGCTTCTCATTTGTCTGCATCTTCCGCCGCTGCCTTCAGGAATGAGTCATTAATAGCTGCTATTCGGGAAAAAAGTGAGAACTCTTTCAGTCCATAATTCACCCTCACAATTCAAGCAGGGAGTCAGTTTTGAAGCTTTTCCTACTGCATCATTCCATAACCACCAAACCAGATGGGGCAGTCGGGTTGTAACGATAACGCCAAATTCACCGTGAGGCTGCTCCCTGTAAAGTCCTATTCCGGTCAATAGGGTTTTATCCCAGATCTCTGCACTGGGGGCAGGTGCATGGAGCTGCTGTACAGGTATTTTCTTCCCAGTTAGGAGCTGTGCCAGTGCCTCACCCTGCTGCACAGGGCGCTGTGACCTGCCTGACCAAGCCCCGCGTGCCCCTAACCCGCCGGACACGCTGGAAATCGGTGCTCAGCTCACACCTGGCAGGCTCCTTTCTCACCACAGATAAAAGTCTGTTGATTTGTGAAACGCTCCTGCTGCCTGAACTGTTTTCCACACAACACTTGTTTTCTTTGCAGAAGCCTTTTTCTATTGATCTGAATTGACTGGTGCAGCAAAGCCTTGCGAGCTCGATGCAAATTGTTGCCGTGCGCTTACCGGGAGCAGCAGAGCAACACAAAAGGATGTTCTGGCGTAGATGTGCAACTCTCTTACTTCAAGCCATGTCTCCCTGTATTGATATTTGGCCTGGTCTTGCTTGCAGAGTATAAGCAAGCAGTCAATTAACGCATTTTTAAATGTTTTGAGGAGATGCTAAAGCTAAAATCCGAGGAGGGCACGTGTTTGGGGGGAGGAATGCTGAATCCGCGTGTTTTCCCGCACTGAGCTGGGATTGATCTCAATCTTTCAGCTGAGACAACATCAACTTCTAGAATTTTATCCTACCTGTGTGTCGTGGCTGGGGGAAGCACCAAAAGGCAAACAGAAATTGCATCTTTGTTTTTAAACTTACCAAACTCACAGGTTCTGTGAAGTTTTTAGCCTGTTGTGCAGCTCAGTTGCTTTACCAAAGAATCATAAATAGGTTTGGGGCAGGAAAAAAATCTCAATTCTTGAATGATTTATCCACAAATAGTTTTGAATGTAGGTCCTTGTTGGGGAAAAGGGGCCTCACTTTTAGTGTGTTCAATTGGAGGTGAGATGAAGTTTTATTTGCTTGAGGAATATGGATACAGCAAGGATTTGGCAGTTCATCAGTGTTCATGTGGGTGCAGCCTCAAGAAGGGAGGGTGAAAATAACAAGAGTGGGGCCTATTGTAGGTAAATGTTTGCCCTCTGGGTAGGTGAAGTATCCTCAAAAGGCAGTTGAGGTGTTGGTGATAAATAAGGTCGAGAATAAGAAGGATTTGCTGGCAGAAAGGCAGAGCCCTGCATCTTCTGTCCACAAAATCCGCAGGAATGTGCAGCTGGAGGGTCAGACTGTGGAAGATTTCCCTGCACAGCCCAAGCTCTGTCCCAACAACTCCTGGCCAGTCTTTCATGGAATCATGGAATGGTTTGTGTTGGGAAGGACCTTAAAACCCATCCAGTGCCGCCCCTGCCATGGGCAGGGACACCTTCCACTGTCCCAGGCTGCTCCAAGCCCCAATGTCCAGCCTGGCCTTGGGCACTGCCAGGGATCCAGGGGCAGCCACAGCTGCTCTGGGCACCCTGTGCCAGGGCCTCAGTGCCCTCCCAGGGAACAATTCCTTCCCAATATCCCATCCATCCCTGCCCTCTGCCACTGGGAAGCCATTCCCTGTGTCCTGTCCCTCCATCTCTTGTCCAAATTCTCTCTCCAGCTCTCTTGGAGCCCCTTTGGGGAGTGCTCCCCTTTCAGCCTTCCCCGAGCACAAGCTGCAAATCCCAGTTCAGGGCTGTCGGCTAAACCATAAATTACCAGATTTATTCCTGAGTTGAAGATCTCTGAGCCTGGCCTGCACATTTCCTTGATAGGTCAATAAACTGCCTGTGGAGTCCAGCTCCGAGCTGCATCTGTGCCGATGCCAAGAGCGGGAATAACTCACGAGAGCTGCGCTGTGCTTCCTCTGGCAGGCAAAGCTGAGTCACGTTTGCTCCGTGTGCGAGGAGCAGGGACACGTTCCCTGTTCACTGCACACTGTGCAGTGCAAGGACGTGCATCAGAAACGACCAAAAGACAAATGTGAGCCAAAACCGTGCTTAATCCAGCAAATATCTTTGTGTGATCCCTTTGTGCGCGAACGTAAGAGCAGCCACGGCCAGAAGGACCATCACTCATGTGGAGCGCGTTTCCCACGCTGTGATTTACCTCTGCGAGGGGAAACAAGCCCCAAAAAGCTTTCAGTGCCCGTACACAGAAATAACAACATTGCTGGTGGTGCCAGCTAGGAAATTTGGGATGGCATCTGGTTTGATGATGGATGAGTGACCCTCAGGTGGCCCTGGCTGCAACCAAGAGCTTCTCGTTAGAAACAGAAACAAGAGCTGCTCATCTTTTCCTCTGGTTTTTTGGGTTTTTGCTTTCCTTTGCTTTGTTTTGTTTTGTTTCTTCTAAAAATTGAAACTTTGTTTCTTCTAAAGATTGAAGCTTTGGGCACTTAATCTAAGTCTTGTTGCTTACTTGGAGGTCAAACTCTCTCTGTCCCAGGAAAATTTAACTCCAATGGAGGTCAAACTCTCTCTGTCCCAGGAAAATTTAACTCCAATGGAGGTCAAACTCTCTCTGTCCCAGGAAAATTTGACACCAATGGGTTTTCTGCTGGTTTCATGTTCACATCAGGTTTTTCAGAACAATTAGTCTGCATAAAGAGACAAGAATCCTTCTCTGCTCCTTCCTCCTTCCCTTTCCGTGTGCCAAGCTTGAGGCACCACGTGGCTTTAAGGGGGATCTTGGGAGAGGCTCCCAGTGCCTGCTGGGGAACAGGAGAGTCCAGTGCCTGTGAGAGGTTCTAGGCTGGAGGGAATTAAAACCTTAATGATGCTTTGCAAGCCCCCAAGAAGCAGAGCCAGGTTTCTTTCCCTGGTGATCCACAGCCCAAATCCGTCAAGGCTCCCTCATCTAACTTTAAGAGCAGGAGTGGCCCCGGAGGACGAGGCGTGGGCTGAGCTTAGAGAGGCGGTGTTGATTCAGGATTAAGGTGAATAGAGCTGGCTCCTCTGGGGATGGTTATGATGTATATATTAGACTTCTTGAAGAACTTTTGACCTTAGCCATGCTCGTTTTGTGTTTTAAGTCGCCGTGATGGCTCCCGCGACGTCGCGCCTCCCGAAGCTTGCGGTCGGTCGCTGGCGTGGTTAAAGAGTGGGGGATTTGAGAGGGGCCAGAACGGTTCAAGGAAATAAATCCCACTCAATTGAGTGTGACCTGAGCCCCTTGCTCCTCCAGGGCCTTTGGAGCATCCCCATTTGTAATCTTGTGCAGAAATATGAAAAATGTTGGCGACTTGGTTGCTTCTTTAGGATGGTGAATAGGGAATTTGGGGTCTGCCCTAAACTTGAGCTCTTCTCAACAGCAATATCACAGGCCTGGCACACAGAAAATAGCCCTTCAGATGGGAAGTGATTCTTGAAATCCTGGCAAGTTTAGAGTTTCAGAAGCAAATTATCCCATGGAATTATTGTGGCTGAAAAGCAAGAGCAGAGGAGCACAAAGTGAATATGTTGAGTTGTAAATTCTTCTTCTATAGCAACTTTTGCATGTTTGCAGAACTGCACAGGGCTGGGGAGCAGAAAGGAAACAAAGCAGTTTACAAACTCCAAAACCATTCTGAGAGATGAATTGTAGGTTTTTATTTAGTCACATCATGCTAAAACTGCTTTTTTTAACGTAAGAAATAGTGAGTAGAAGTGGGAGTGTGACGTGTCTGTGCTGCCCCTGCTCCCAGCACCCTGCCCATGTGCAGGACCAGAGCAGGGACATCACCACGAGAGCACAGCCTAATGAGAGCTGAGTGACAATGGCACTGCCACCGAAGGACATGTGACATGCACATGAATATCAAATGAATTCATTATAATCACCGCTATTTCCATGAATACCAAATGAATTTATAATAACTGAACTCATGGAGAGTTACCATTTTGTGACTAAAAAAAAAAAGCTAAAAAAAAAACCCACAAAAAGAGCAAACAACCAAAATATTAGAAAAAAATAACCTAATTCTATTTTGGAGAAGGGATATTTAGACAGGATGGTTGAAAAAGTGAGGTATTTAGGATCATACAATTGTTAGTGCTGGAAAAGATATTTAAGGCCATCAAGTCCAACTGTTCCCCAGCACTGCCAAGGCCACCACCACCACCATGTCCCCAAGTGCCACCTCCACACAGCTTCTAAATCCCTCCAGGGATGGGGACAACAGCACTTCCACTGGTAGAGTATGGTTTCTGTCCATTTATTTTATTGTTTTTTCATATATATCTCTCATTTTTGAATGCTAGCTACCAGATAATGAGGGTGTAGATTTTTTTTATTGCTTACTGAAAAATCTTGATTTAAAGTAGGTTTTATTAAAATAAATATCTTTGCTGTAGGAGGATAACTCTGATAACAGTCTAGGAGGATATAAACTAATAAGGGTTCATATGTAGCACCTTTTAGGCAGTTCTTAACTTCCTGAAGCAGAGAAACTCTGGGTTTGAGTCAAACACTTTTTTCTACTAAAACTTCAAAAAGCTGAAATGGTGAGGTGTGTTTATTTGTGATAAATCTGCACCACCGACTGCAAACACCAAATCTGTAAGGAATAGTCTGCTGGGGTCAGATTCCTCCTTCCCTGCCCAGACACTGAAATCTGGGAGGTTCTATGCCCTCCCTGCCCCGTGGGAAGCTCATCCCTCTCCTCCTGTCTGGTTCCCAGCCTGGTCTGTGCTGGTTTTCACTGAATGAAGATAGTTGAGATTTTACCATTGGTGTTGGAACACAAGAGTTTATCTGTGTGATGGTGGGATGTGGGATCAGGGAGGGTAAATGGACTTTGACTTAGTACCCTTTGATAGGGAAGAGAAAAGCAAACCTCCATCGTTCCTCACGTTGAGGGAGCAGCTACTGAAATTCCAATTAAAAGCTGTAATGGGAGCTCGGGGTGGATCTGTACCATAAGACACTTCTAGGTCAGGCAGGAGGGTTGCAATAATAATAATCCCAAGTACATTTCCTTATTTAACTTTGTTTTTTATTGTGTTCAGCCCGCAGCTGATTTTTTTTTTTTTCCTACCTTGTAACAAAGTCCCTAATTGAGACACATGAAGCTCATAAGAGGCTTTAGACAAGATTCAGCTAGCCACAAAAGTCATTATCTCATTTTCATTTATTAACATGATATTTCCAATGGATTAACGAGGGTTTCCCTTTTGTTGCCTCTGCTGTGGCACTAGCCCTAAAGGGGCTGTTGCGTTTCTCCATCTCAAGTGACTTCTTACTCACATTAGATTACAGTAATGTACGTGTTCCAGGAATGATATTTATTCTACTTCTTGCGTTAAAATTCCCTATTTGAAGTAGCTATAATTGCTGGAAATAGGATAAAGCGAACTTGAGTGTTGGTTTTAGCAACGAGCTGGTATCAAAATAGCTGCTGCAAGGACTGGGCGTGCAAAAATACTCTCCTTCAGCTCAGGTGTCGAATCCTGCAGAATTTCTGGAATCTGCATGTTGTGGGGCAGAACTGGTAATTCCAATTTTCTGAGGAAGACAGAGGCCGTGTTAAGAAACCACTCCCTGTGTTTTCCACAGCACTCACAGTTATTTTTCAAGCACCAGTGGTCCTGCCATTCCACGAGGCTGCAAAGAGCAGAGGAGCAGCGGGTATTTTGGATAACGGGGAAAAGCGCCGATGGGACACCCCACCGGGCTGCTGCAGCGGGATGTGGTGGTGAAGCCCAGCACAGGGAGCTGTGTTTATTTTCCAGTCGTGTTTTCCAGCTCTGCTCGCTGCTCCCCAGCTCCTCGTGCTCTCCCAGAAGGCTGCCCGAGCAGCATTACAGCGAGGACCTGCAGAGAGCCTGTCTGCTCCAGGCACTGTCTGATCTTGTCTGACATAATTTAAACCTATGCTTCCTTGCCTCACTTTTACATTTTCCAGGGCCTGAAAGGTTCAGTGGGAAACAAAACTCACCTAAGAAAAATATAGAAGAGGGGATTTAAAATCAGTACAGCCTATTGCTGCTTTATCTTACCTGATATAAAGATGCTGCTGGGTGTCTGCCATTGGGTTTGATCTAAAATCAAGACCTTAATTTTTCGTGGGTGTCAGATTTTCTCTGTCCAGTCCCTCCAGAGGTCTCAGCCCTAAAGGAGGAGAGTTTAAACGTGGCATTTAGCAGAAAAAATGTGTCTGCTCCAGCCAAGCCTCCCCAGTGCAGCTGGATTTAGTGCTGCTCCTCACCTGAGTTGTGTCCAGCCCCGCTGTTCCCTGCCCGGAGCTGCACAAAGAAAGGAGTCAGCACAGAGTGATGGTGTGCTCCTTCTGGATCAGCATTTCATAAGCCTGAGGATATGAAAATCTGGAAAATCAACTGTGGAGCTTGGAAGAAGATTTCTTCCTGCCTTGTCTACTGGGGAAAAAAAAAGTATCAGGGATATTTAATCCAGGAAGCTCCATCATGTGTCAGGTTTTAAGACTGTAATGGAGCTTTATAAAAACTCTTGTGAACACAATCACTAACAGGTTTCAACATGAATTTGTAAACTGAATCAACTTTGCTGAATTTTTAAAAATTTCTTCTACATTCTCTATTCTAGAGGATGCTTTTGGCTTTATTTGTTAAATCACACATCAAGGCTGATGTCTTGGGAAGGGGTCTGGCAGCAGCCACAGCAATCTCAGTGCTGGCAGTGAGTGCAGAGGCTCCTGAGTGGGATCCCCTCCCATTTTGGGTGTCACAACTGGAGTCATTCAAAGGAAAGCTTCAGATGGGTCTTTAAAGGATGGGTTTATACTTTTTTGGAGTGGAGGGCAGGAAAAATGCTTTTTAAAAAAGAGGCATCTGTATAAAAAATGCTCTTATCATTCTCTATGTTTTTTCTAATCTCCTTAATATAATATATAACTCATATAGGGAAAATGGCCTTAACCTGATGGGTTGAGGGACCTGTTAAGAAACACAAAAAACCCTTAAATGACCCCAGAACGCTCTGCCTGGGATTCAGGCATTGTCACCAGTGTTTGGCTCTGTCTCTGTCAGCCCCTTCCTGTAGTTTGTATTTCACAGCAGGGTTCAGAGAGGTGCTCTGTGCTCGCCAGAGCCTGAACAGAAAGGGTGTTCAGAGTGTGTTCTTCCTTAATTTAAAATGAAAATAAATAAATATATGGGATGAACAGTTGGAATAAAACCTGTGCTTTGGGTAGATTCCAATAATGTGTTTTTCATTGCATGAGATGCGACGCCTGTCAACACTTCCTAGTCAGATTCGCCTCTTTTTTGTGTTTTTTATACAATTCCCCCCTTATTTTTTGTAGCAGAGAGGAGTGTCCTACATATCATGCTTCCATCTCCATACTGTAATTATTAATATAGGGTAGGGAGAGGTCACCTATGTTTTTTGGCAACAGTTATGTTCCCATGTATAAATCATGATAAAGTGCTATTACTCTGTAGGGGTATGCTGATGTTTTCAATTTACCCTGTGTAAAATAGAATTTCTTTCTTTCTCTCTTTCCCCCTTAAAAAAAAAAAGGGCAAAAAAATAGTGCCTTTTGTTCCTATCATATAGATAAACTCATAGATTTCGCAACCAATAAAAATAATATTAATAAATATGAGGCATTGTTACAAAGTAGGTCCTAACTATGCAGCCTAATGTTTCAGTAAGTCTGTGGTGCACATCCTTTTATAGCCAATTAAGAGGATGTTTTATTTCCCTCATTAAAAGTGCAGCCCACAGTCACCATGTTGAATCAAATAAGTACGAGTTTGCACATCCTGTGCACAACCTTTCCTCGAGGCACAGTAGCATTTGTCATCTTTATAATAAAGCTTTCCAATTTTTCTGATTAATATTTAAAAGAAATAACATGACCTGAGGAATATATATATATATATAACATCCTTGTGCTAAGGCTTTCCGTGCTCTCTGGTTTAAGGCTAAGGTGCCATTAGATCACTTGGTATTCTGCATCATTCTAAGACCTATTTTCCAGTGTTTATGTGCAGCAGCAGCTTCTTTGTGCTCTTTTCTTCCTCCCAGATGAGAGAGAGAGAGATCTCACCAGTGCTTGTTGTGTTTCAGTGGTCGCCAGGATGCTCCTGGTCTTCAGTGTCATCCTTCCACGTGGAGATTAGGGAATGTTCCTCTGGGGATTGTCCTCTGAGCAATTACTGGGTCGTTACGGGTCCATGGGCAAGTGGTTTGTGGATCAAAGTCCTTGCAGCTTCCTGGCAGAGCAGATGTGGGCTGGAGCGCTGGGGAAAGGTGAGGTCCTGCCCCTTCATTCAGCTACCAAAACTTGGCCAGTGGTTGGGGGTCACTGGGTCTCTGTCTCTTCTGGTTCAGGTGACAATTTGCTCATGTCACCATTGTGAGTGTAGAGATGACCTGGAAAAAGTGTGGCTTCATCTCATAGAGGCAAACCTGCCCCTGAATCTGTGTCTCCTGAGAGCCTCGGGCTGGTTCAGCTTTACTGAATTCAAAGATCCTCGTGGCTGGGCAAGAAAGTATCTGTGTTAGGACTGGGGATGGGTTCAAGTCGTAGAAAGATTGACCATTTACCTACATTTTTGTTACAATTTTAATTTTTGAAATAGCTGTGGTTGACAGTGCAAAGCATTAATGTGTTAAACGAGTAAAGAATGTGTAGGCTGAGATTTGACAGCAGAGGTGCTGGAAACTCTTGTGCAGTCACTGAAATACATTAATTCCTTGGTCTTTTCCCACTCTCCACGCTGTCTCTTATTTATTTTCTTTCATTCCTCCTTCCCTATAATAATTGGAGGCCTACAGAGGAAAACAAGGAGAGCTGAGATCAGTTTTGGTATTTTTTTATTGGCACCCATCACTAAAGCCCCTCAGGTTCTTCAACCCATTACAAGCCATCACAGCTAGAATAACAAAATATAAGCCTTTAAACTTAAAGGCTCAATTATTCAGGGCTCTCTGTAAATTACAGACAAAGCTAACAAATTTCATACATTAGTCATGGTAAAAAATATTAAATTCCATGGTTTGTCACAGATTAATAGGAAAAAAAGATTAAAACGGCAAGTTGTGTAAGTAATTTAAACAAATGGTTGTCAGAGATTCTGCATGTTTGGTAAAGAATTAAATAAGTGAAGATCAGCAGCTGAACTTCTTGTGGATGAGCCAAAGCCTTTTGGAAAAGCTGAGGCTCTTTTTGAATATGGAACCAATGTTCTCCTCAATCCTGTAACACATTCAAACCAGCTGTCATGCAAAGAAAGAATTTACCGTGCAGCGTTGCTTGTGCTTGTCTTAATCCATCCCCACCAGCCAGGCACTCGCTGCAGAGGGAAAAAAGGGGGAAAACCTCCTGTGGGCCAAAACTTGGAAGATGCAGAGAATTCCAAGATTAATGCAGAGGGCTGGAGCGGCTGTTGGAGGGGCCGATAACGCCGCGCACCGCGGGGCAGGAGCTCCGCTGAGCAGCTCCGAGGATGTCAACTCATAATTTCATTTATAACAAGGAATAATTGCAAAAAAGTTCTTTATGGGGTGTGTTGGCGCTCGGGCAAGCTGGCACCAGAGCCAAAGGGATCCCACACTCTCAGGAATGGGGTGGGACCCACGTGGCAGGACCCGCGTGCGAGGGGCCGTGCGAGCCCTGCCCGCGGCACGGAGCTGTCCCTGGTGACCCAACTCCTGCCGAAGGAGCATCCCCCAGCTCCCCTGCTGAGGAGGAGAACAGGAATGTGCACAGCACACTGAGGGATGGATTTTGCAAGAACGAGCCGTGTGTGCCCTCAAACTGCGACAATCTCTAAAAGTTGCCTTTTTTTCCCCCCCTGTATTATTTTCTTATTTATTTCTGGGGGTTTTTTTCTTCCCTGTCAGCTGGGGAGATGAGGTAAGTCTTCCTTCCTCCTGATCTCCTGGAGCTAACAGCGGGATATCCAGAACAGAACCTCACCCTACCTATTATTTCAGCTCAGTTCAACACACATCTGATTTTTTTTTTCCACTCTTCACTTCTTAAACCATTGTTTTGTGTGAGAGAAACATATGAGAAATCAAAGCTGTGGTTGATAGCAAAGAAACCAAGTACTCCTTTTCCGGATTTCCCTTTTCTTTCACTTCCTGTCAGAGTTCTTCCAATTTACAGCTCTCTGGAGTGTGATGCCACAAGTAGGCAACTATTGCAATTTTCTGGGTTTAAATCTGCCATTTTGGCTCTTACTCCAACGCCCATGGCACAAAGTGCTGCTCTGGGTGGCCAGACCTGGCTTTTGCCCGGGGGTACAGCTTAGGCCAAACTGGATTTGCTGCAGCAATCTTTGCCCATTTTCTTAAGCTGGCGCTGAGGAACGGGCTCTGTCTTTTCCTGGCATCACAGAAGCTCTGGGAATGCTCTCTTTGGAATGAATTCAGGCAGAGCCATGTCAGGGGTAGTTTGCTCCATCAACACCGGCTTTAGTGTTTTCAGTAAATCTCCATTTCACTCAACACTGTTTTCATAAAATTCATAGCTAGTGAGCAGCAATCCGAGGGTGGAGAAACACCCAGCCTTTATAGTTTACCTCTTTTAATGTAAAGATTCATAGTTTTCCTCACAACTTTCAGGGAACCTTATCTCGTGTATGTGTTTGTTCAGCATAAAATCCGCTGGTGGGCAGGTTGTCCTCTCCCATATCCCAGTGTTTGCCAGGATGAAGGCGCTCCAGGGGCTGCCTCCACCGGCAAAATTAATTGAACCTGAATTTGGGATCTGCTTTTCCCACAGTATCTCCATCCTGGCTGGAGGCAGGAAACCCCAGTCATCCCCCATGGGAGCTCCTTCTCAGGAAAATTCCCAGCACAGCTCCTCAATGAAGGAGGTTGAGTATCTTCTGATCTATCTTGGATAAGCATCTGCTTGTGATATTCTTCCAAAAACTGGGAATATTAGGCTTGCTCCACACTGACTCATTCCAGCAGTTTGTGCACCAGCACTGCTGATTAACTCTGGTTGACTTGAGAGGTTGTCTCTGACCTAGATTTAGAGTCAGGCTTAGATCTGTGGTGAAAGATCCCACACCTGACATCACCGAATTGTTTCACAAACCCAAATGCTGTTAATTTTGCTGGTGATTTTCCAGACTTGTGCAAACTGCAGGATATTCTTCTGCCTGCTCTTCAGCCCCATTTGAGGGCTGGTACAGGGACAAGTCCTCTTGCTACCCTTTAAACTTTTGGTGCAGCAGGAAGGTCTGGGACCACCAGGAATGGGAATTTTATATCAAACCTCACTGCTTTTTGCTCTCCTCACAGGATGCCAGTGCAGGTTTGAGTCTTGCTTTCCTTCCCAGAGGCAACCCTGTGCTTTCCTCTTCCTATTCCCTGCATTCTGGGTCACTCCTGGGTTCATTCATCTCATAGGTTTCATTCCTATTTAACACACACTTTGGGAAGGGAAGAAAAATGTGCACTGAGACACAAACTGCTGTCCTTCATCCGAACATCCCTGTCTGGCTCTGCTGCACCCACCTCCTCCAGCTCCTCCCTGCCCCCAGCTCTTCCAAACCTGCTGGGTGGCTTCAAACAGTCTCCTTGTATCCATCCCACGTTTAAAGACTTCTCTGAAAATAGGTGAACTCCTCTAGCAAGTAACCTGCTGGAGGAGCTTGTCAAGGGCTGGCTGTACACACTTCAGTCTCTGCAAGAATCAAAGTGAAACGAGGAGAGTCTCACAGAAAAGGGTTACAGAGAGTTTCACGTATTTTGCAGCCTTTTCATGGCTTAAATTACACTTCCCCTTGTTCTAGTTTTAAAAGGCAGAACAGAAAAGTTAATTTTAACACTGAAAAATGAAGGCTCTTCAATTATTTATAACATTAAAATGTACAAATGTTTGATCAATGAACTTGAAAAAAACATGCAACTACAAAACCCATTTCACAGTGTTCTAAAGTTCATGTGGCAGAGATAGAGAAGTGAAATGATTATTAACAGACGAAGAGCAGCATTTTAATAACATTCAAGCTGTAATAATGAGGCTGACAAAAGCAAGGGAATTCAAAGCCAGCACTGATCTGACGCTCCCTCCTTAACACATAGACTGTGCCTAATTTTGTGGAATGTGAGGTATTGCGAGAAAATTGCTCTCGTGCCAGAGACCCCCTCGCTGTGGTGCCTAGTGGGGTGGCAGCAGGATGAGGTACCTTTTGTTTTTAGGACTTTATTATTTTATACTGGAGTGTTTTGAGTAAATACACAACTGTGTCTTCATCTTTTTTTTTTTTTTTCCCTTCAAGCTTTACCATTACCATTAATAATAGTGGAAACATCTCTTTTTTTTTCTCTCTTAAAAACACGGAAATAGGACATTTCCCATGAAGCAGCAAGAGGTGAGCCCAGCACGGCAGGCAAGTGTCTGTAAAGGGGTTATGGATCACTCCAACACCAAAAACATTGACCAAGTATTGGGATGAGCCTTGTGACACCTGAATCATGGAATGATTTGGGTTGGAAGGGACCTTAAAGCTCACCTTCCACTATCCCAGGTTGCTCCAAGCCCTGTTCAACCTGTCCTTGGACCCTTCCAGGGATGGAGCAGCCACAGCTTTTCTGGGCACCCTGTGCCTGGGCCTCCCCACCCTCACAGAGAAGGATTTCTTCCCACTATTTAACCTAAATTCCCCTTCTTTCAATATGAACCCAAATCATCGCTGTTTTCCTGCAAATCATGGTGCAGGAATAAAGAGAGGTTATGGTGAGCATGAGGCTTGTCCACAGCTGCCCACACCCCCTTCCAGTTTGGGAATGAATTGTCTGGAAGCTGCTCCAACTTCCTTGGCTCCCGGTGCCTTCACCCCTGGGTCTGCTCTCCAAGGGCCTGACAGCTGGGAAGGGCTGGTGGTGTCCTTCCTTCACACTAACAGGATATTTTTGTTGGAGAGGTACACAGGTTTTCTTACAAAAACGAAGTTTATTTTCCAAATACCATCCCTTCCCAGGAAAACAAACACGGTGTGATCAGCCAACTGCACTATTGCAATAAATCCCGTTTGCTCAGTGCTTTTCTGAGATAAGTGGTTATTCTTCGGGATATTAGGCTGCCTCTTACGCAACAGCAAACTGAAACCTCAGTTTGTACTGCATTATAGCAAAACTGTGATGTTTATAAGCAAATTTCCAAAGGGGAAGGGTCACGTGGATGCTAGATGTGGAGTGGAATGCAAGCAAAAGGGTTTATGACACTGAAACCTGTATTTATGTCCTTGTAAGGGGAAGGAAATGGTATTTAGAAGGTGGCAAGCCTTGTCTCTGGTTGTTAGAGGGAAGGAAGGGCTTCCCTGGCTCTGCCAGTGCCGTAAGGGACCCTCCCACCTCTTCCCTTCCCTGGCCTGATTTGGGAAGGAGAGCTCTGGAATGGGAGAGGTGAGGTGATGGGAGAGGTCAGACGGAGCTTCTCTGCTTTTGGGGTGTTTCCCTCACCTTAACAGCGGTGATTGAGACAGTGTCCAAGCTGACCCCCTCGGTGACCACGCAGCCAAGGGAGCCCGGGGTGTCCCCGCGGGGTGGGCACTGTCCCTGCCCGCCCAGCGACCGCCCAGGGACCAGCTGCCCTTCCCTGAGCTGCCTCCTGAAAAAACAAGAGCCCAACCTTCATGTCTTGGTCCTGCAGCTTCTAATTATGCCCCGCACAAGGCCTTAGATGTGAAGCCTGCTGCAGAAGCAGGACGGTGACGACGATGAAAGGGAGCAACATCAAAAGTGTCAGGAAGAGGGGAAGGCAACGCCACATCAGCGGTGAAGCCACATGCATATTCCAATTTGCTATGTGACTGTGGTACTAATTTGGAGGCGGATAAAAAAAAATCCGATTACGCGCGGAATGGCGTCCGCAGAGCGCCTCAGGAATACGCAGCCCGAGAGTTTCCTAACAGGGGAGTCGCGTGCTTATTGAATCTGCTCTTAACACACAAGTAAAGTATAATTAGGGCTCATTAGGAGTGGAGGGAGGGCTGCAGTCACCCTGGCAGGATTCACAGGGAGGGAACAAGGCCACAGCGCTTACACTGGGTTGGGAATGAGGAGGGAAGGGTGAGCGCTGTCCTCACGCATCCCAATCCAAGGGGATGGATTGTGTGGTTTTTAAACATTTAAAAAAACACAGAAATGATCTGAAGGAGGGAGGCAAAAAAAAAAAAAAAAAAAGGAAAGTTACAAAAATTCTATTAATAAAATTTAGGAGATTAATAAGTCTTAGTATCACATATAAAAATTGGCATTAAATATTTAGAAATTCTATTAATAAAATACTAGATTAATAAAGCCTAATATTAAATATAAAAAATTAATTGGGTGCAGCTCGTCAACTTCGTAGCGTGAAAACCACGGTGAGAGTCCTGCCAGCCCTTTCTTGTGGCTGTGGCCATGGGATGGAGGTGCCAGAACAGGAAATTCAGAGTTGGGATGACTGACCAGGCACAGTCTGCTTGGGAATGAGCAGGAACACGCCCTGATCCATATGAGATCCTGGGAAGATTTCACCTTTGCTCTCTGGAAAACAGCTAAAACACTCTATGATACGTTGCAGACTGGGGACATAATGGATATAAGGCTGTTTCCTCATTTGGAAGTTTGGGGATCTGAGGGAATTTGTGTATCCTGGTATTTTTGAACTGAGCTGGCACACCCACAGTGTTGATAGGAATTGATGTTGCCCCTGGATAGCAAAGGTGAGGTTGGACTTTCCAGACTGGGGGAGATGGACCAACAGCAAGATTTGGGTCTGGCTTCTTGCAGTACAGGGGGGATGTGGGATGCTGTAGGATTGGGCATGCTTAGGCTTAGACTGGAATAAAAGATGGGATTTAGGTGTGAAAGCATTTCAAATGGCAAAAATTAAATTTTGCAGAAGTTATATGGAAGAGGAGGCGCTACCTAAAATTATCCAAATCTTTCCAAGCATAGTTTCTTACTTAAATTTCTTATCCATCTGGCTTTTTTTGGATCAGTGTTCCAAATATCTTCTTCCAGTACAATGTAAACTCCCACCAGTGATGATGCTTTCAGAGATTTTTTTGCCCAGAGTTAGAAAAATCAGTGCTTTTTACCTCTGCTCAGACAGTGTTTATTACAGCAAATGGTAAAACTGTGTTTAAATAAGGATAAAATATTAAAATTAATATTCATTGACTTTTATGCTTCATTATCATTAGAAATTAAGTTTATTCCTGGGTAAACAGTTTATAGCAAGTTATAAATATTTTCTGTTGACCTATTAACTGCTTTAATATATTATGAAGTTATTGACAGTTGCAGTAAAATTTATAAACAGCCATTAAACCTTTTAACATACTCGATGTGTCTAAGTCTCTATAACACAGAGAAATGATTTTTTAAAGATAATCTTCTCCTGATATTAAATTCCTCCAAGATTTTAATATATTGTCAAAGTTTATGGGTCATAAAATAAACCTAGAGCTTACAAAAAAATTTACACAAGGATATTATTTAAGAAAAAGGACATGGAAGTTTTAGTGCAGTAAGAATGATGATATAAGCCACTGAAACATATAAAAGTACATACCAAATACTATGTTAAAATAACATTAAATGTCTTGTATAAATCCACAAGTCAAGGTTTCAGGGTTTTTACAGTGCCTGACTCTCTTATTATTGTGTCTAGATAATGACACCCTCACGGTGCAGCACTTAGAAAAGCTCATTTTTGATAGATGTAAAAGCATGAAATAACGATAGACCAAGAAATCCTAATTTGGAATTCCCTGATAATGCAAGGTTAGGGCCCATACTTCGTGGGCCTGATTCCACAATGTATTACTCCATCCTGAGCCCGATGTAAATCATTGAAAATCAATAAAAATGGGTCAGCTGGCTGGTGTAAATTGGGCTGCCTTCATTACAGGCCATGGATGGATGCCAGTTTACACCAGCTGAGAAATTGGCCGGGTGCAGTTATATCTGTGTAAAGCTGTCAGAACTCAGTGATTCATCAGCAACTGCACATTTACTGCACATTTCTCCGTTTCCTTTCCATATATATCCGTATTTAAAAGTTGGGTGGTTCGACACTGCCCTTGAAAGAAGAGTGATGTCTCCTAACCTGATCCACGGGCAGTAGAAGCAGCACATTTGTCTGACTAGCAGGCACAGCGGACTGGATGGAGAAGTGTCTGAGCTCCTGTCTGCTGCAGGATCCTCCAGGTCCAGCTGGAGGGATGATATCCAAGCTAGGGCTGCACCAGGAGGTGTGTGTATGTCTGTCACCTGTGCCTGGAAGCAGCAACGGGATAAAACTGCCTCCAGAGAGCCAGAGGAGCAGCCTGGGCACCTCAGGAAGAACAAAATAAAACACTGGCACGGGTTGCCTAGAGAGGTGGTAGGTGCTCCATCCTGGAAGTGTCCAAGGCCAGGTTGGACAGGCCTTGGAGCAACCTGGTCTAGTGGAAGGTGTCCCTGCCCATGGCAAGGGGGTTGGATGAGATGATCGTTGAGATCCTTTCCAACCCAACCCAGTCAATAATTCCATGCTCTCACAGCAGCTGTGCTTTGTGCCTCATGTATCTAGCAAGGTTAAGCTGAGGAGATCCTGCTGCCAGCCCTGGCTCTGCTGCCTGGTCTGAGGTGAGGGACAGCCCATGGCTCACCTTTCCAGCAGCTTTCTTCTCCCACCATTATTTGAAGCTAACAAGGTTCTCCATAATTGTAGGCCCACAAATGAAGAGCTCCTGAAGATGGAGGAGAAAAGGGGAGGGGATCATTTAAGTTTCCACTTGCCTCTCTCAGAGGAAATATCCCAAGGACTGAGGAATAGTGGAGAAGTGTGATAGTCACAGGTAAAACCAAGAGCGTGGCCACAATGAAAGAGCTCAGAGAAGACACTCTGCTTCTCTGTTGATGTCACCTCATCCATGCATTTTGGGTGTCCCCCCTTGAACGAGAGTGCCCCAGATCCCTCAGTGAACAGAGCACACGCTCCAGTTTAACTGAGGTCCTGCAGGACCATCACCTACCACTAAAAGTAGCAAAACCCACCGGATGTTTTTGGTGTTATGAATTCTTTGCAAGCTGGGGCTGTGCCTGGTGGGCTTTCCACCCCACAGCCGGGCTCCTCATGGGTCCTCTCCTGGAGGGCCAGAGCCACCCAGGTCCCAGGAGCTTGGTGGGGCTGGAATCAGAGCTGGCTTGCCTTGTGCAAGCACAGATTATAACTGACGTGACTTTGTGGTTTCCTATCTCAGCTTTGAAATATAGTAAACTCACAAAAGCTACTGTAGAGTTCAGAACAAACACAGGGGGTATGTTTAGTTATTTGTTTTTGTAGTAAAATAAAATATTTATTATACACAGACACCTACTGTGAACAGAGGGTAAGGCCACTGTGTTTTATCTCTAGGGTGTCATGTTTGACTTCCATTAGGGATGTATTATAGACCTGTGGGTTTTCATGAATTCAGAAAGTCCACTTTGAACACTGATTTCAAAGCCTACAGGGGGTGTGAGGAATGTAAGAACACTGCTTCGTAGCAAGGAACCTGTTGCATCTAACAAACACCTTGCGTTTGATAAGTCAGAGTTGAGGCAGGCTATAAAGGAGCTCTTATTTTTAATTTCTTTTCTTCCTTAGCCTGATTTTAAAGGAAGATTTCCTATTGTTTGCTTTGTAACTTCAGCCCATCTGAAAGCTCAAGGTGAAGACAATGAATGAGCTCCTGAAAAACGCACCATTACATCAGCATACTTTTCCCATTTTTCCCTAATTCCCTCCCAATGAATCATATGGGAGGAGAAAACGACCTCAGCCATCAGGTGGATACCGATCCATCTCCATAAGTGCCTCTCACATTAATGGTGCTGTCCAAAACTCTAAGTGCCACTTGTGGGTGATGCGTGGAGGGGCTGTGGGTGGAGTGTGGTGCTGGGGGAGCTGGGTCTGCCAGCCCCGTGCCCCCCACACCATCCCCAGGGTGGGTGGTGAGGGTTGGCCATGAGGAGCAGCTCGTGGAGCTCAGGGCTGTGCTCCCCACAGCTCCTGAGCAGCCTTTGAGCCCAGAAATTCATGGGAAGTGGGAGCATTCCCACGTTCTCACAGCACAGGAGGTGATGTGGGGCCACCACCTCCATGGAGAGGTTGGACACAGCAGTGGGAAGGTGGAGAGGCTGTCAAAGGAATCTGCTGTGAAAGCGTGAAACCTTCAGATGTGATTTTTCTTCTTCCTTCTGTCCCTGTTCCTGTCTGTGGCTGGACAGCCAGGCAGGGATGTGTCCCCTTCTCTTCAGACCTGTGTATCTCACCTTAAGCAGCACAGCACAGCAGACAACGTGAAATGGAAACCCCTGAAGGACAGACATCAGTGCCTCACTCTGCACTCGATGCCACCCAAGGCATTCGTGTTTTGTCACAGCCACCAAATTGAAAAAAAACCACAAAAATTCTGACAAGACCTGGCTTTGTGAAATCAATGCAGGAATCAAAATCAAAGCTGTTTTGGTTTACCTGCCCCAGACGAGGAGCATTGGTACATTTTGAATGCTCATTCACTTCCTTGTTCTTCGTTGTGTTTATTGCTGGCTGTGGAGGGAATGCACACGGATTTGTTTCCATAATGATTTCATGGAGAGGTCAAACCCCACTGAATCCAGATAAGTGCAGGAGCCAGCAGGGTCCTTCCAAGCATTGGAAAAGACTTGGCACTGCTGACTTTTGCACTGTGGGAAGGTCAGTGTTACCAGTGCCTATTAGGCTGAGCATAACTGGGGCTGGAGAATGTGTGGTGAGAGAAGGTAAATCTAGAAATACTCTTGCTAAGGTTAAATTCTGCTACTGACAAGACTTCTGCTCCTAATTATACCTTCAGTTCTGCTCTACTGACACTATTTTGACACAGGATAACACGTTCATGAGAACTTGATTCTCATTTTTCAGTCGATAACAGTGTTTATGTGCTAAATCTTGCCCAGCACAATATTTAAAACACTCTTAAAGCCAACCAGTTGGGATAGAACAGCAACAGCTGTTTGGTACAGTAACCAATTGGAGGACAAAATTATTTACTTGTATCCAAATAAAATTTCAGTGGGAATGAGAGAGCAGTTGAACTGGACAGCCTGGAATTATTCCCTCTGTTTTGTTTTGTCTGTTTTGTTTTTCCTGGGGATTTTGCATCGAGGATGCTGCCATTGCACTCAGTAGCAAAACTCCTGTTGGCACTGTGGAAGCCAAAGTTTCACCTCATTCCTGCAAACTGCATCACACAGAGTTTTTGACAGGGTGGGCTCCTTGGAAAACCGTTTGGAAGCCTTAGAAACCATTCTGGGTCCTGCTGCTCACTACTGGGATTTTCTCCCTGCATCCAAGGGTGCTCAGGGAGCACAGGGCTCTTCCCAGGTTCCCCCCACAGCCCTGGTGCCTGGTGAGGGAGGTGAGCAGCAATAGTCATGGACAGTAAGTCCCGACTTGGTTCTGTGCTTCCCGTTCCACTTGAATTCAACCATTAAATCTGAACTTCCAGTTCAAATTAAATATGTCATGACCAATGTCAGATATATGGACAACTTCAGAGTGGAATAACCCAAGGCAATCTGCTCTGATCGTATCATGCCTTAAGTCCCGGACTAAATCCAGGGGGAATTTAATAAAATAGCTCAGTCAAGCATTGATCTCTCCTGATGGTTTTTTTCTTCCTTTCTAATGGTCTTCTTACACACATTGCCCTCACTTCCCTCTTGGAAAACAACACGGTATCATAGAGGAATAATCCAAAATATTTCAGCACTGCAGCTATTGTACCTTTGCTATTGACCTCCTTTCCAATCTCTCATTTGATGACAGTGATGTAGGATGACAGAATTAAATGATTTTGTTTCTCTCCCTCTCTGCCAACGTTACATTTGGTACATAAAGTGAGTGAAGTATTGTAAAATGGGATGATAGTGCTGTAGGAAAAATTATGTGGTGTTGCACTGTGCTCCAGAGCAATTGTAAGCAGAGCCTGGACATCCTTTCAGAGGATATTGTACAGCTCTGTTTGTCCATCCCTGGCACTGTGGTGGAAAACCAAGCCCAGCACATCCTGAAAATTCAAGTGGGTGAGGTGTCCCGCTGGAGATGAAGGGCTGGTGCTGCATCACACGTTTGCAAGGAGGGGACAAGAGAACAGCCTCGGGATGCAAGTCCTGTGGATGCTCAGAGAATGGGACATCAGCATGTAATAGACTCCTAAAAATACTATGATTTATGCCCCTTTTAGGATATAATGCTGTGTCTAGGTGGATTATATAAGTGCATGTCGTTCATGAGTTCATGTAGTGATAGGATGAGGGGAATGGCCTTGAGCTGAAGGAGGGTGGGTTTTGATCAGAGATTAGGAAGGAATTGCTCTATGTGAGAGAGGTGAGGCCCTGGCACAGGGTGCCCAGAGAAGCTGTGGCTGCCCCTGGATCCCTGGCAGTGCCCAAGGCCAGGCTGGACATTGGGGCTTGGAGCAGCCTGGGACAGTGGAAGGGGTCGCTGCCCATGGCAGGAGGTGGAATGGGATGGTCATTATTCATTCCATGATTCCATACCACAGTATCTGGTAGAACGTAATTTATACCAGTCTTACAAAACATTCATTTTTAATTTTACTCATCAACTTCTAATATTTAATATAGAATCCGACAATCAGCATCTTTAGATGGAGCAAAAATTGCAGTTAACTCTACTGTGAAAATTCCTGGGGGGTGCTGTCATTGCTGCTGTAGTGCATGAGCTGCTCTCCTTCCTCACCTCTCTCCCCATTATTTTGCTTTGAAAAAGTAGTTTTTGTGTGATGCTAAAGGAGAGCATCAAAGTGTTGCTACCTCTGGACTCCCCAGGTGCTCCCAGGGAGATGCAGAAGGACAGAGCTGGGTTTGGGACCAGGGGACAGTTGGCTGACAGTGAAGGTCTTTACTGGAAACCCACTGCAGAGACAGTGGCAAAAACGTGTCCCAAAAAAAGTGCATTGATGGCTGAGCTTAACATTTACATAACATCCAGAGGAGAGAACGCTGCACTGTATGACTTTGTTTTAAAAATGAGTCCTTGGGTAAGATCCCTCTCCGATTTGAAACCCTTCCAGGATTTGGAAGGGTTTCAAATAAAATTAACAGAAAAAACAAAGCTCAGGCTCCTGAGATTGCTCCACTACATACTGACGAGTGAGTGTGAGGGTATGTTTTGTCTCTAAAGAAAATAGCAGAGCCTATAGCAGTCAAGATAGTTTATAAGCATGGACATAATTTTGAATAGCCCTAACTCTGGTTTGCCATGACCTCTGCAACTCAGCTCTGAATAAAAAGGTAAAGAAATATTCCCTTAATGCCAGCTATGCACCAGAAAAGATACTTAAACTCAGCAGATTTGAAAATCACAGGCATGTCTTGTTTGTCATGATGATGCTGATCAACCCTTTCATTTTATTTTATTTTATTAATTATAAAATAGAACTTTTTTTCAGGGATCTAGGAAAATACCCATTCTCTCCCAAAAGATGCAAAGCCTGCACTCATCAGGAAACACGGGCAGATATAATATAACAAGTCTTTTATTCAGTGTTTGAAAGCTTTTCCTTGTTTCATTTCCCTCTACATTTTAACTCTTGCACGTGTCTTCCCTTGCTGGGAAGTGGTTACTGCACAATCTGACTTTGTGTTCTCACAAAGACAAAATGTTCCTGCTCTTTCTCAGAGCTCTCCTCACCACGTGATCAGGCAGCACAGGCTTCCCTTTGTCCTGCCCATGCCACCAGGTGAGGTCAGAGGAATTAGGAAGAGGAAGGGAATGCTCATTTTGGAGTATGGATGGTTTGTGTGCCCCTGGCCATGCCTTGTTCCACCTCAGCCACCATCCTACTCATCCATGTGTTTTCTTTCCTGCTCCCTCATCCTACTGAGGGGGTTTTGAACTCCAAACAGCCCAGCAGAGACACCTCTTCTGCCTGTGCTGACCCATTCTGTCTGTCACTTTGCTTTATTTGCACAGCAGTAGTTTAATTTAAAATTTCGAACCCTGAAGTTTAATTGAAGTTAAGCATTTTGCTCTCTTTTCTCTCCAAATACTGACCTTAAATCATAGAATCACTGAATTATTTTGGTTGGAAAAAGCCCCTAAGATCATTGAGTTCAACTCTTCCACAGCACTGCCAAGGTCACCACTGCCACATGTCCCCAAGTGCCACATCCACAGGGCTTTCAAGCTCCTCCAGGCATGGGGACTCTGCTCTGGGCAGCTGTGCCAGGGCTGGACAACCCTTCCCATGAAGAAATTTTCCCCAAATCCAATCTAAACCTCCCCTGCTGTAACTTGAGACCATTTCCTCTTATCCTATTGCTCCTCAGGTCCATCTCCAAAGCATGTGGGATGATCTGCCAGGGACCTGTCAGCCAACACATGCTGTGGATCAGAGCTCTCTGTGGTCCACAGGCTCCTGGATGAGGTTCCACCAGTCCCCATTCCAACAAAGTCACTCCCAAGCAGCCAAGGCCAATTGCACCACGGAGAGATGGAGACACCCACACTCCTTGTGTTAACCCTGAACCCTCACAGCAAAACTGGGAATATTTTGGCAGTGGCTCAATGTGCACCCACACCCACGTGTGAGTGTGACAGTGAAATGTTTTACCATTATTGTGTGTGTTTAAAATGCTGGGGGAGTGTGAAAATCCTCCAGAAGGATCAGTTCAACCAAGAGAGATTTTCTGGCTCTAGGAGCCCTTTCTGTGCTTGCTCATGGTAATAGCAGCAAAGCCAGGGTGTTTAGCAGCTTCTTCAGAAGGACTGAGAATCACCTATAGAGAGATGGGAGGAACTTTCTGCTTTCTGTGTTAAAAAGCACCATAAACTCTCAAAGACATCAGTTTGTGTTACTGGGGGATGTGGTTCAGCAGCAGGTGACCCAAGAGGAGGAAAGGACAGACATTGCCTAACACATTGAGAAAAGGGTCCTGTTGCTGAGGACAGCAGTAAAAGGAACAAAAACACACAAGTGTCGGGGAGATTTTGTCCTTTTTGAGTGCCTGGACTTAATGGATTTTTCTGGCTGAGCTGTGTAGAACAAAAACCAGCGCGGCACTTCCCGTCTCTGCTCCCCTGCACTTCTCCGGGGCCGCTCCTGTCGTAAATCATTCACAGCTTCACTGAGGTGATTCTTACACGGTCAATCTATGTCTTTAACACAAAATCAAGGAGGGGGAAAAAAAAAATTAAAACATGTCTATCCCATTTTCCTGAGCCAGCTTTTCTGTCTCAGTAAGCAAATTGTGATGTCCAAGCCCATGTGAGAGCCAGTTAGAAATGCCAGCATTATGTTTAATTTCAGTGCACGTGCCAGAAAGTGCAAGGTTTCTTATTCTCTCCTCAACACCCCACTTGGTTGAGGTTTTGCCCACCAGCTTCCTTCCTCTTCCTTTCTGGTCTCTGTTTTGTCTCATCCCTCTTCATCTTCTCCTGCCCTGTGCCTGGATGGTGGCTCTGGGCTGTTCTCTCAGCATCCCATGGGCACTTCAAAAGCATTTCTGTGGGTAAACTGGTCTTTAGAGCAGCATTTGCCACGGCATTTTTGCTGTCCCTGCTCCACTGCAGCATGGCAAAAACGTGCACAATGCCGTGTTTGCTCCGAGTCCTCCTCAAAACTCCCTGGTGAGCTGTGCTGGGTGTACTGGGAATAGTGGTTCTCTAACAGTAAATAGTTTATCGCCTTCCAGAGATGCTTCTGGTTATTTTGTTCGTGTATGTTTTTACATGCACATAAAAGCATGCACACACACACATACTTGTGTGCTGTTTAAAATTCTCCCTTCTTTCCAGATATTTTTGTCATTAAATCATAGAACCATTAAGGTTGTACGAGTTTGATTGGAAACCACCTTGTCAGCTAGATCAGAGCACTGTGTCACACCCAGCTGTTCCTTGAACACATCCAGGGGTGGGGACTCCACCACCTCTGCCCTGGGCAGCCCCTGCCAAGGCCTGAGCACCCTTTCCATGGAGAAATTCCTGCTGATGCCCACCCTGAGCCTCCCCTGGCCCAGCCTGAGGCCGTTCCCTCTCCTCCTGTCCCTGTTCCCTGCCAGCACAGCCCGACCCGCCCCGGCTGCCCCCTCCTGTCAGGGAGTTATGCAGAGCCACAAGGTCCCCCCTGAGCCTCCTTTTCGCCAGGCTCAGCCCCTTTCCCAGCTCCTCAGTCACTCATGTTTATTCCTTCAACAAAGAGTTAAAAAATCCACTGAATTTAGGACCTCTTGTGCCTCATTTCACGTGAGCCATCAGCTGAATGCAGCTGAAACAAGCCCCAACATTGGCTTCCACAACCTTGGATCAAGTGCAGTGCCAGTGCTCCCTGTGATTAGATGGAATGCTGGATGATGGGGTGTCCTGTTTGCAGACTGCTTTTCAAGTATCATTGAAGCAGATTTCAATAGATGTTCAGTCTGAAGTGTAAAAGTACCATATGTACCAACAGTAGTGAATTATTTGAGAAAATAGATTAGGAGTGGCAAGTGGGACATATGTTATTGGGAAATGAAGGAGCAGGGTTTTTTCTTTCTGGAAAATCTTCCAAAAAAGAGCTAAGCAAGAGCGTGCCAGGTTTGGCATTTCAAGACAAAGCTGATTTGAGCTGAGTTCAGAAAAAGGTCTCAGTGTCAAATGTTTTCAACCTTTTTGCATTAAATGAACTGAAATTCAGCCAAACCAGATTCCTCAGATTTGGGGAAAAAAGATTCCCTCCCAAGCCCAGGAGAAGCAGGCCAAGTTTCATCCTGACAGGAGCATTTTTGCCAAAGCTGTAAAAGCTGAAGTGAAAGTAATGATGCTTTATCTGGCATTTATAAGGCACTTTCATCCCAAAAGTTCCTAAAGCACATTACATGTAGCAGGCTGGATTCCCCAGCCCTGAGTCAGATGTTGTTCGTGCATATTCTCATTAAAATACAGGGAATTTGAGGGGGCAGGCCTGAAGACCCCATGCAGGAGCACACAGGGATCCCTTCCCACGTCCCATGGTGGGAATTAAATGGTCTAAACTGGGACCTTGGCTTTGCTGGAGACTGAAACCAGCAAAACTCAGCTGGAGAGAGGTGCTGCCCATCAGAAAACCAGTCGTGGTCCAAAACTGGATTGGGTGGCTCAGTTGCCCTTTTTCTGTCACAGGGCCATGGATTTTTACACAAACCCAATGCTTAAAACTTTCACTACTTCGTGATATTTTTCCAAGATTTCTCTTGGCTTTAAGATAATTCTGTTTTCTGCATCAGTGCCTCCCCTAATTCTATGTATATATGTATTTCCCATAGACAGCACTGGAATTTCATGTTTTCTTCGTTATGTTTTTGTCCAAATTTTCCCTGTTTGGGGCAGGCAGGTTTATTTTCCCTACATTTAATCATTAGGTTTTTGCACTTCATTGTTTTGATTTGGTTTTTTTTTCTCCTTCTTGGTAATCTTGCAAAGTTCTCAGTGTAAAAATTAAAAAAAAAAATTAGATTAAAAAGTGGGGTTTTTCCATCTCTTTTCTCCTAGATCTGCTTATAATTTGCACATTTAATTCAAGAAACTACTTTTGCCAGATTCTATGAGTAGAAGAAAGGAACAATTTAAAGGTGACTGTGAATCCTCAGCTGCTGTGAAAACTGGGTGGGAGATGGGCACAGCATCCGCGGTGCCTGATCTTATCCCTGTCCTCCTGCTTTGGGTTCACTCCTTACTATTGACTAAGGGTAGAACAGGGCAAACTGATTCCCTGTATCCCCATTAAACTGAGAATATCCACTTAAGTAATAAGATTTTAATTACCCAAGTCAGAATTTCATATTAAACTCTAATCTGATACATTACCAGCCTAAATTAATGTCAAAAGGTGTCCGTATAGAGACTTTCATTCATTTAATGGTGGTTAGTTTGGGGCCTAAACAAATTATTTGCAAAAAAACTCTCCAGCCCGCTGTAGAAATGGCATTTCCAATGCTAATGGACTTTTGATTTCCAATTAGTGCTCGCCTCACTTTGATCAGGAGCCGATTTACTGCGAGCGTTGGAACAAAAGGGTGTCGGGAAGACGTATCCTCGGATCACTTTTGCAGTGTGCTGACAGGAATGTGTGTGTAAAGAGTCATTTAATAGCCTCCTAACTGGGGTGGGACACAGGGACCAGATGCTTGGCTTTGTGCCTTCCTTCTGGCCTCAAGAAAACCCTCGAAGAAGCACAGAACGAGCTTTACGCCCAACCCCAAACGCGCAAACACTCCGACGCTCTTCTCTCTTCTTGGAGCCGTTGTCCTCAAAATCCCACCCTAGGAATTCTTATGATTGGAAACACGGATTCACACGGAATCACGGAGCGTCCTGAGCTGGGAGGGACCCACAGGGATGGAGTCCAGCTGCTGTCCCTGCACAGACACCCCAACAACCCCACCCTGGGCATCCCTGGCAGCGCTGCCCAAACGCTCCTGGAGCTCTGGCAGCCTCGGGGCCGTGCCCATTCCCTGGGGAGCCTGGGCAGTGCCCAGCACCCTCTGGGGGAACAACCTTTCCCTGATCTCCACCCTAAACCTCCCCTGACACAGCTCCAGCCCTTCCCTGGGTCCTGTCCCTGCTCACAGAGAGCAGAGATCGGAGCTGCCCCTCTGCTTCCCCTCATGAGGAAGTTTCTCCTCATTTTTTAGTTTTATTAATTATTTCTTCTTTGTCTTTGTTGGACTCCTCAGCCATTCTACAGAAGCCAAATCCAGCACCTTAAATGGCATTTTATTAACTAAAACAAACCTTTCCCCAGTCTTAAACCCCCGAAACCTCTTAACACCTTGTAACCACAGGTCCACACAGAATTAACTGCAAAATCCCCAGAAAGGGTTAATCCTCGCTGGCAGTTTGGCCATATTAGAACAATTACAGTGATTCATTGTCTATGTCTAATGGCATAATCTGATTGTAAAGACAGCAGAGTGGGCGTTGGAAAATATACAGCAGCCCACTCCAGTCAGTGTGAGGCATAACAGGAAATGATTGTGGGTGTTAACCATGTCACAAATGCTTGGATTAAATGCTGACTCCACACTGAAAAGCCAAATAAAGATATGGGAAAGGGCCTGTACATGTTTCAATAACAATTAGGAAAGTATCTAATATTGGGTTTAGCAACAGAAAGGAAAAGTTTGGAGTGAAAAGCCAAGCACAGGTGATTCTACTTAGAGCTGTATTTACTATCTTCCTAATGTGTGAGCCAAGGAGGAAAACTGCTCGGAATAATTTCGTTCAGAAAGAAGGTATTTTATATTGAAATAAATAGGAAATATAACTCCTGATTATGATATTGTCATTAAGGTACTTATTTTCAATTAAGAATTTTTATTAGCTCTCATCAAGTTGAGTAATGAAAGTGCTGTAAAATATACTTCCTTTCCCACCCAGTCTGCTCCCTCCTGGGAAAGGAAAGGAAAGGAAAGGAAAGGAAAGGAAAGGAAAGGAAAGGAAAGGAAAGGAAAGGAAAGGAAAGGAAAGGAAAGGAGGAGAAGAGAGAGAATGATAAAAAATCCCCAATTTATCAGTGTCCTGAGCTTGTTTCCCTTCTGCCCCATCCACTGGTCAGGTTTCAGCCCTGGCCTGTGGTGCCAGCTCCTGGGCAAGCCCCTGATGGGCACTTTGTTCCTTCTCCTTCCCTTTTCCCACGGGAAGGGCTGGCCCCTGAGCTCACATTTTGTTGATGTCCCCATGGCCAGGCTCCCTCCCAAACCCTCTCCAGGGGCAGCCATCCCACTCCCCAGGGAGAAAAGGATTTGGGTTTGGATTGACCATTCCAATAATTTATTAAAATAGGCACATTCATTAACTTTTTAAATAAAATTTTTAACAGCTCTGGCCTCTTGGAGGAGCTGATGCAAAGCAAACACTTTTTTGCTTATTTGTTTTTTAGGTAAAGGCTTTAAAATCACAACAAAACCATTTTAATTGTAAATATATGTGCAGCTGCGTTTTATCAAATAATCTTACCCAAAAATCTGGTTTATGAAGTTACAATGATTTAAATTGCTCTTCCTCTCTCTTTCTCTCTCTCACCTTTTTCACACAAATTCTCTGGAGGATCTAAAAATAAGCCTCTAGCTATACAAGTCAGTGCTCCAGGTTTATCCCAGAGACTAAGCAGTATTTCACCAAATACCTTTATTATTTTCTGGGGTTCCTCTGCATTGTGTGAAACCTCCAAGGTTATTTGAGATCAGACGTGGAAGGAAAGTGGACACATTTGAGGCACGAGTTGGGAGGAGGAGTTTCTCAGGAGCTGTGCTGGATAAATTAAAACCATGAATTTATATTTTCCTGGTGCTTGGCTTACGCTTTCAGAGACTTTTGTTTACTCCTTATTAATCTAAAAAATATCTGTATTCAACTAAGATAAAAGCGAAGGTAACCAGAGATGTGAAATTCTGTGTCTTGCCTCTTGAAAAAACATCTTTAGCAAACCCATGAGCTTTGATATTTCATAGGTAAGGGTTTGATTCTATAGTATTAAATTCAATGGAAGCTAAATCACTTATTTCAGCTGGGGGAGAGTTAAGACCATGAAGAGTAGGGTTTGTTTAGCCACCACTTTGTAAGACAACAGCATTTCTAGATGATTTTATTTTATTTCCTCTGATGAAATTTGAATATCCACTCCTTGGGTAAACATTTAGGTAGCACAATGTAAATGGTTTGTAGTGCTGAGGTAAGGAGAGGAAGATCAGGAGGTAATGGAGGCCCAAAGAGCTCTGTATCCTTAACATGATATTTCCCCACTGTCCAAATACACATTCCTGTGCAGGTTGAATTTATTCCTCACAAACACAGAATCCTGGAATGCTTTGGCTTGGGAGGGACCTTAAAGCTCATCCAGTTCCAAACCCCTGTGCCAGGGACACCTTCCACTGTCCCAGGCTGCTCCAGCCTGGCCTTGGGCACTGCCAGGGATCCAGGGGCAGCCACAGCTTCTCTGGGCACCCTGTGCCAGGGCCTGCCCACCCTCCCAGGGAACAATTCCTTCCCATTATCCCATCTGACCCTACATTCTTTTCCTTTAAAACCATTCCCTCGTGTCCTATCACTAAAAACATGAACATCCACGTGCAAAACAGGGCAGGGCTGAGGATATCGAGGTAAGGCACAGCTCACAGAGGCACAAACCCAGAGCCTTCCCAGCTCATGGAACCACGGCTGCAGAGTTCCAGAATGATTTGTGGCCGTGGGACGGTCCCCAGGAGGAGCTGTGGGGACACAGGGCACAGGTGCTGTCCTGTCCCCACCCCCAGGGCACAGAGCAGCCCCTCAAACACTTCCTGGAAGAACTAAAACTCTTTTATTGCAGGAAGAATGAAGCAGGATTTCACAGTCACTTGTCTTTGCAGTAACCAGGTTCTCACTTCCCCCAGCACTCCCCCGGGGGCCCACGGCTACTTCAGGTGCACTCCTCTGTTTATGGCCCTGCAGCAGGATCAGTTTTCCCTAAATCCCCTAATTCTGGCTGCTGGGGTGGGTTTGCCCAGCGAAGGGTGGCTGAGGGTGGCCTCGTGATTAGGTTAATTAGCTCCTCTGTGTTTTCCCCCTCTTTATGCCTCCTGCTGAAGCCCCAGGAGCAGGTTGGATGTGTGGGGTTGGTGTCCATCCCTGCTGAAAGGGGCTTCCTCCTTGCTCTGCTTCCCATTCCCAAACAAGGGATGCCACAGGTGGTACCTGCTGCCTTTTTGTGCTTTGGTTCCTGAAATTCTCTTTAGAATCATGGACTAGAGCACAAGTCTGATGAGGAGAGGATGAGGGGAGCTGGGAAAGGGGCTGAGGCTGGAGAAAAGGAGGCTCAGGGGGGCCCTTGTGGCTCTGCACAAGTCCCTGACAGGAGGGGGCAGCCGGGGGGGGTCGGGCTGTGCTGGCAGGGAACAGGGACAGGAGGAGAGGGAACGGCCTCAGGTTGAATCACTGGAGGTTTAGGTTGGAAATCAGAGAAAATTCCTTCATGGAAAGGGTTGTCCATCCCTGGCACAGCTGCCCTGGGCAGTGATGGAGTCCCCATCCCTGGAGGGATTTAAAATCCATTTGGATGTGGCACTTGGGGACATGGGGCAGTGGTGGCAGTGCTGGGGAACAATTGAACCCGATGATCTGAGAAGGTCTTTTCCAACCTAAACGATTCTGTGATCCCATCCTGCTGTTTCTGAAGCAGAATTCAGGTTTCTTGCCAGCACCGAACCCGTGGCCTCAGTCCACCAAAGCTCTGCCATGAGGAATAATTCTCTCTCCCATACCTGTGAATCACCTGAAGAAAAAAATCACAGAAACCGACTTCAGAACTCGCCAAAACATTTTAATATTGCAAACCAGCGGTGCAAATTTTGCTTTTCCTGCATGGCTCTGTTTATAACACTGTGAGATACTTTCACTGTCTTAAATCCTCCAAATTCCAGCAAATAGCATTAAAAATGGGGTGTGAACGAGGTGCACCCCTTGATTGTTGCTGGTACAATGGAATGAGGCTGTGTTTTGTAAATGAGCGTGCACAGCCCTTACGTGATTTACTTTATACCTACAGTAAATTTTCTTGCAGGGGATTTTATGGTGCCTGGTTGAATCGTGAATGTTCAGTCAAACCTTCCTCCAGCCGAGGCAAATAGAAGCCAGATCTGCAGAGAGAAAGTAACAAGGAGTTTTTGTTAATGTGTATTCCTGCCCGGAGTAAGAGAACAGTAATTCTGCCCGAATGAAAATTAAATTTACTGCCTTTTGTTTGTAGTCGTATCTTAAAAAAACCCAAACGCCCACACCCTTGTTAATCACCATGAACAGCTCTCTTCAACCAGCAGAATGACAAAAGAGCACTAAAATGCTCTGGCCAGATTCNAAGCCTTTGGCCAGATTCCAGGTGTTGGGTTTTTTTTTGTTTTTTTTTTGTTTTTTTTTTTTCCTGGACTTTCCATAGAAAATTCACACAACATGCTTTTTTTTCCCGTGTTTTCCCATGATTCATAAACCCGCTTTTATCCAGTCCATGAAAGGACCTCTCTCCGTTACGTAGACCAGAGCTGACACGTTTATGTGCAAAATTGCTGGAGCATTTGCACCACTGTTCATCAAGGCAGTGCCTGTGCTCCAGGAATGTTCCAATCACCTGGCACCATCACTTTCACACCCATGCACGAACTCTTGGAAGGCGGTGCTGTTGTAACACGTAACAAAACACAACAACCACCCTGCTGCAGGGTCAGGGAGCCAGAGAGCTGCTTTTGCTTCCTGAGTCGTGCACAGGAACTCAAATTAACCAAAGCCATTGTGTTATTGGTGTAATATTGAATAATAAGGGATCTGCAGAAAACTGAGAGTATCAATGGGTTCAGGAAATTGCTAATAAATACACTTTTTATTCCCAAAATGACCAGCTGAAATCCAGCCTGTGCTGCTGGGAGCTGCATTTACCTGGCTGGTTGTACGTGGTCTGTAAAAGAGGAATATTCATTTTTCTCTCTGTGTTATAAAATATTTAATCACCATCCTCTATTAGAAGTTGCCCAGAGAAGTGTCCGAGGCCAGGGTGGATGGAGCTTGGAACATCCTGGGATGGTGGGAGGTGTTCCTGCCCATCACTGGAGCTTTAATGTCCCTTCCCACCCAAACCTGGGACATTTGGTTTCTTCCCACCAAACAAATACCCTGGGATTCTGTGATTCCATGGCAAGGAGCTGCACATCCAGCTCATCAGGTGACTGTGAAAAACAGGATTATTCTGCAGCCTTGGGGTGGTCAGCACCTCACTGACAGGTGGTGTTACACCCCATGGGATATATCTTGGCCATCCTCAGATGGGATGGATTTGGATTTTCCAAGTGGAGGGGAGGCAGGTATTTAACTTGCAAAACCACCGTGCCTGTCAGGTGAGAAAAGCATTTATTTCCATGAGGATTTTCACTGACTGTACTTGCAAAGATTTTAAAAAATTGCCTAAATAAGTATTTACATGATACTGTAACCCAGAATGGTTTCAAAGGAGCCTTTATGATCTGTCAGGTCAATAATCTGCATTTTTAAAAGTCCCTGAATACATATTTGCATGATCTGTATTTCAAAAGCTCTAGTAAATATGTATTTGCACAATAGACCATAACAATCTCTTTTAAGCCATCGTGGTCTATATATAGTGTTAATCCTCATATATTCCAAAGGAGTTTTATTTTCCAAAATAGCTTTTATTAATAAGATGTTCAGATGCTGCCGTTCTGAGGGCGATAGAAGGATGTAATCAAAAGGGATGAGGGCGGCTTTTCATGCAATTAAAAATTGATTTAAAAGTTAGGCCAGCAGTGGAAGGAAGCACTCGGGTCTAGCCTCCCTTGCAGCCCACAGACTTTTCCCAGAAATCTCCTTTTTTTGTGGAAGAGATAAAAAAGGGGCAGACAGGCTTTGAGTCAGGGGGTTGAGATGGAACATCAGAGCAAAGAATTTATGAACCCAAATGTTTTTGCACCAGGGTCTGCTTTGACAAATGTGCTGCTGTTTCTGTGTTTCCCTGGAAAGAAAGGCTGGAAATATCCTTTTCCAGAGGCATGGTTGGGTGTGAGATGCCCATGTCTGATGGTGTTGTCTGGCTGGCAGTGCCCAAGGCCAGCCTGGACAGGAATTGGAGCAGCCTGGGACAGTGGGAGGTGTCCCTGCCATGGCAGGGGTGGCACTGGATGGGCTCTGAGGTCCCTTCCCACCCAAACCATTCCATGGCTCTGGGATATGCTCAGGTCCATGTCATGATCAGGTGCAGGTTTCCTCCATTTCTTCTGGGGGTTGGGCTGGAGGATCTCCAGAGGTCCCTTCCAACCTTAACAATTCCTGATTCTGGCCACACATAAATTATCAAATTCATCATTTTTAGTCACAGCTGTAAACAGGCATCAAAGCTGAAGATGGGGCTGAGTTTTTAGGAGAAACCCACATCTCTTAAAATTAGGAATTCTTCATTCCAGCCAGCTTTGATTTTCATGCATATGAGCCTCTTAAACACAAAGACTGGGTTGGTTTGGTTTCTTTTTCCAATCATTTGGATAATTTTTGTAATTTTGGGTCTTGTCCTGGCTTCAAATCCTTGCAGAGATTTTTCTGTCACTGTGACAAGACTCGGTTTTCACTTTCAATGCATTGAATATGATAATTTATGTGTAATTATGTTATCAGACATGGAGCAGAGGTGAATGTTATTTTATCACTGCTAAGAGTATTATTGTGAAATTGTCAATATCCTGGTTGTAACAACACCTGTCTTTAAATACCCAGTCCTGAACTAACTCTGCTTTCTGATACAATCAGAAATTATTAGATATATAAAATTATAGGAGGTTTGATGACTTCAGTTGTCTTTGCTGTGAACAGATACTCCATTTCTCCAGCTACTTGAATTATTTGTGCTTTTTTCATATTTCTCACGTGGAATTAACTAATCTGGGCAGCACAGCTTCAATCTGAGTGCTTCACTCCCAGCAGTTTGCAAACTACAACTTTTCATGGTGGGAGGGCAAAACCTAAATAAATAAACCTAAATAAATAAGCCTAAATGAATAAACCAAAATAAATAAAGCTAAATAAGTAAACCTAAATGAATGAACATAAAAAATCCCCTCTCCCCAGACATTGGTCACTCTGCCTCCACCCCAGCCAAGGTTTTCTTGCTGCTCCTCCTCCTCCTCTCCCGNCTCCATTTCTCCAGCTACTTGAATTATTTGTGCTTTTTTTCATATTTCTCACGTGGAATTAACTAATCTGGGTGGCACAGCTTCAATCTGAGTGCTTCACTCCCAGCAGTTTGCAAACTACAACTTTTGATGGTGGGAGGGCAAAACCTAAATAAATAAACCTAAATAAATAAGCCTAAATGAATAAACCAAAATAAATAAAGCTAAATAAGTAAACCTAAATGAATGAACATAAAAAATCCCCTCTCCCCAGACATTGGTCACTCTGCCTCCACCCCAGCCAAGGTTTTCTTGCTCCTCCTCCTCCTCCTCTCCCGGGCATCTGGTGCAGGTAGGGGAAGGAGCCTGCACATATTGTTTCTGTTTGCAAAGGAAATACACCCTGCACTTTCCCTGAACATAAATTCGGCCCAAGTGGTATGGCATTAATCAGGTGCAGAATCTGGAAAAATCATACCGAGACTTTGTGTCTTATATTAAAAGCAGCAACTTAGGGCTGGTTGGTTTTTTGTTTATTGAAAATGTTTTATTGACACTGTACCTCACAGAAAGTGAAGAATAGGACAAAATGGGATTATTTCTCCATCCACCCCCAGCTCAGATTTTTCTGCATAAACAATTTGGAGCATGAGCTGTAAAAATAAACAGGTTGGTGCTGGATCCTGCGTGGAGCCTAAGTCCCACAGATCCTGGGGACCGGCAAAACAGTCCTGGGTATTTCCAGACTTAGAAGGGTTCCTCACATAAATCTGAGTCAAAGATTAAACTCAAGCTTCCTGAAGTTCACCTGGCTTTCTCTGCAGGGCTGCGAAGCAGCACCTGGGCTTCTCTGTGTTTGGATTTGGATCACACGGAGTGGCAGGAGAAAATCCCACCTAGTCCAGCATCATCCCAGCCCCGAGCAGAGCAGAGGCAGCAGCCCCAAACACGCACTCCTACAACATCCCTCATTTTCCCTGCACTGATAATTGCCCATTAACATAATGCAAACTGAAACCCCTTTCCTAATGCCGGAGCCCCGGCGCACGAAGCTTTCCTTGCTCCATTAAAAAGACAATTTTGCCCGTGCAGTAATGGAAAACGTCAGATTCGGAAAGTGGGTGCCTCTAAGTATTTCATATTTTACAGGAATATGTTTTAAGTGAAATACTGCCTGACAGATAAATTACTCTGGCTTTGCATAAGGGCCTGGCTGATTTAGTGCTACCAGCAGTGCAGATGGTTGGCGACAACTTTGTAGGTGCTCAAACATCTTAGTACACGAGTGCAATTCTTGCACTAATGCAAACCACTTGTGGAATGACCCCTCCTAGGTAATGTTTTCCATTGAGAGAACTGATGTGGACTTCCAGAGGAAAAAAAAATGTAATATACAAATTACTCCAGGTAACCCAGAGCCCTTAAAAAGAAAAGAAATGCAATTATGTCTGCTCTCGGCAACCACAGTTTAATGAAAACAGAAGTCTGAAATGGTCTTTCTGAGTTTCAGAACTTACAACAGGTCCCTACTTATTAGCAGAGTGGTTGTACCAGCAATTTGTTTTTGTAATGATGTTCTTTGTGGTCTACACAGTTTTCAAATAGTGATGCTAAAAGGACAGCTGGAAATACTGCGAGTTGCTTACCTAATCCCCAGTGAGAATAAAAATAGATAACAGTAAATGAGACTGTGTGCAGGGAGCTAAATTAACAGGCAGAACTGAGGGGTTTTTTTAAAGACACAGTATACTTCAATGTATGCATTAGAAGATGGAGATGAAATGTATTAAATATCAGTAGGAATACTCGGCCCTTTGATGACTTGAACGAGGAGCAGAGCTCATTCCCTGGCTTAAAACACCCCGGTCTTGTACAAAGCAAATAATGAGCTTGACCACAAAATGCTGATATTTCCCATGGAAAAGGGAACATCGAGGCAAAATGGTTGGTAATGGAGCAAGGCTGGTTCTCCTTGCTAAGCTTGTGTTTATCCTCCAAAGAAACTCCCAGGTTCCTGTTTAAATGGGAATTTGAACGGGCTTCAAAGGCGGTCGCTTTCCCTGGCACCGGGGAGCCGCGCCCACGTCCTGCCTGGAGATGGGGAGGCTGCGCCTCACGGGACACCTGCAAACACCCCTTTTTAAAGAAACCCAGCCAACTTCAGCAAATCTGGAATTATATCAGCTCCAGCCCGAGGCTTGCACAGCCACACGTTGCTGGGATGTCCTTCCTTTGGTTTTCCGAGCACAGCCTCCCTCGTTTCGCTTTAATTTGTCAGGGTGGCGTTGGCGCTTGCCGTCACGATTTAAATCTCTTCCAAGCTCCGCTGCTGAAGGACAGAGGCCACCTGTAGCTGCACACTGTGGATGCACCTTCCCTCCACGAATGAAGGGCCACCAAGGCTTTGAAATTTGAGATTAACAAGGGTTTTTACCTGCATTTGCGTAGCTAACAAGCGAGCCAGGCTACTGGCGGGTATCAATCAGCATTTCATTATGCCATTTTGCATTAGCCGAGGATGTGACCTGCACTATTCCCTCCTGCAAAGCAACAGCTCGGAGCTGTCATTTCCTTGAAGCTGTAAAGGTAAAGGCCTGATGGAGCAGGGAGCTGACATTTGCTCGGGGAAGCTCGCAGGAGCAGCGGGCAGCTCCCAGCCCCGCTGCCTGCCGTGGAAAGCCAACCCTCAGCACTGGAGAGTTTCTCTTCCTGACATCCCCTTCCTTCTTGCAGATTCCTCCCAGGTCTGGGAGGGAAGGGCTGGGCTGCACGAAATCCAAAATTGCAGAGCAGAGCCAAGAGGAAATTCGTGTTTCACCAAAACCGGGAGCCAAGCGAGCTCCCCGCGCGCGCTCGGGGTGTGGTGGGGTTGTGTGAGGAGAACCTGGGGTCACACAGGTCCGAGGGCTGCGCTGGAGGTCCTGATCCAGAACAAACTGAAATCAAAGGAAAATCTGACCTCGGTTTCAGGGAACTCCCTGAAGCAGCGCCGTTAAGTGAATTATTTTCTGAATGCGTCCAAAAGATCAGAGAGTGGTCACCCTGGGAAATGATTCCTTGGAATTGTTCAGGGGTTCTCTGCAGTTCCAGGTACTTTGGGAAGCACCAACAGGACTTACCTGTGGTTTTATACCCCCAGGTTCCTCCAACTGAATCCATCCACTCCCCCTGATCCTGACAGTTAATGAATGGTCTGCTATGATAAATAAAATCCCTCTACATCCCTACAGATGAGGAGGGGAACGTTTGCTCCTGGGCTGTAAAATTTGGCTGTGTGGGAGAGGGTCTTTTGTGTGGGGTTTTTTTAGCATTAGTGAGCCAATATAAAGTGTGGTGTATTTTCCTTGAGGACTTGGTTTCTGTATCCGAGGCCAGGTAAGAACAGAACAAGAGGGAAGTCGCTTGGTTTCATGCCTGGAGTGAGGCTTAAGCTGTTCAAGGCCAGAATAAACATGAAGCAAATGAAAAAAAATGCAAGAGGAGAGAGGTGCTGTGGTTTAGCAACGAGCAGAGCTTGGAAGAGGAGGCTCAGTTGCCTCCCCCTGGGAATGCCTGGGCTGCCATACCCGCTGGCACTGCCCACCTTCCCAGCTCCAGGCAGAGAGGGATCCTGAGCCAATTTTCTCGTATTCCAAGGATGCTCCATCACAGGTTGTTTCCAGCTCCGTCCTGCTGCACTTTGCTGGGAGTAGCTGGGTGTTTCTGATCACCTCCACAAACCTGGAGCTGTTCCACCTCCTGGTCTGGCTCCAGGTGGCAGGATGAGGCTTCATGGAATTATGGAATCAAGGCTGGGTCGGAAAGGATCTTAAAGCTCGTCTCATTCCACCCCATGAACAGGGACACCTTCCACTATCCCAGGTTGCTCCAAGCCCCACAGACCTGGCCTTGGACACTCCTAGGGATGGGACATCCACAGCTTCTCTGGGCAACGTGTTCCAAAACCTGTGCCATGACTTCTCTGGGGAACCTGTTTGATCTGTACTACAACAGACTTTTAAACTGTGCTTTGCTGTGGCCATTTCCAGCCCTGAGCTTGTTTGCACTTTCAACAAGTTCACAGACTAACCCTAAATCTAAATCTTAAAATTAGCAAAACCCTAAAAATTAGTAAACCCTAAAATTCCAGTATTGATAGTCTTAAAAACTGATTTGTGTGATGAAATTTCAATTGTTCACTTTATACCAGCAAAACTGTAGATTATGCACAATGATATAAAATCCCCCAAAGGCAGACTTATCCTGGATATTTAGTCCACCAAGCTGAACTATTTAGAACATTTCAGGGGGAAAAAAAAAGAAAGCCAAACCACATCTTTTCTTTCCTCTGAAGTGACATAAGCAGAACAGCACAGTCAATGGTCAGAGAGGGTGGTAGCTCCAGAAGAGAGGCAGCCTGGATGTTCAAAGTGAAAAGGATTTTCAGGATTACAGGCTGATTTCTCATTTCCTCCTCACTTGCAGCTCGCCCACAAAAGGGAGATGGGGAACAAAGGGGGCTTCTCCCTCCCTCTGGTTAAGGAACTGAAGTGCAACAACAGCTAAAGGTCCACAAACCCAAATAACCTGCACTTGGACACCAGAAATGTTCAGGGAAACCCTTTCACTGGCAGGTAATTTTAAATTTTGACCATAGTTCTTATTTCTCTGATGCAGCCTCCAGGCCATGATGCTGTGAGTTCACTAAACAAAATCTAAAATCACAGGCCCACAACAAACTGAAGAGATGGGGGAGCTGCTAACGTGTTACCGTGGCACAAAGCACATCCTCACAGCTGCTGCCTGGTAGCTTCAGGATGCTTCTGAAGCCCTTCAGTGGCTCCAAATCTGGGGGAAGACCTTCCTTCAGAGTACAGGGTGGAATTTGTAGGGAAATGGAAATGGAAACACCAGACTCCAGCTCAGGTGTGATTCCCCATCCCCACGAGGTTATCACAGGACCACAGGATGTCCTCAGCTGGAAGGGACCCACGAGGATCACCCAGTCCAACTCCTGGCTCTGCACAGAAACTCTCCAAGAATCCCAGAGTGTGCCCGAGAGCGTTGTCCAAACATTCCTTGAACTCTGGTGTCTTGACCACAGCCCTGGAGAGCCCGTTCAGCGCCCGACCTTCCTCTGTGGGAAGAGCCTTATCCTCATCTCTGACCTAATACATAACATCTACATAAAAACCCTCTAAAAAGCATTGAGCAGGAGCAGTTTGCGAGGCTGAGCTGTGGGGTGAGCCCGGTGGCCCTGCCTGGGGGGCTCAGCACCCTCCTCCCCCTGCCTGGCAAAGATCCTGTGGTGCTGGAGATCCGGATCCGCTTCCAGGCTGTGCTCAGCATCCCTCCCGACAAACCCCCTCAGTGCTGGCAGTCCCCGAGCCCTGTCCCCGAGCCGGGACTGCCACCCCGACCGAATTAAAGAGCTCAGATTTACAAGGAGGATAAAGCCGGAGCATCCCCCGGGGCAGCGCCTGCTGCCACCTTGGAAAGAGCTTGGGGACAGGGAGCAGCTCTGCAGCTGGATGCGGGGGAGGGGGGCTGCTGCTGGTGGAGGGCTCGCTGCTTCTCCCAGCAGAGGGAATGTGCCATTCCCCCGCTCGGAGCCGAGCTGGCGAGCGCGGTGCCGGTGCGTGTGTGCCCGCTCTGCGGGGCTGTGCCCGCTCCCGATCCATCTGCGGATGCAGCCCGTGCCAGCGCCTGGCCAGGGTGGGCTGCGCCGGGGGAGCCCATCGCAGGGAAAAGTCCGCGGCGTAATTAAAAAAATAAAAATAAAAATAAAAAAATCATGTTTTCCCGTGCTGCTCGGGTTTTCCCCCTCTTCTGTTTAAAATTCCCTGGTGGGTTTAATCAAACTCATGGGCTTGGTGGATTTAGGGATTTTTTTTTGAGGGGGAAGGGAAACCGCTCGATTTTTAATTTTTTTTTGTCTTTTAAAACCAAAGGGAAATAATGGCAGCTCTGCCAAGCAGGTTTTCCCAAGTTCTCATAGCTCTACATTATGTGGCTCTGTGACTGGAGCAGGCTCCAAGCCCGACTTCCAAACGACCTGGAAAAGGTCCTAAACCAATGTGGCTGCAGGCGAGTGGGAGCTCAGCTCAGTGGATGCTGCAGCGCTGGAGGAGACAGACAGGAATCCCAAATTGTGAAATCTGCCTCACCTCCAAAAGGCAGAAAAACTCACAGACTCCAGGCTTGTAGTTTTAAAGGTATTTCACGACATTGTTTTCCTGGAGATGTCTGGGTAAGGCTCAGCTTAAAGCACTTTCACCCAAAATAATGAAATAAAAAAAATAAAAAGCGAAGTTTTTCTATCATCTTGTTATCTCTGTGGGGGAAAAAAAAAAGAAGTGGTAAATACACGACAACAATTGCTTTTTACCTTTCCATCACTCCAAATATTGAATCTCGCCCTGGCTGAGTCCCAGATGGTGAAGCATTTAACTTCATTTTCTAACCTCTTTTGGGGCTCCGTTTAATTTATTAAGAGGTTACTCTCAGGACAGATCACGCGACACGTACGTGTAAATTGAACCCGGTGTATCTGTGATTTACTAACTGGGTGACTTGAAAGCTCCAAGGTGGTACTTGTGCAGTACAGGAGCTGGGAGTGTGTGCTGGATGCCTGTGGAGAGGGTGGGGACAGAGCCCCAAATCTTCAGGATTTCCTTGCCCACGGTGCTGTCACATCTTAGGGCTTCTTGCTGCCTCTCCTCTGAGCTGTGCAAGCAGCGAGCTCAGATTCCAGCTCCTTCCACAGCCTCAGCCCTGGCCTGGAAGGGAATGTCTTGGTCATCACTCTGATGAGCACCTTCAGCTCCTCCACGTCCAGGTCAAGCCGTGTTCCCACTTTTTCTTCTCCTGTTGCAGGAATTCACTGTGTTTCCTGGCCTCACTGCTGCCTGTTGAGCTGAGTGTGTGCCAGAGCTGGAAAGCCATCCTTGTTTTCCAGGCTTCTTGAAGTATTGCTCCTTCCAGGGCACTGCACCATCCCCTGCTGCTGTCCCACCGCAGAGTCCTCGGGTGTCTCTGCTCTCCTGCTCCTCACGGCCATGGCATCACCAGCCACACCTGTGGTCACCCTGCTGGTTCCAAAACCCAGGGATTATCACCTGGATAATGATATCCATGATGGGAATCATGGATGAATCCTTGATGGGATTCTATTCCTCCATGGGAATAGAATCCCATCAAGGAATGACCAGCAAACCCAGCACTGGTACAGGAGCATCATCCCCCCTTCACAGCACAGGGCCGTGCCCAGCAGAGCTCTGGGATAAAGCCTTCCAAGAGGAGATTGGGGACCTCCAGGCTGCTCTCCAGGTGAAGGAAGAGTGACCAATGACTTCACTGTAAGTGAAAGGAGCGGGATGTGTGCCAGGGAGAGCCGGTGGAGGCGATGGAGCTGTTTGCTGCTCGACCGCTGTTTTATTGTAGCTTTTGGAACGCGCCGGGGCTGCGGTTATTAATTTATTGTTATGTGAATTCCAGCTGTTGATCCCGTGTTTTACCCCTGAACAGGAAAAACAGCCACTCTCTGAGGCTGAGGGTAAATGGATGAGGGAGTTGGTGGTGCAGGAACATCCACCCAAGCTGGTGGCGTTGGCCAGCAGGGACTCAGGACGATGATGCCCACGGCTCGGGAAGGCGATTTGGAATTTGGCAGGGCACTGGGCTGGATCTCCACAGCTGGGGGGAGCTGAAGAGCTGCTGAAAAGGGCTTTGGATGGAATAAACCTCCTCCTCCGAGGCAGGGCAGGGGCTGTGCTGGGGAGGGGGAGTGCAGAGACCCTGCCATATGTTTGAGGCCAGTCATTATGAATTACCCCCACTCCTGCCTCGGTGCCGTGACCAAGATGAGGTGAGCGTGTTTTATGAGGAACAGAGATAAACTCACACTCGGCTCCGTGGGATGGGTTGGCTCGTGAGGACTTCCCAGCAGCTCCCACAGCTAAACCCAACTGAGCAGCACCTTGATCTGGCATTCTGCAAGCCGGCCCCGTTGGTTTTCCCTGCCCACTGCTGATACCCGATGTTTAAATCAATTACACAGACATTTAAGTCTCTTTCACATGCCAGCACATGGCCCTTGTAAGCCTTCAGGGTTGGGGGCAAGCAGGGGGGTGTTGGCTTTTGCGAGCAGTGTGTACATTAATTCCAACCTAAAGAGCTGCAGTAAATCACTTAATGCCTGAACCAAGTCAGTTGTTGTTGTTTTGGTGAATTGGGACCATATTGGGGACTATAATAACCTAATAATGGACAGTGCAGGCATAGACCACACCGTAATGTATATTGTAGGGAATATGGTAATAGTCTGAAATGGCAATTCTCCTAAATAAATAGCACATCAACTTACTTAAACCTAATCATAAATGGGACAAATTGGACCCATGTGCAAACAGAAACCTGAGCAGAACGCAGGAGTTAAAGAAGCCATTGTTTCCCAGCCTGACCCTGGGCAGAGAAAGCCTGTGTCAGGTTACATCTGTTAAAATGATTCTAATGCCAGCCCAGTATTTTAATTATAAATATATAAAACATTTAATAAGAAGACATTCTGGGCTTTCTAAGCCTTTAAAAACTGGATGTGGGAGGAGTGGGTAGAATGGTATTCCATGTGCCCCAGACAGAGTGCCAGCGTATAATGATTGAATGTTTTCCTGTAATAAATTGAAAAAATCTGGTTTGTAAGAATGGATCCAAATCACTTGGCATTACAAAGGTAATTTGTTACCTAGCTTCCTCTTGGAAACAGACTGCTTCCAAGTTTGCTGGAACTTAGTTTCTAGGGACTGTGATGTCCAAAAAGAGAAAGAAAGAGCAACCAGGATGCTCAGGGCTCTGATGTTAAAACACACACACACACTGGTTTTTTCTGACTCTCTTTTTTTTTTCTTCTCAGTTTTCCAGTCCTCCCTCTCATGGCTCCAAACACAAGATTCAGCAGCCAAAAAAAGAGGGGAAAGAAAAAAAAAAGAGGTTACTCAGGACAAAAGCCAGATCTATAGCCACCTTCTTTGTACCTTTCCAAATCTCAAGCCTGCTTAATTATGATTAATTGCCACATGGATAATCAGATACAGTTTCAAAAGGTTGGAGATGACAGTCCAAGGACACCAGGGAAGAAGGAAGGTTCGCCTTTGTTACAAGCAAAAAAGAAGAAGAAGAAAAAAAAATATACCAGGTCCCTTCCTCAGCCCATAACCTTTTCTTATTTTAACAATTCCAAACGGAATTAATACCATCAGTATATTGTTCCTGCTCCTGGGAATTGAACTTCAACTGTACAATTTCTGCAGCTGTCAGTTTTTGCAGCCCTCCTGTCAATAACGCAATGTTGGGGTGCCCTTCTTCTTGAATGAAAGCAGTTTCAAGTTTCTGCTTTATGTCTGTGCTTTCTGGGTGGTGTGACATGATGAGAAAGTATAAAAAATAATAACAGCAGTTAAAAAGCTTCCACTCTTGACTTAACTGGATCAAATGTAATAGACTACAGTCTTTTCTCCCGATTTCCTTTGCTTGTTTTAGAAAACACTGTGAAAAGTGCAGGAGATTTTGTCTTGCCAGCTCTTTCCTCCATTTAAAATCCCTTTGGCTAAGTCAAGGATCACAGTATGTCATTTCCAGCCTAACAGAAGTGCTGGGCCTTGTTCAGCTCCTATTACTAGGAGGCAAATCCCTAGGCTGCAGGCGCCAGTGTTTCTGCGTTTGGCTCCATTCCCAGTATTGTTTCCTTCATTACATTCCAGAGTGCCTCTCAGCCAGTTAATGTTTGCACTGGGAGGTCCAAATATCCAGCAATCAGCACTGAACTTTTCTCTTTTTGTTGAGAATTGCAGGTTTCAAATGCAATCACTGGCTTTAAAGAAAAACTTACAGGTGAACACAACAGCACTAATTTCCATTTTATTCACTAACAGTTATATTTTCGGCAGTTTCTCCATATGCACTCGTAAAACGCCTTCAGAAGATGTCTGGATTTTTCAGACCTTGTGCAGGCTGGAGTTGTTTAGGAATTCTGGGGTTAGGGCTGCCCTCTGCACACCTCTCCCACCCCAAAACCCCCATCAGCACACCCCCCACGCTGGGGCATTAAAGCTGGAAATTCTTCCTAATAATACAAATGCACCCATATTTTTGTTTCAAACACAGTGAAATAAATTTTAGTGGACAAAGACAGTGGATGCAATAATTTGGGTGGTGAGAAGGGTCAATGTCAGGCTCAGCCCTGTGAGGTTTGGTTTCTAAATGACTTTTGGTATCGTTTTGTTTTCTCTTGGTGTCGTTTAATTGACAGAGCAAGGATAACTTGCAGCCTTTTGTGCTGCTTTCGGCATTGAGAGGCATAGAGAGGATTCATAGTTGTTTTTTCTGTGAATATTGAATATTTTCCCACGTGTCTGATCACGTGTGTCTCCATGAGCTGCCCCCAGGATGGATGGACACCTCTGGGAGCAGCACCTTGGATTTTCCTGCAGCCTGAAACTCCTGTAAACAGCGAGAAAACTTTCTGTAAATGACAGAGGAAAATATCTTTATTTTCAGAAGCCGTGCCAGGCTGCACCTCAGGCAATTTGAACTGTACTATAGGAACACTGTCAATAAGACAGCCCTGTATAGTTTGCTTTCCACAGGTTTACTATGAAGTTACAAGGACCAACCACAGGTCGTAGGCTCGATTACACAATTAAACAAGTCCACGGTATTTCCTCGTGGGGAAATGGAAAAAAAAATAATAAAAAAAAATATGTACAGGTTGGGAAATCCTCAGTGTTTTCCACAAAGCCTCCAGCTATGCTTCCACCCGTGATCATATGTCATATGGATGGTGTCACCGTGTCCTAAGGGTGCTCGCTCGCAGCGATGATATCGGATTCATGGAAGTGGATATGCTCAGAGAGAATACTAATGCTAACTCAGCCTAAATAACAACACTGCCAAAGGAGGCAAGCAAGAGATGAAATACAGTGGATTTCAGGAGGCAACAAGCTCTCATTTATTAAGATCACAGGCGTTTTGCAGGTTACAAATCATAAAGCAGAAATAACTTCATAATATACAGGTCAGGAATGTGCCTGGGATATTGAGGAACTATTTCCTCGGCAATAATCTGCCAGAGATAGTCAGGAGCGTGTGTTTTCTGGCACAACAAATCACTGCTGATTAATTTTGTCTGCCTTTGTCTCAGAGAAGCGACGAGACACTTCGGTGTGTGTTTTGTACTTACTCCACTTCCGCGCTATTCTTCCTCGGCGCATAATTTTTTGCAAGATAGGCCAAACACAATGCTCTTTGTTTTACCCCTTTGACATCATTTTTGCCTGAGCTCAGCCTGCCTGACACAGTTAATTCAGCAGAACCGAGGCACAGGCTCCTGTGGCAGCCCAGCCTGGAGGGTGACGCTGGTCCAAGGATTTTTGGAAGAGGAGCAGCCCCTCTGCCACCACTGGAAATGTGCCCATCTCTGCACCCAGTGAGGAGCTGTAGAAGGTTCCTTCACGCTGGACCTGTAGCAACAACAACAAACTGGAATCTTTTTCCTCTTTGCTGGCACTCAGGGATAAATCCCAGCTCCGGTTATGGAAATTACAGCAAGAAGAGGAACTGGAGTTTCTCGCTTGAGGAGCAGCACAAGCAGGGCTGGATGCAGCTGGGAAGGTGTGGATGGCACCGTGGCATCTTTCCCCTGGCTTTATTTATTGGATCCTGGAGCCAGTCGGGCTGGATGGTGGTCAGCCTCACACAGGAACTTCACAGCACCCCTGGAAGGACAATAGATACGATAAACACCAAAGGCAGCATCAAACCCTGTAACTTTCCTGACATTAATTTAATATTCACCGCTATGAAACATCAACAGTTCGGAATGGAGTCTCTCCAAAGCAGGTGTAAACGTCTCCAGGAGCCCTGTGCTGGTGGTGTGACAGCCATGAGTTATTATTGGAGTATTCTCTCCACTTTCCCAAAGTTTCAGCACTTTGATAGAGATTCGCTGCTCCAGACTGGTTATAATGAATCACCCCAAAAGAGAGAATGTTCAGGAAATGAGAGAGGTGTGTGGTAAATCAGGGCTCTGGAGGACCTGGGCAGGCAGAATTCACTGCTGTGACAGGCAAACACCGAGCAGGAACATCCAGAGGAAGGAGGTTTTGAAGTGTGTTCATCACAGAGGGGCATTCCCAACCTGCCCTTGGGCAATTCCAGGGATCCAGGGGCAGCCACAGCTTCTCTGGGCAGCCTGAGCAAGGGCCTCCCCACCCTCACAGGGAACAATTCCTTCCCAATATCCCATCTAATCCTGCCCTCTGGAAGTTAAACCTGCCCTCTATCAGTTTTGATTGCTTCAGGCAGAGCAACACCTCCCAAAGTCACCTCCCACCTCCACATCTCCCAAATGAGAGGAAAATAATGAACCCCAACCCTGGGTGATGCTGCCCCAAAACCTACAGGTGGAGGAAGCCTCTTGTGCCATTGTGGGTGGCTGCAGTGATTCCTGGCTCTCCTACTTGCATTGGGAGAGTGGAGAAGATTTCCATGGAAGACTTTTCTAAGTGGGGCCGAAGGAAACCTGGAGAGGTGGCTTGTTTCTCTCTTTACCTAATTTATCTTCCACAGGGTTGGAGCCATCGTGGAAAATAGCGTTGCTGTTACTGCTTCTGTTGTCAATACTCACCTCCTACTCACATTCCCAAGGCTGCCACCTTCGTCCTCATCCCTTTTTCCCTCCAGAATTACAACCAAACCAAAACCGTGTTCGTAACGTTTCTAGCAATTCCAAAAAAAAACCCGAAAGAAAACAGCCAGCAGATGCTGATTTTCTCACTTAACTGCACATATTTTATAGTAATTCTTTCTGATTTTCTCCCAAGACACCCACCTGACCTTCCTTTCTCTCCAATCTCTCCCAGTAGTGGCCAAACGCTTCTAATCATGTAAGATTCAGCCCATGGAAATAAGCTGCAACTAAGACAAATTTACCCTCTGACCTCAAGGCCTCTGAGTGCACCACAGAGCCCAAGAAATGTCTTTGCTGAAAGGAATGCATTTTCCTTGAATTTTTAGACCAAACCAAATTAATGCTACAAAGAGAAGTTTGTAATTTTTTTTTTCTCTTTCACGAAACCACAAATAAAATGAAAACAATTCGGTGCCTCTGGAAGGGAGAACGACAAAATGCATTTTCCAAGAATGTCCAAGCAACTAGAAATGGAACATCGTAAATGTTTTTGCTTCTCTCTATGTAACTGCAAATGATTTACAAGCACGAATTAATTTTTAATTAATGCACTGCGATGAAGCAGGGATTAGTTAGCCCTGAATTTTTCCAAGTTGTCCGTAGGCAATTTGGTTGGGAGAGCACCTCCAGAGCGAATCCTTCTCCAGTTCTGGTGGGAGCCCAAAATCTCTATGGTAACTGAAACAATAACCTATGGAGGAAAAGGGGAAGTTTGGAAAACTGTTCGAATGAATTTTAGCTGCCTTTGTTGTCTGAAAATAAGGAGGAGGCTCCACATCATCCGAGCAGTCGGATTCCCGTGCACCACCGAGCACTTGGAGGGTCTCAAGTCCAGTCAGGACCAGTCCAGGCCCAGTTTAGGGTGGGCTGGGATGCAGTGACTGAACTGAGGTTTCCTGCTCACACCTCAACTCCTCTGCAAGACCTGGGAACAGAACTTCCCAGCCTTTCCCATCCACGAGGAGCAAAGCTTGTATTTCTCAGTCTGGATTATTATTTTCTTTTTCAGATCAAGGAAAACAGAAATGAGAGAGAAAGCAAACGGGTGACTCACGGCAGCCTCTTTGCTGAAACACAGCTGCCCTTGTCCCAGGAACAGGGTTCTTAGAGCCTGTGTCCAAAATTTATTGCAAAATAAAACCAAAACTTTTAAAAACAACCAGGCTAAATGATGTTCCTCTTTCCTTTTTTCATATGTATTTGTGAGTTTAGGTCCAGGCTACAGCCAGGATCAAGGGGAGGGCTGGAAACTCGAGAGAAACGGAATTCTTGTGAAATTTTCAGGCAAATTTTGCAAACCCACACAGGCTCTATTGGCTGGAAAAACTTCAGAATCGTTTTGTGGTTTTCAAAGCTTTGGTGTTTCTGGACTTTCTGGGAGTCCTTTGGTGGCAGGTCAATATAACAGCACCCACACCACCACCCTCAGGTAATGTTGCATTTTTCCTCTGGTACTGCTGTGGAAATGTGCAGGAAATCCTGGGTCCAGTGATCCCAAATCAAGAAACAAGAAGCCTGCAGACACGTGTACATCCACCCCTAAATTTAATGGTATGATTTTTTCATTTTAGGGAAAACATTCCACACTTTGCTGCAATATTTCTGCTTTCAAAACACAGATCTTAGGTCTGACTTGCAGAACTTTGAATTGCCACCGCTCTGAGGTTAATAATTTATTTGTCACTCGAATTTATGCCTTGGGAATCCTGGAATCATGGAATGCTGTGAGTTGGAAAGTGTCCCAAGGACCATCTAGTTCTAACCCCCTGCCATGGACAGGGACATCTTCCACTGGAAAACCTGCCTGATTCAGGAGCCCTGCTCAGAACTGACATAACCCTAAAGCTGGAGCTGCTCCTTAAATCGGGATAACGCTGCACAGTGCTTCAGAGAGAAGGGGGATAAAGGATGTCATGGAATCAAGGAGTGCTTCTGAAGCAGCTTTTGCTCACCCTGAGTGAAAAATAAGAGATTTGGCTGTGATTGATTGATATTTGCAACCTCCCCTTCCATAACCACGCTGAGTAGGAAACACGTGCAGAAGGTGCACAGGGAGACAGCGCAGAGGAAAACGGGAGATGGGAGGGAGGGAAGGATGACCTGGTTTTGCTTCCAAGCTAATTTTACATCACTTTAACTATATTTAGTTACATTTCTATTTAATAGGGCTGCAGCAGTTGGACTGAGATTTTTATTGTTGTTCTCTGAGTCATTTAAATTTCTAAGAGTTCGTGGTGGTTGTTGTTGTTTTTTTTTCCAAAGGCTTTGTGACCTTCTTCCATGAGTTTATTTTAGATATAGTGGAATGTCCCAGAGAAAATTCCAAATGGTCCTTAATAGATGAAATGTTTCCAGAAAGGAGAAATTCTCAGTGGACTATGAAACTATTTTTCAATCATGGTGTATGGCACACAAACCACAGCTGAGGGTTTTTTTCAGTAGGAAACTATTGCCCAGTGGGTTAAAAGAAAATAAAGGATAATGGGATTTTTCCGTGAGGCTGGAGCCGTTCGCAGGGGTTTGCTCCCCACTAGATGTCACTGGAACTGTTTGAAATGTTTGGAACAAACAACCCCAAGTTCCCCAGGTTTTGAGCTTCCTTGCAAACATCAGACTTGGAGCAGGTTCCATTCAAGCTCTGCTCTGGCACGGGAGCCTCGCAAGGGAATCCAGGCTGGGGGATGTTAATCGTGCCGAGTTCATGGTTTGACATGGGTTTGGGGAGAAGGGAGGTGAATTAATGAAGTTTGGCACTGTCCTTGGAGATATTTGTCCTTGGGGAAATCCATCTGGAAACAAAGAGGATGCCTGGACTCAGTCACCATTTGGCTGAGGGCTCTTCAAAGACAGAGCAGGACCCTACAAAAAGCTGTGTGGCACCTTTTGCTGAGTCAGCAGTGCCCAGGGCTGGGACAGCCACACCACAGAGTACAGGTGACCTTTGGGTGTCACCTGATCCACCATTAAAAACAAAAAAAACCAGAAATTTTGACAACCTCTGTCCTGGAATTTTCCATGGCTGTTGTCAGCCGTACCAACATTCACCCCGTGGCACGAAGGAAAACCCCTCAGATTATCAGGTCCACTATTTAAACTCTCCCTATAGTTCCAACTGACTACAGGAATCTTCTTCCATTCTTATTCAAAATTCAGTTTAGTGTGATTATGTGGCCATGCATCAAATATGGCAGTATAATATGTCCTTTCATCTACTTGCCATAATACATCCCTTTTAGTGCCACATAAATCCCTGGAAATATCGCTGTCTTCTGCTCTTGAGATCCTTCATGTGCCTCTTTGCCTTACTGCCTTCCTCTCCTATTGTTTCTCCAAGCTGAATTAATTCCCTTTTTTCCCCCCAGTGTCTCTGCTCTGCTCTTGCTGCTGCTTCTGAGCAGGCACCAGTGAAACCACAGCAACTCCAGTGCCAGAGAGGAGCCCAGAGATCCCAGCTGCTGGCAGGGCATCCTTCTGGCAGTGCCAGCACCTCGGCTCTCCTCTCCCTGCAGGAGGCTGCTCCCAGCCGCTCCATCTCCTCCTGCAGAGGCGGTGGGGAGCAGCACCTGCAATCAGAGCTAAGGCAGACATCCTCAAGGAGCTCAGGAACTGGAATTGAGGAATTCCAGCAGCCAGCATGGTGCTCCTAATCCTCCCAGAGCGCAGCAGCACCCCAGCAATGACTGGGTTTTCTCCTTTGCCCAGGATCCCAACGTGTGCCAACGCTGGGAGACCCTGGAGCACAGGGAGGCTCTGCAGCACCACCCTGGGCTGCCAAAGAGCTGCTGTTCCTGTTCCAGTGACCATCTGAGCCGTGCATGAGTTAATTACAACAGGCTGCTTCCCTTTCATGGAGTCAACCTGACTCCAAATGCCATGAGAGGCTCTTCCCACCCTCAGGAGTGTAATCCTGGCACCAGCATTGGCGCCTGCTTCTTTAGAGTCGTGGAATGGTTTCGTTGGAAAGGACCTTAAAGCCCATCCAGTCCATCCCCTGCCACAGGCAGGGACACCTTCCACTGTCCCAGATTGCTCCAACCTTGGCCTTGGACACTTCCAGGGATCCAGGGAGAGCCACAGCTTCTCTGGGCACCCTGTGCCAGGGCCTCCCCACCCCCACACGGAATAATTTCTTCCTGATTTCTTCCTAATTTCCTCCTTTAGTGAAGCTCCTCTTTGTAATTCCTTCTCCAGGATTAATCCCATTGTCATCAAGGCTCCTGGCCTTGCCCCAGACAGGGGATGGAGGCCACCAGCCTGGCTGTGCCCTACAGCAGTGACACGGTCCCACACCCCTGCCCAGCCAGCCTCCTGTGTGTCACAGAGCACATGCTGCCCTTGATTTGTTTAATTAATTAGTAACCTAATTGTACCACCTCAGCATAACCCCTCAGTAGGCATTGTTGAGTGATTTGGGGAGAAACAAAACAAGAAGGGTCTATTCCCATATAAAATGTCTGTATTAAGTTGTTATTATATTAAGCCAGCAAACTTTCAACCTATTCAATATTCAGTAAATTTAAGAAAATGAATTGAAGCTCCTTGCCTATTTTAATATGTACTCCTGAAGACATTTTCCCATTTTTTTATGGTTTAATTAAAGCCTCATGGCAATGGTAGGCTTCTTCCTACCTACTATGCCAGTGGTTAAAAATTACGGGGTTTCAAGTACCCTGCATGGCTTTAATTGCTCTGCTGAAGATAAAAGAGCAGCGATATTTTTATCACAGCAGCAAAATTAAAAATGAGCCCCCACCTTGCCCCTGCCCCACGCACTGATGTCCAGACCTTAACTCGTGAGATATTTTGGGAATATTTCTTCCTGCCACGTGTCTTGGAGAGCAGAGGAACTTCTCTGTCCCATTTCTTGATATTAAAAAAAAAAAAAAATAACAATAAAGTGTAGAAATCTCTAAATAAAGAAAGTCCTGGAAGAGAACATTCAAGGCAGGACAATGCAGAGGAAGGTTACAAGTATATTAGGAGAAGGGCAGCACAATTATATGAAGAAAGTCTGGAGAGAAAAGATTACATTGTTCTGACAACAACACTTTTCAAACATTTAGACCTTTAATATCATTAATTTAAAGTACAAGATTAAATATTTTATGCAAATATTAGACAACAGCAAAGAGCTCCGCATATTAGGATTTAAAACAAATTGAAAGCAGGCAAGACATATTCATTTCTTAAGCAGTTTAGTTAAAAAATCGGTATTGTCTCTATTAGGATTAACTGACAGTAACTCTTTGTGTTCAAATGGATTTAACTTCACTGTGGTTTGTTTTCCCGATATCATTGTCCTCCAATAATCGTGGATAAAGGGAAATGTAAAAGGACAGATCAAGCCAAAATATATCTTCACATCATAAACACAGAATTATGTTTAAATTTCATTACTAAATGGGATTTCAGCTTCATATAGCATGCCTAATCCTGCACTATAAAAGATGTATAAAACCTCCTGACAAATTCTAACAGACTTTGTGGAAGTTGCATATATTGATTAAAACATCAAGCAGCTACATACAAACCAATAATGAATTACTTCTTGTTGGAAGATAAAACTTTGTGATATTTAAAATTACAGACTTGAAAGTAAGTAAAATTACCCCTAATTATGCAGAAGGGAGCAACACCTTAGCAGTAAACAAGATAAGCACCTCAAACAGCACTAATAATTTTAATTAACATTTTCTAGTTTCCTTTCACCTCCTTTCAAGGTCATCTGCTACCTTTCCCTGGTACAACATTACAGCACAGTGTTAAAAACTTACATTCCATTACTAATTGCTTTGATAAGCCAAAAAAATAATTTTCCAGGACAGGATTTTCTTTTCTTTTTTTTTTTTTTACATCACTGAATTTCCTGCAAAAGCAAATGTTGCATTGTGTGAAACTGTCAGGAAGGTTTTTGCAGTGAACTGCTCTCAAAAATCAGATTCCAGCAGCTGGGATTCTGTTGGTCATTTGGGGCCTGATTCTGACCACCAGAGGCAAAATTCTTCCAGGAATTCTTTAGAAACTCATTGATATTTCAGGTGTAAATATAAATATTTGGATTGGACCCAAAGTGTTGAATATTCAGATTGTAATCAAAGTTCAAAAGACTCCTGAGGTGTGAAAGCTGAAAATGGAAATTTGGCAAAACATGATAATCTGCACGGTATTTCTGTTAATTTTTTCTTGAGCACTGATGAATAAATGTTCAAGACTCATGACCTTGCTAAACTCTTTCTTTTCTTTTCTAAAAAGTCCAAAAGTTGGTCAGGAAAGGGCTTTGTTATATCAGTGGGTTTGTTCCATGCCACAAATTTCATATACGAGGTCACTTGGAATATAATGTGTAGTGAAAGAATCTCATTAGGCTAAAATGAATGTAAAATGTGTCAATTTGATCCAAATGAGAACTGTAGTAAAACCATGTTTGATGTTCATGTGCAATAAATCTTTAACATTTGTCTGTAAAGTATTAGAGAACCCAGAGGGAAATCTCTATTTGTGATAGCTGCACATTTCCAATGATTTTTCCTATAATCCTTTGTTGACATTTAGCATATGGCAACAGAAAAGAAGATCCTAAAATGAGAATTGTTACTTATTATTCGAAGGTAAACAAGATGGGCACCTTGAATATAAGGTTTTTAGACTGAAATTACCAGAACATCCCTCTGTCAGGAGGAATTGCTCATCTTTCAGTCACTCCTTGGTGGAAAAGTGACATCAAAGGTGACATCTACCTGCCCATCACTCAAATGTTAAAATGTCTGATGTCCCCATCCTGCCCGTTGGGTTGGATTTTGATATATTCCAAGTGTTAATTACTGTTGTATTTCAATTTTCTCCCTAGTATTTTTTGTTCATTCATAATGGCTTTATGCTTCAGCGGACCGAAAGGACTAAAATGAAAGATTTCCAAGATTTCTTCTGGGAGTAATTTGCAAAAGACCACAATTTTTTAATTGCTCCTGATGTTTAGCTCTGGATATCTGGAAGAGGAGAAATCGGCCCAACTCTTTTAGTTGCCACACCAACCGTAGCAAACATGTATTTTTTTGCTCTCTCCCGCTCCTTGCACGCCCCACCATCCCTGTTTTGAGGGCTGTGCTGTAGCAGTGTCGCGGTGTTTGTATTTCTGCAGCTCACACTTGCCTTCACGAGAGAATTATGAGTTATTTACGTCCTTTGAGGAGGCTCGGGGAATAATGGGTGAAATGTCAGAAATAATTATGAGAAATGGAGGCATTTCATTTAAGCAGTAGAAGAAATGCATAACTTCTGCTGAATGACTAAAGTTGAAGTGCCACAAGATTGCTGCACGATGAGATCTGGCCCACGATTATCGCGGAGTTTTATAAAAACCAAAACAACCTTACAACACTTGCATGCCAAAGGTTGCAACACAGGCTTTGGCAGGAAACACGAAAATGCTCCAGCATGGGAAAAGTCTCTGAGCAAACTTGCATCTGTGCTGATTTAGGGTGTTACACCGAAGCACCGGCAGCTTTCCGAAGCCAAGCTTGGCTTTTTGGCTGCAGTCGTGGCTGGGAAGCTGCTCAGCATCAGCCCCAACAAAGCCCCTTCCCCATCTCCCCCCAGCCCCTGTTTTTTACAGCATTTGTCCATCTCGTTATTGCTGTGCAGGCTCTTTATCAATAACTGTGGTGTTCTCAGCCGAGTTTTCTTTGGCTTGCTGTCTGCTTTGCAAAACCGCTGCATACTTGACAGTTTGCCCCAGTTCAAAATTCTTTGGTCAGAGAAAGCCCGGAGAATGAAACAGTATCTGGTGTTGTAAAATCTTGACCAGATTCTGAAATATTGCCTAAGCCCCTGTCAGCTCGAAGGTGATTTCTCCAGGTCATGGTTTAGAGGGAATTGATGGGACAGTCTGGGACTGCTCAGGCTGCACTATATCTTTTTCAGGAGTGCACGTAGTCACCTTTAGCACTCGCTGCTCTCCAATCCTCTCTGCTTTCGACAGCACATTTACTTCCATACATAGATTACAACCTAAACACGGGGGAAACCAATCCAGAAAAACAGCCCCTCTGCCCACTGCTTTTTCACTTCTCTGTTTCTAGCCAAGGGATTATCAATTACCAAATAACCCTGGGGAAAAATCCACCTGAGGCTGCAGCAGAGAGAGCAGTACCCAGTGCTGCATCAAACAGTTCATCCCAGTGCTCCCAGCACTTTCCCAGTGCGGTCTGGTCCATGATTCAGCTGCAGAAGCTGAGGCACAGGGGTCTGAAAGGTCCACCAAGCCAAAGGTAAATTTGATATAAAATACGAATCCCAGCACAGTGCCCTTCTTATCCAAAAACTCACATAGAAGGACCAAACTCATGGCACATTCAGCAACTCTAAAATGTAAAAAACATCATTCATGGTAAAAATCATTTTTTAATCTATCTGATTATATAAATATATAGATATAAAAATAGCTACAGATATACTCTGATATAATTTCAAACTGAACTTGGCAATAAAAGGCTCTGGGTAAACAGAAACATTTTTGAATATTCTCATTATCAGAGTGGAGCAATTCAAGTGCTTCCATCAACAAGTGCTCAATATAATTTTAAGTTCTGCTTAAAATCCCACTGAAACAAAACACAACCTTTGGTATTCTGCCAAATAGGGGGAAGATCTGAAGAGGAGTCAGAATAGATCGTCCAGCCGACGATTATAAATTATAAATTATAAATCATTACATTAAGCTCCATATATTTATGACACAAGCCCTGAGTATTGCACTTTTGCAGGGAATTTTCCTGAAGGCAAATCACAGCAGACCTGCTCATTCCTTTGGAGAAACTGCGCTGGCCCCGATAAGGCCAATAACCCTTCCCGTTTGGTGGCAACTCCTACAGACTTAATTAGAAAGAAAAAAAGACCTAATTCTGCATTTTCCTCATCAACCTCAGGCTTTTTTTGTACTGCATCACTACTTTTCTTAAATTCTCAGAGTTTCACCCAGTTCTGGGCAAGCCAGGAGCGCCTGAAGGACCAACAGTGGGGATCTTGGGAGCGAGACATCGCTCCAGCACTGGTGTTCCTGTGCTGCTTTCCCAGTGGTTTGGTTGGGATGAGTTGGGCTGGGTTGTTTTGGCAGTCCAGGATGGATTAAGATACTCCTGGTGCCTGAATTCCTGACTTGGTGCTAAATGGATTTTTATCCTTTCTTTGGGTATTGGCTCAGCAAAGCCACTGCATTGGGGTGGCCGTAGGAGCGTGGCCCACACATCCCTCCCCACACCTTCTCCTGGAGGAAATTCCCAGTGGGGGTGTGATGCTGCTGTCAGGACAAGAAATTCCTAAGGATGTGCCTCGTTTGGCTTTCCAGGCACTGGCACCAGTGGATCAGACACGTTGCTTTTAATATTCTTAATAGCTCTTTTTCCTTGGCCTCACTTTATTCCCCTCATTTTGAAACTCTTGACAGCCTTTCATCAAAAGTTTCTGACAAAGTCAAAGAATATCTAAAATGGGCACTAATAATTTAGTGCTGTAATTTTATGGGTATTTCAAAGTTCCTGGGTATTACTATTATTTTATGGGATGATTTTTTCCTCCTTTTCCTTGCTCTTTCTTCCTATGTTCTTATGGAATTATAGGTGAAATGTATTTCTTGGCCGCTGTTTCATCTTTTGTTCATGCAGTTAAATATTGCACTGGTTCGAGAATGCACGAGGCCCCCACATTAAAATTTTATTGTATTTTTGTATTTATTTTTGGCCCGGATCTGGGGGCCTCTCAGGTCCAGGTCTTGTGTAATTTTATTGGCTTGTGGGTGGAGGAAAGAACAAAAATGAGGTTTGTGGCCAGAATGTTATCTTTGGCCATAGGCAGCTGTTTGGGGGCCTGATTCTGCTCTGATTCATAAGCAAGTAAATCTCAAGCAGCTCCAGTGAAAATGAAAAAGCTCCAGTGATGTAAACCCGATGTAAATTAGAGGAGAGTTACCTCCGTGGTGGATGCTATGTAAGTGTTTTGCTATTTATGATTTAGCTGGGAGCTGTTGACTGGCCTCTCTAAAGATAAGAGCCACCTATAACTCAGTTGTGAGCATCTTTTTTCCCTTTTTGACTAATGTCTGCTTGCTAAAAAAGATTAAAACTGCTTTTTTTTTATGAGCTCTGAGTAACAGAGCTGAGACTACAAAGCTCATCAACCTGAGAACTGCAGCTGAATTTTGGTGACCTCTCCCTTGAGTGAGAAGTGCCTTATTCTACCCTACATCCATGCTTTGAAACCTGTTGAATTCAAATATTAGAATCCATGGATTTCAGGCTTAATCTCTTTGTTTTATGAAATACTTTTCACGTGGTCACCGAGTGAGTGGTTGCCCATCCCACTGTGAGTCATGGCCACTGCATCCTTCGCTGCTTCCTGCCTGGTTTGCATCCATCACCACAGCCCCTTTCCTCCCCAAAACCTGTGTTCCCCTCTCCTCTTTGCACATTTATTCCTGTCAGGAGTTTGGCTTGGAAAAGATTTCTCCTGCGAGCCAAACCTCCTTATTCTACACTTTAAAATCCTTATGAAATTTGGCTTGCCTTCCAAAGCTAAGCCTCAGCTCCCTTGTTACTCTTCTAAATATAAAACATTTTTATTGCATTAAGCCATGTTGAAAAGAAAAAGGGGAAAAAAGGGAAAGGGAAGAAAGCAAATCCCTGCACCCAATGTGAAGGAAGAGGTCGGTATTACACGGGAATGGATCAGGTCTTTGTTTTGTCGCGGTATCATCCCCCTCGCACGCGCTTTCCGCTCGCTCTCCGTATTCCTCCTCGAGTATCTCCCACTCTGAAAAACCCAGTTAAACTCCTCACTGAAGGAGTTGTTTCCAGGCTGATCCAGAGAGTTTGGGAAATGGGAAAACCCATCCCACTATTGATTCCGCTGCATCACTTCCTAAAGAGAAAACTGTTTTCTAGGGAGCTCATTTAACACCTTCCACTTACATCAAACTTAATTTTCCTATATAGCTCACACAACTTTGAAATGAGTTATTTATAATTTTCAGCCATTATTTCAAGTGTCATTTTAATCATTTCAACAAAGAAGTTTCTTAATATTCCCAATAATGGCTCTTGTCACTTTAAATATTAAAATTTGCATTAGGGATTCCCTTGGCTACATCTGCATTATTTGCATTATAGATTGTGTGCATGTCTCAGTCTATATATATGTGTAGATATATATATGTATATGAAAATTTATATACAGATATGAATTTATGAATTTATGAATTTTTAGGAAAATTGAGGCAGTTTTAAATGATCCCATCTGCTCTGAAAGCGCTATGACAAATGCCAAAGTGATTAGTGATAAGTAAGTTCCTAACACTCCAAAATTAAAAGCTCCTAATTCTCAACTTTAAATAAATCCTTATTGTATAGCAGAAATAATTCCTCACAAAGTGTTTCCAACATTCAGAGAATGCTTTTAGGACATCCAGCATTAACATAATTTTTTCGACTGCGGTTCTCACAGGACATCTGATGAAGTCTCTACCCTTAATTTTAATTGCACAGGCTGCATTCTTAATTAAAAACTGTACAAATGGATTTTATGCCATGCCAAAAGAAATCTGAGTTCATTAGTTATAAAACCCTTTAAAAATTGATGTAAATATGTGAATTCTTTAAAAGTTTGAACTCGGCGTCCTCATTTATGTTGAGTAGCCTTTTATCTAGAGAATAATGAAGTCAATACAAATTAAGATAGTCTGAGTTTTACTTTTCCTTTTTCCTTCTCTTTTTTCCCCTCTCTTTTTTTGGTGAATGAGGGTGATGGGAGTCAAAAAGTGTGGGGGTTATGTCTTTATGTCATGATGTTTTTCCTTGAAGAATCAAATTCATTTAAATCTAAACTGTGAAGAAAATTAGAGTGGGAAATGCTCTGACCCTTTTGTACCGGGTTATATAAATATAAGTTCATATATCTTTTATTAATTCTTCGTATTAAAACACAATCACATCATCTCGAGCCAATAAACCTAATGGAAATCTGTCAGAGTGGAACTTTGGAGGAGAACTCCGGACATCGCTTAAAGAAATACGCGCGCCTTATTGATTTTTATTTTAAAAACGGAGAGCTGTTAATTAAAATGCTTTTCCATAACTTGTCAAGCCTTCAAATAACAAATGGGAAACTCTGAGAGGTTTGTTTAACCTGACAAATTGCTGACCTTTCATTCTGCTGGCTGCTCATCTGGCTGCACGGGACCTTTCCCTTTTCCTTCCCTCTCTGGCAGCTGGGAGGTGTCGTGGTGCCTTTTCCAGCGGGTGCCACCAACCTGATCCCGCCTGTGGTTCCTCAAAAACCCATGGGAATGAAGGGTTGGGGCAGAGCTCAACTTTTCCTGTGCTGGAAATTAATCTGTAGGGTTTCACTGTATTTTCCAGCCTATGAGATTGTTGTTGGGATGAGGCATCCAGGAGGTGACTCTCGAGCACGGGTTGTTTGTGCAAAGAAAAAGTAGAAGTAAAATTGAAATGAAAGTAATGCCACTCATTATTCAAACTCAGAGTATTTACTGTTATCCTAACAAAAATGCAAATTAAACAGCAAATAAACAACCTGTACAAAAAAATCTGTTTCTTTCCATCCTCTTCCGTGATTTTTGCTTTTGAACATCTCTCTCCAGGCTGAGTGTGGAAGAGCAATGTTGAAATACCACATGAAAAGCTGTGGAAGTGCTTGTGACGTTTCCAACATGAGCTGGAGCAGGAAGCACCACAAGTCTCACAGGACAGATGTTCTCATGAGTTTCCAACCCAGTTTGGCACAGGAAAGAAGTCAGATAGACTTGGGACAAACCTCAGATTTCCTCTTTGTTTTATTTTTTTAAGGAGCAGAGTTCAGGCAACAAAACCACTCTACCTTTTGAGATATTTCCATGACAGCATCCTAAAGATCATGAAAAAACATTCCAGTGTAATTGAATATTTTGTGGTAGAAACACACCGGGCTGGACAGAACATTGGCTGTCCATCAGCTTTAACCATCCCATAATATTCCACTTTCCAGAAAATTAAACCAGATCACTCAGAAAGTAGAGGTGGACACCCACGAGATCAGGTTGCTTGATTCCCTATCCCTGGAAGTGTTCGAGGCCAGGCTGGATGGGGCTTGGAGCATCCTGGTCTAATGGAAGGTGTCCCTGCCCATAGAACTGGATGATCTTTATGGTCCCTTCCAACCCAAACCATTCCATGATTCCATGAGGGAGATGTGTAAACTGGTTTTGGGTGAATTAAACTAAAATTTAATGGCAGTCTGCCACTGCCCAGCTCCTCTCCCACAGCACCAGAAATGTCCCACACCTTCTGGCTAGCAGCTCACCACGTTCAACCTTGGCAAATGCTGGATTCCACATCTTGTATTTCACATCTTTTAACTTTATGCTTCAGGGATTATACTGAACAATCAACAAAATCTTTAAATTTGGTGTTTGATTAACTTTTTTTTTCAGTTTAACCAGAGAAATACGAGACATGAACCACATCCCTGTCTAAGTGCAGGAAGATGCTGCACCCAGAGCACACTTCAGCCTGCATTTAGCTCAACTAACGTGAATTAAATTAAGTACCAGAAAAGCAGAGACGTTGCATGGTCCCAGAAGAAGAAAATCCACTTTCCTGACACTCCAAGCACTGCTTTCAAAGAATGGCAAGAGGATTCATCTGCAAAATGCAGATGGATTCATAAACTCAGTTCATGCACCTCTATCACAGCAGCCAACCCTGCTCCTCCTACAGCAACTGCTCTGTGAATGAAGCCACAAAATATTTGCTAAGCAGATCTTTGGCCCCTTGTTTTCAGTAACCTCCCAGATTTTATGCCAGCTCCATGGGCTACCCAGAAGTAAAGCAAAACATTTGGTCTACAGAAAAATTCACAGAAGTGGACACAAACAGTCCTGTATAATTGATAGTTTTATGAGACTGAACTCTGTAAATTTTTTTAATCTTATCCCTCTAGATCCAGTTTATGTGCACATTTGAACAATGACTTCATATCCTTTCCAAACAGAGATTCTGGGATTCAGTCTCGTCATTTGGCCAACACAAATCCCCAAGTGCCAAGAATTTCTAGTTTTGTTTTGCTTCGTGTTTGTCTTTCGCTTGTTCTTTTACAGGATTCCTCATCAAACCAGTCAGCCAGTGGAATGGTTCCAGTTTGCACCAGAAAAAGATGTGCAAATCCCTAAATCACTTCGGAAAAGTTAGGATTTTTGTTGTCTCTGACTTCCACGGTGCAGGTTCCAACTGTAAGACTTAAATCTTTATCTGCACTGAAGGAATGAGTTTGCAGAGAGTTTCAAAGGCTGAACAGTTTGCTTTGTGGGCCATCTTCACCAGCAGACCAGCAGGAAGGCTGCTGGAATATTCAGACACCTTTCCATTTGTTATCTCTAAATTCATGCCCTGCTCTGTCAGAATCCCATGACTTCCACAGCCATGCAGGGAGTTTATGATATTTATCACACTTTCTAGCCAAATATTTTTCACAAGACGATTCTTTTTGGGCTTGCTGTTAACTGCAGCCACAAAAACACCTCTAACTTTTTTTTCAAGAGGCTGCTTTTCCAGCTGAACCAGATCCCTGAAGCTGTGTGCTGACTCTGAAGAGATTATGTTGTATTATGTGAAATAGAATCCACTAAAGCCAAAATCTCCTTTAGTTTAATTTTTTTTTCCCTGTATGTGGACGTACAATTGCAATGCCTCATTGTGGATCTTATGAATGAACTTTCAGAAATTTGTAGAGGATTTTGGCCACAAAATGGAAAATTATCCTCCTTTCTCCATCATGTTCTTGGGTCAGGAAGTTGAATTGTTTAAGATGATGCATTTTGCAGATAGGTGGGAAGCCTGGTCTCCATTTGAGGTTAAAGATCCTTCAAAACTCCCATGAAAATTGGTATTTTGATGCTGATTTTGTGATGAAGACCTGTGTGTTCCTCTGCCTGTGGACAGCAAAAGGAAGGGAGAGGTGATGGGGATACACACAGGGCAATATGGCCATATTAGCATGGCGTGAAAGCTGAGATAATTAGGAAGGGGATGTGAATGATACAACACATCTGGGAGGTAAAAATATCCTGGACAACATTCATTTTGGCTCATAGGAACATTCTGGTCATTCATCCTGATGCCTTCAAGCTCAAAAGCTTCATTCTTCCTTCCCAAAACCATTTCAGGCCCAACAGGGACCAGTAGTGCCTCCATTTTTCTCTTTAAACTGCTGGGTAGTGTTTTGATTTGCTCCTACACATTTATCTTCCTCATATTAATATTTTTTTTTCCCTACATCCATAGCTGAAAGAAAGGCAGAGGACCCAAACCAGGTGGTGTGATGGTACCAGCAGCTGAGCGGGTGGACCAAAGCTTTGCTCAGATGGATTTGCCTGAAGAGGGACTGGAGAAAATTGGGAGGATTTTCAGGGTGGGAAGGACCCTGCACTCACATGGTCACCAGGATTTCGGACAGGGGTCACATCCCTGCAGCCCATTCCATGCTGACCACAGCAGATCCTTTTGGTGGTAACAGCTTCTGATGAACATGACTAATCCCAGCAAGATCTGAACCAGTAACCCCGAGGTGAACGACTTTGCAGCCTCTGAACATTTTCTCAGACTGCCTGGGTTGATATTTTAGTTCCCAGACCCCCACCCCCCTCCTGGCTATAAATAGATCTCTGCTTTTAAGATTTTGCTTATTTTGCACAACGTATCTTGTCTGGAGTACAATTTATATTTTATCACAACAAGCAGCTAGCCCATTAAGCTAACATGTATTTTTCCTGAGGTAATTAACATAGATGCCACATTTGACAAGAGATACGTGGTGCAGTTACAGGACATATCTTAATGTAATTAAATGCATTGGGTTCCAGGAATCATAAATATAGAATTTCAGTACTTATCCATCTGTAAACTCTACAGCTTTCAAAAAACCATGTTTGTTATTTTCTCCCCTCTATTATTTGAACCAAAAATTACAGTAGAAGCAAAATTATTTTTTAATATAGGTTGAAATTTGAGTTTGGGCCGTGAGTGCTTACAAATATTAATTGACCAATGAACCCACAAGTGGCTTGACTTAAAAAAAAAAACATAAGAAACCCCCTAATTACCAAACAAACAGAATTCCCGTTCTCTTATTTAGCTTCTTTCTCTCATGGTTCAAATTGGCACAAGAGCCAGGCAGCTCGAGAGAGTCAGGAGAGCGCGGCCACGAGAGGGTTTTAATTTATTGACGGCTCTTGCCCTACTGTACAGTCAGCGCTGCCATTTGAGCGTAATGGATGGAGCAGATGTTTGACACCGCAGCACCTCTTCATAACTTCACTCTTCAAAAACAGTTTTACAAGTGCTCGCTCGCGTTGGTTCCCATTCAGCACAGGAAGCTGAGGTCATGCTGAAACATGAGGCCCGGGCAGGAGCTTGAACTCATGTGCACTGCAGCTGGGCCCGCGCCTCGCGAGCGCCCCGGCCATCCGCGGAGCTGCCGTCGCTTTCGGCGGAGGGACAAAGGAACCGAGCCGTGGACACCCTCGTTGTAACATCTGCACAGGGGGAAAACGTGAGCCCGTGGCTAAACACCGAGGTTTCCTGACGGTTAATTTTGTTCGTCGTCGATGCGGCGGTTTTTAATAATTTCTTGGGGTTTCAGAATCAGCGCTGAAAAGTTTTCTGGATGGTGTTTTTCTTAGCGTTGCTGAGAAGCCGTAATTCGAAAAGCAACTGACATTTCTGATATNTCTTTGCTCTCTGGCTTCCATGTACCTTCACATATAATTGTATTTCTGAACTTGCTCTTAATTAAAGTCAGCCCTTCAGTGACTTCGTGGCCCACTCTGGAAGGAAATCTGGCTGTATAGAGGTAGCTACACAGCACAAAATTATGGTTTAAGGTGCTGAAATCGTGTCAGCGGGGCTAAAAATGAAGGTTTCTGCAGTTAACTGAAAATTGAAACTCCAAAACAGTTTGGTCACAGATGTTCCTGTGAGGCTGGACTGGACAATGACCTTCTACCCACCCCTCAAAGCATTCTAATGGAATTGAGTTTGTCCTGAAAAAATCATATATTTGTTATGCTGCTTTTCCAAAGCATCTGCAGGAAGTTCCCCCAAAAAAGAATCTTCATTTTCCTGCTCCAGCTGCTGTCATGGGCTGCACCAAAAAAAAGTCCACTAATTCCTTCATGAGGCTGTAAAATCTTCTGTCTCTTATACCAGAAAGCGGCCTATCACATGGAATTCCCTAAAACTCCTGGAAATGCATGTTTTTGTCTTTGCCTGTCTATTTCCATGGTGATAACATGCACTATTAAGAACAAAATATCTTTTAGAGCAAGATAACATGAATATTTGTGGAATAACACCTTGCTTCGTGCACAGCAGCAGGAGCCTGGGGTTGGCAATTCCCACTGTGTTTGTTCCCTTTGCTCCCAGAGCCATCAGCACGGAGGGCAGGAGCCAAGGAAGCCACTCCAGCCCTTGCTCTACTCAGAATCATGGAATGGTCTGGCTTGGAAGGGACCTGAAAAATCATCCATCTTCAAATCCCTGCCGTGGAGCACCTTCCACTATCCCAGACTGCTCCAAGCCCCATCCAACCTGGCCTTGGACACTTCCAGGGATCCAGGGGCAGCCACAGCTTCTCTGGGCACCCTGTGTCAGGGCCTGCCCACCCTCCCAGGGAAGAATTTCTTCCCAATATACCATCTAACCCTGCCCCCCTCATCCTGTCAATACAGGCCCTTGTAAAACATCTCTCTCCATCTTATTGTAGCTCCCTTCAGGTACTGGAAGGCCACAATTAGGTCACCCTGAAAGTTCTCCAGGCTGAACAATCCCAATTCTCCCAGTTTTTCCTCATAGGAGAGGTCAGAAAAGGTCATCAAGCCTTCAGCCAATTGCCACCATGCCCACTAAACCACACTGTGGAGTTTTGGTACTCAGCAGCACCAACACTGACCCTGGTCCTGAAGGAGGGACAGCCACCCTTGGGCAGAGGTTGTGCTCAGAGATGTTTGCATTCCTCTTCACATGAAAAAACACAGGAAAAGCCCACAGAAGGCTCCCTCTGCCAGCTTGACCTGATCTCAGAGATGTCCCTGCTCAGGGCAGGAGGGTTGGACAAGATGTGCTTTCAAGGTCACTTCCAACTCAAACCGTTCCATGACCAGCTGGAACATCCTCTGCCGCGCCCGGTTTAACTCAGCGCCTGGAGCAGTCCCACCTTCCAAGCAGCCTGACAAGCACAGAAATGCCTTTGCTGTGTTTTCAGGGTGCTTTTCAGCATGTTTTTCTCTCCCTCCCATGCCCCAGTACGGTCCCACTGAACCCAACCACATGGCCAGAGCAATCCTTCCATCCATCTAGAGGGGAAAAAGTCCCACGTGCGGTTTTGGGCTTTGTTTTCTCAGCCTTTAGCTGCTGTTTGTTTGCTCTGGGTCTGACCACAGGCCCTGGCTCTGGGAGGAGTTGTGTGATGAAGGACAACCAGATCATTTTTCCTCTTGCTCTTTCTTGTCCCCTTCAATTGTTAACCTGACCTGTCACTGGCATGGAGAAAACACCAAGCTGAAATTTTCTCCATGTCTGGGGGTTTTCCACAGGGCTTGTGCTGATGTGCAGCCACAGTGGAAGCTGGTTTGAAACCTATGAAGAGTCTAACAGCATCCAAAGGACAAATCCTACAAACCCCCACATTTCACATTTGGTGGCCTCGTTTCTCTGGAGCTGGAAAATGCAGAGTAAGAAAAGTTTCCCAATTAAAGACAAGTCTGCATAGTTTGGTTTGTTGATAGTCTTGCAAAAGCAAATAAAACAACTGCTCACCAAGGTTTGCTAGAAGCCCATAGCTTTTTTCCTATGGGAAAATAAGGCTGGTCCATGAAACTGTGGGGAAAATTTGAGCTGACAGCCCAAGATTAAATTCACTTTTCTAACTCGGAGATGGCGACAAGTTTAACTATTCTGGCTTGGCTCAGAGCGCTTGGGTTGTGGCTGTGCCTGCAGAAGACATGAGTGTGCCTGGTGTGACGCCGGGTCGGGGCTCCAGGGGTGACCACAGGGTCCCTTTTCCCAGGCATAGGAAGAGCAAACATCATTGTGAGCAGAAATCCCCCAGAAAGGCAGAATTTTACCATGTTTCTGGAAAAAAAACAACCCCATGGAGTGGCTGATTAGTGCAGACCAGCCAAGCAACCATAGCAGGCAGAAGATGTCCTTAAAGAACATTTTGGAATACTCATCAACAACAGTTTCTAAAAGAAAACTGAGACAACACCTTCCCAACCTCGACATTTCTGTTGGAGGAGAGGTCCTATGGAAATTGTTGCTATAGAGGTTGTAGATGGTGGAGCAGGAGTCTGAGGCAGCTCCTGGAGTCACCAGGCTGTGAAGATCCTCACCCCTCTCGCTCTCTGGCCTGAACTGGGGACAGTTACATGCTTTTTAACCATTTCTGTTAGAAATTCTTAGGTTTAGTCATGCCTTCAGACCCTGAACTCTTGCTCTCGTGGCTACTTCTGATATTCCACCTTGGTTTAAGTCTTAGCCCAGATGTGAAACAAGATTTCTGCGCTCGTTGGAAAAGTTCTGAGGTTTACAAGGAGCAAACAGAGCAATGTCAGGCTCTGGGTAGAGACCACGAGTGTGAAATCGAATTCTGCTAATAAATTGCTGCCTTTGCCTTAACATTGCAAGCCATGCTCTGGAGTTTATTTGAGCACATAAAATATGCTAAAAGTTTAGCAGCACCACTGTGTAAAGAAGAGTTGGATGAAGTATATATTTTTAAATACAGCAAGTAATAAAATGTTGCGTAAATTCCCAAGAACATCGTTTTGGGGCAAGCACAATAGAATGCTTAATATGTGTATTCCCAGGTCTGCTGTTTTTATTCCTCTTTTTTCTTTCTCCTGATTTAATCTCCTCACCCAGCTGATGGTTGGCATTACGGGAGCTGTGAGGAAGAGGGTACCTCCATGGACATTTCCAATATCACAGCTGTGGGACAAGGGATGTGAGGTGCTTGCAAGGTGCTGCTGCATCTCCTCTCCATTGATGCAGCTGCATCCAGCTGTGGGAGGCAGCTCAGAGCTGATCTGCACAGGGTGGGATTCTTGTTTACAAAAGGACCACAGAAGACAAAGGAAAAATGTAAAACAAACTGGAAAAAAAAGACCAAGATTCCTTCTCAAATTAATTTCCTCCAAATTTATTTCCTTTTCATTTAACTTGGTTGAGGGAACATCCCCGTGGACTTCATCAGAAAATCAATCTCCCTGTTTTAAGTTCTAAATGGAGTTTTAAGTAGCTCATTCTGACACTCAAAACTCCACGAGATGCCCAAATTCTCATCAAGGCGGTTCAGATGTTGTTCAGAGCCACTCCTGCAGCTCCAAGAGAAAAGCTGGAGGCAGAATTGCCTCTTTCCAGACCAACTTTTTGGGTCTGAGTCAGGTGATGTTGCCTGTTCCTTTTACAAACTTTCCTGTAGCTGATTTTCTTTAGGGATAAAACCCCCAAATTTAGGATCATGCCTTTCAATGAGTAGTTTCATACTTCAAGAGGGTTTTGCTCCCTGGCTGCAAATCAGATTTTGCCCTTTTGCAACACACTGATGCCCCATGTAACCCAGAGGTCTCATGTGCCTGTTGGTTACTTGCTTTTATGCTGCTGCTTTCCAAATAACTATGCTGAAGTTATTTTAAAATTAAGAACTGCTGTATGATACCTCTGAAATGATACTCCCAAACAGCTCCCAGTTCCTGCTGTAATCCCAGTCCTTTTAGAACTATCCACTCTGGACATGAGAATCTATATTCTGTGGATTTCCAGTGGGATATATATACACTTACTAATCCAAATAAAAAAAGGAAAATTTGAGATAGATTTATGGAAGGAATTGTTCCCTGGGAGGGTGGGGAGGCCCACAACAACACAGGGTGCCCAGAGCAGCTGTGGCTGCCCCTGGATCCCTGCAAGTGTCCAAGACCAGGCTGGACATTGGGGCTTGGAGCAGCCTGGGATAGTGGAAGGTGTCCCTGCCCATGGCACTGGATGAGCTTTGAGGTCCTTTCCAACCCAAACCATTTCATGATTCCATATAAATCTCAGGAGCCATATTAAGGAAAAAAAACCCAAACAGCTTCTGAGATTAAAATTGTTATATTTTATTTCTGTCCGTGATTTCTAGAATATTAATTTTTAGTTCTTAAGTTTTAGCAATTGTAACTCAGAGAGACCTGTTACTCTATTATGTGTCATCAAATAAATATAATAATAAAAACTGGTCCACAGATCCAATTTAGCTATTTTTACCTGTATATGTGTATTTAATAAATACTAATCAGTGGGTACTATTGAGCACTACATCACCTATATTGTATTTGACTTGTCAGCTAATACAGTGCAGTGCTAAAAATACAAGAGATGTTAAAATTGCAACTCTTTGGCACTGAGCAAAAAGTCTTTGGCACACTGAGAACAACTTTTGGTACAGTTTGCTGCATTTGCCCACACGGTAGAAATTTTTTTGGCAGGTTTTACCTGTTCATCTCCCGTGAAATTCCATGGGCTGGAAGAGTGCCCTCCTAAAGAGAGAAATCTCAGCATCTCTAATGAGGGGCCAATTCCCAGCCCCGCTGCATCTTCAAATGGTATTTGGCTGAGATCTGCCTTTCTGGGATTTGGATGGATGGAGTTTTCCCTCCATGCAGCACAGCACTGGCAATGTGCAGGGCTGCAATTCCCTTTCATCCATCTTCCTTTTCCGAGTGCAGAGATTTTTGGGCCTCCCCACAATGGATTCCTGGCCATGAGTGAAAAGCCTGGAGGTAGCAGAGCCTTTCTGCCTCCCCCAGCCACCTCCTCCACGCCTGCAGATATCAAAGAGAGTCAACAAATCATCATCCAAAGCACAGAGAGGGGGGAAAAGTCCCTTCCCTGCGCTGGCCTGGCTTGCAGATTAAAGGTAATCTGGTAATGAGGACCCACCAGGTGATAATTAATAAGCAGAGTTTCCTCTGTCTGATTTACCTGTCACGTGTGCAGAAATTTCCCAGAGATGGGAAGGGCTGTTCTGCAGGAATGTGAAGTGCTGCCCTTTCCAAGAGTCATCAGTTCAACTTGGTGGAATTTGGAGTCCTCTGTGTGAGCAGGGCAGGAGTTAAGGATGGGCTTTCAACTCCTCTTCTCCATGGAGCTCTACATTTATCCCAGAAAACCCAGCCAAGGGGTTTAACCCCCAGCTAACATCACACCAAGGAAATAGGTGGAGTCAGACCCCAAAGAACATGGAAATCTGTGCTCTCTACAATTCAGGAATAGATTACAGGGATATTTTTTTAAGGAACAGAACAGGAAACAACTCAGTTTAATAGATTTCTGTATATGAAAAAACCCTCTTGGGTTAAAATCTGGTGTTAACTCATTTTGCACACACAAATACAGATTTTTCCTTGTGTATTCAACAGGATCCACACAAATTGAAGATAATTTGAAAGGATTCTTTTTAGGAACTACACACACTGAATTTAAGTTCTAAATCTTGTGAGACGCTTCCCTGAGTTCCCTATGAAAAAGCCTCCTATAAATACATAGAAATAAAATCATTAAAATGATAATATAACCTATCAAATCAAACAAAAGACCTGCTGGAGACTGGGTCAAACCTAAATCGAATTAAAAACCCTTTCTTAAAACAAAGTCTTGGAGATGTGAATAATTTTCCTTTTAAAATGTCAGTACAATCTTTAGGTTTGGTTCTGTTAAATCTGGAGCAATTCTCCATAATGAAAGGAAAGAATGAATATAAACACGTTTCAGTAGGACTTTGGGATTCCTGACTCCTGTCTCTTTAGGGAGACCATTTTTCCTTATGACACAGGTCTGCACTGTTAAAGACCTTGCCATGAAATAATGAGAAGTTGAGGAGAGAAGGAGAACAAGCACGATTACCTTGGAAAACTCACTTAATTAAAGAGACCCAAAATGATGTGTCCATCTATTAATGCTACCAGAAGTAGCCAAATAGATTATCCAGGTGAAAAAGAGGAAAAGAAAAACAACTGAGTCCCTGCCATAGGTGAGAGCTGAGATTTTCCTCCCACACCACTGATTTTTTGTAAGAAATTATATTTTCCAAGAGTTTCAGCTGCTGAAGGGGCTGGGAGCTCCTGTGTACAGACAATGCTGCACCACAGAATTGTGTGCTTTTAATTCAAATCCATTTAATGTATGTTAAATGGTGAGATTAATTCATGTAAAATACATGTAGACTCCTTCTGATAATGGGTGTTCTCCATGTCACATAGCCCAGTGAGGCAGATAGGCATTAGCCAGTAAATAATTCCCTGGGATTGGGACCCCCTTCCCCTGCAGAGGATCCTGACCATGGAAAGGACCTCTTTTCCACCCCACATGAGGGCTGGGATGGCATCTGCAGCCTGGTGGCCACAAGAAGGTGAGGATTGGCCTAAGAGTGACTCTAAAGACACACAGATGGACAATGGCTTTGACAGCAGTGAGAAGAAACACTTCCAGTGTCCATGGAAGTGTCCATGGCCGGATTGGACGGGGCTTGGAGCAACCTGGGGTACTGGAAGTTGTCCCTGCCCACAGCATGGGATGAGACTGGATGAAATTTAAGGTCCTTTCCAACCCAAAGCATTCCATGACTCTATGAAGACCCAACAACCTACAAAGCATCATCTGGAAGGACTCAACCAATGGCTCGAAAGCAAACATTCCTGTTTATTTTCCATGGCTTTATTCCACCGTGGGTTCCATTGCCGTGGCAGGTTTCACGTGTACCTGAAAAAACTCAAGTCCTCTCCTTACACTGTATTTTGTTTGGATACGACCCATTCTCCAATTTTAATGATAAAATGAGAGCATAACTCACATATTAGCATTTCCAGACCTGTACAGCTGCAGAATGAGTAAACAGTGGAGTAAGTAATCATTATTAATCTGCACCAGAGAAAGAGTGAGAGAGAGAGGGGAAAAAAAAAAAAAAGCACAAGATTTTGTGGTGTGCTAAACCAGAAAAATATGGTTTGCACTTCTTAAAACATCTCAAATTCTTTTTTTATCTGTGTTTTAGAGGTGACAGAGAAAAATCTATCTTTTAGCTGAACTAATCTCCAATGAATTAATATCCTTTTTCATATAAAAGTGTTTGGGGAAACTCGAAATTGTGGCATAACCTATTGATTACATTATTTGAATTAAGTTTTCGAAATCCTACAGCTGTTTGCTGTCAAGATTTAAACCTACTGTCTATTTTCAGCTGTGCACTTAATACACATTTCACCTGGTGACTCAATAACATTTTAATATAAAAGTACATGATCAGGGAACATATGTTCAGTGTTCATACGAGGCTTAATAGCGACAGAAGGGGTAACAATTAACAGCTCTGTTTTTTCTGGGTACACAGGGTCCGAGTTTAAAGTTTTTCCTGGGCTGCTTCCAAAAAATCTTTGTTCCTAGTGCCTTGACCTTTGAGGAGCTTGGAATCAATGAGCCACGTTGCCTTCCACGAGGGTGTCAAGTGCAGAATAAAAAACTGCGTCACATCATTTTTCACCGCGGCCAGATGAGGTCTGAGTGCAGGAACAAGGAACAGGAAAGCCAGAACATCTGAAAAATTGACTCTGCAAGCTGGAATGTGATTCTGCAATAAGGGGCAACTCTCCTTTGCTTTTTTTTTTTTTTTTTTTTTTTTTTTTTTTTTGCAGGAGTAGGCAGGTTGTAGACAGATCTGGGTCTCAGGCTCCCGCCCCTGGGGCCCCCGTGTCAAGGCGCGGTGATGGAGCGCCGCTCATTTCTGCAACATCTGTAACGCATCGAGCGACGTATTAATAGCTCAATATGCCAATCTGCCACTGTGCATTTTGACCTAGCGAGGACCAGGAGCATGGAAGGTCTGCGAGGCAGATGTGGGAACGGCAGCAAGGGCTGAAATTAAAGGCAGACCCCGAGTTTTTGCACGGAATTGCAGGAGCGGTAGTCCTGGAAGGGGCTAATGCTTCCAGCTCAGTTAGGAGGTTAATAGAGCTAATCTTCTGTATCACTATTATTTATAACATGTTGTTGGACTTAATGTTTATGAAGCCCAAGCTGTATAGTGCACATCCAATTATGTTTTCTTACAGCCATGGAGGGTTTTATGAAAAGGAATATTGAGTGAATGCTTTATTGCTGAAAAATATTGTATTGGTTAGAAGGGAAGTTAATCCAATAGGAGGTAAAAACAGTAACAAAGGCTACAGCAAATACGAGATGCTTTAAATTCATTGCATGACATTCTCACCCTAATTATTAGCCCACACTGGGAATAAAAACAGCACCCTCATCTTCAAGTTATTATTTTTTTTTTCCCTTTCCTCATTTTTATTGCACATTTACATAAGACTTGTATGCCTTACAAGTCTTCTTCCAGGCTGCCTTATAAGGTTTCTTTTAACCCTTTACTTCTCTTTCCCACAGCTCTGCAGGAAGACTCATTTACACCCACGGAGGCAGCGGAAGGCAGGTGACAACAGTGCAGGTGTCTGGGGCAGGGGAGGCCAAGCCACGATGGGCACAGAGGTGGCAGCAGCTTCAACAAAAGCCCAGCAGTTCAGGTGCTTATCCAGCCTCAGCTGCCAGAGCCCCTTGGGTCTGGAAAGCTGGAACAGAAAATCTTGAAGAAAAAAAAAAAATTTAAGATATCCAGTATTTCCTGTGTCTAATCGGATGGGAAATATTGCAAGAGCAAATCTTGCTCATGGTGAGGAGAACCTGCCCACACCCGGCAGCAGAAATGTCCAGTGGATGGCTGAGTAAAGTAAAATAAAAACCTCTTTGAAAAATGCCCTGGCCTGCATGAAGGACCATTGCTATGGCAGTCAGGGAGAGCAGAAAGAATGAAGTGGGGGTTTGTGGTTTGTGCTTTATGCTTAAAATGAGGAGAGTTAAAGAAAGTCTGACTGAAGGAAAAAGAGGGAAGGAAGGAAGATTAGCCAGTTAATAAAGGAGATTTATGTGAGTGACGGTGGGTAGGCAAATTGCACTGCTAAATGGGGTATGGACTTCTTTTATGTGGACAAGAGAATTTATCAATTTTCTTTTAACTCAAACTGCACCATAATCGTGTCATTGGGGCCTTGGCTGGAGGAGACACCCATCTCATGGAGAAGCAGGTCTGGAGACACCCAGCCTGGCTGGCAGAAATTTGGGAATTTTCCTGCATATGTTTCCAACAAACATTTTTGCTGCGCTGCAGTTTTGATCAAGGCTTGGGGATTTTTTTAATCTGCACCACGAGTCAAAGGTGCACGTGGGCTGCTCCAGCAACCCCTCATTTTCAATGAGCAGCTTAGGAGGACTTTGAGGGTTGAGCAAGGCTGGCTGAGATGGGATCTCAGGAGCCTGAGATCTTGGATGATGATGAAAGTTCTTGTTCCTGTCATCATTGTCAAACAGGCTGGGCAGAAAGATGCAACTACACGAAGCACGAGCAGATAGCTGGTGTCTGACCCGTGTCCAACTGGCTTCCAGGAGCCTTTCTTCCCAGCATCTGTGGGAAAGCATCTGCGTAGCCAGTGGCTGATGCATTCCCCTGGAAGGGTTTCTGGTTCGAGCTCGTGTGATGTGTGTTCCTGGTTAAAAGTGAATTTCTGAAAGCACATGGGCTGTCCCGCAGCTCTGTCTGCCGTTATTGGGTTCGGTGTTTGCAGCAGGAACTGAGCTCCTCGTGTTACAGATGATGAGTCCTGATGAGCTGCTACGGACGTGTTATCTGCATGGAGCTGAGCCGGCTCCTGCTCCAGAGCAGCATTTCCTGGAGCGGATCCAATCTAGGACAGGAGCTGCAAGAAAAGCATTTTCCTCCCCAGGCCACATCACTGCAGCTTCACATCTCTCCGAGACCTGACACAGGTGTAGCTACAGGACCAAGGTCTCAACAAAAAATCGGAGTACAGTTGTCCACAGACAGAAATAAATAATCCTCTGTGGCTGGAATTTCATTTATCATTTATGCACTCGAATTTATACTCACCTAAATCCTGTACATATGTCCTTAAATGCCTGCAGAAATCTCAGATTTCTCCTCTTCCATTAGGGATACCATCTAAAGTCTGCTTTCTATTAAAAATAACAAAAAAAAAACGTTCAGAAAAAGTGCATTCTTTCTCCATCCCTGAGCCATTTGGTGCTTCAGAGAATCATTAGAGAAGTGTGCGTTTTTCAAAGCCAAAAATATTTTTCTCTCAAAATCCCGCCCTCTTCTCCAGTGGCTCCTGGGAAAGCAGCAGAGGCAATTGCCATGGCAAGAGGAAAGTGTGGATGAGGAGCCAGAAGAGCCTCAGGTGTCTGCAAAAGGGAGAGATGGGGCCAGAAGAACCAGGGAAAGGAATTTGGGATGGCCATAGTTAAAAATGCCGTTTTCTGGTTGAATCCTTTAAATGGACAGAAGCTCATTAAGGATCACCAGCAGGAAATATAAATATTATGTTTAATTTTGAGAGAAAATTCCACGTCTATGCTTCAGATAAGGCTGGGGGTAGGATTCCAAAGGGTAGGAAGTTGGCTGACTCAGTTTGCAGCTGGATTTTGGGGTATTTAATTAACTATATTGTAAGATTTTCTTTACTCTGGCAATGGCAAAATGTGTGTTTGCACTGTTTTGATGTGAAAATATTGACTTGGAGGTTGGTGTATTTGAAATGACCAAAGCTAAAATGAACATTATGGGTCGGGTCTGAAACAAAAAGCTGAATTTAGTAATTTATCTTCTTGGGCTTAGAGAGCTGAAGTGGAATGAGAATCAGATCAAACTGAGCCATAATTTCCCATCCCAGGTTGGATGGGGCTTGGAGGAACCTGGGATAGTGGAAGGTGGCCCTGCCCCTGGAAGGGGGAGAAACTGGATGAGATTTAAAGTCCCTTCCAACCCCAAACTGAATTTTAACCTGGTATTTGAATGACTTTAAAAAGTTTATTTATAGATAATTATGAAAGAGATGGTGGAGAGGTTTAGAAAAAGATATTGGGGAAAATAAAAAGGCTCAGATACATATTCCTATTGTTATAATCCCACAGGTAGGAAATCAAAGGAAAACAATCCTGTTTGGATCATCCAGCTCTTGCTTTGGGCATTTTATCTAACCTGGAAGAGTCTGGGTCTGTTGATCAGAATAGAAAATGTTTTCTAAAAGGGAGAGTAGAAGATCTGGTTGCATCCCTGGACATTCCCAGCATTGAAAGAAAATCTGGATATTCTACCCAGAAGACTGGACAAGGAATAGTCTCAAACTACTTGTTTAGCTGGAGGACAAATATGTTTGAAATCATTAAGAGTGGGATTAGGGTATTTAGAGCTGCCCCTTTTTCCTCCTTGTCAAATCATTCAGGAAAATGTGGCCTTATTATCACAGAACTCAAACTTCATGCTGATTCTGAACTCTCTCCATTTTGAGATGCTCAATAAAACCAGCACTGCAGGGAAATGTTGTTGCACTTTAGGATTATCCAAAGGTCAAATATTCAGAATAACCTAATAGAAAAACACAGGCTTCAATTTAATGGAATAGCATTGAATAGGAGAGGAAAAATATTCTAACCTGGAAGACTTTATCATTAAAAAATTAAAAATTCTAAAAAGTAAGGGAAATGCCAAAACCTCAGAGTTTGTGCTGTTTCATAGCACTCTGTGGGCAGCACACAGGGACAAGACATATGAGGAATTCAGGAGGTCCAGTGGGCTCCCTTCAACCCCAGAAACTCTCCTTTGGTGTCTGGAGTAAATCTCTGCTTGTCTATGAGAGAACCCAACATGTAGCACTTTATTTGTTATTCAGACTGCTCCTAAATCAGACTGGCTTTTGCAAATTTTGGTTCTTTCCATGTGGCCCTTCTTTGTCTGAAATTTGCTGGGGCAGAAAACAAAGGAGGGCTCAGAATGATTTTTGGATTTGTCGGTAGATCCATCACATTCCAGACACGGCTCCACCTCATGGCACCAGGCCACGGAGAACACGATCCATTAAGGATCAGCAATGCCCGTTATGTTGGCTGTTGAGCAAAAAGATCTTGGATCCAAGAGCAGAGTAAAACACTTGGGTGTTCCAGAATAAAACAATGAATCTGAGCTGGTAAATGATGAGTTTTGAGCTATGAGGCAGTTTGGAAAGTCAGTGTCAACTGGAGATCCCACTCACGGAGGAAATGAGTTCTCTTTGGATCTGTTATAGGATGTTTGTGAAGTTCAGCTGTCTGAATAGTGCTATGTGAAGGCATTTGAAGTTTTGTCATTTTATTTATTTGGTATCGGGAAACGATGACGGAACCTGAGTGTGTAATGCAGGATCTGCCATCCCACCACAGAACCTCATATTGCTGAACCTACCCATATTATCCAACCATATTGCTAAACACATGAAACCTTTGGGGAAGATTATCTCAATTTTCACTATTTTAATAAGCAGAGATGTCAAATATCTCCATTTGCTCCTCTCCAAACCGTTGGCTTGTGAGCTGAGAACGCATTGAGAAGAGGTGGCGGATTCCTCCAGCCATGTCCATCCTCCCATGCCCGAATCCCCCTCTGGCTGCAGTCACAGGCACTGTTTGGGCAGGCCCTCGGTGTGAGCAGCCACAGGGTCCGGCCATCCCGGCCTCCCGCCGCATTCCTGCTCCGTACCGGAGGTGACCGGGCAGGGGGTCCCTGCCGGGGTTACCCTGGGCCACTCTCCCTGCTGCAAACAGGAACCTCCAGCAATGCTAAACAAATCAGGCTGCCAAGGTTTTTTTTTTCTTTTTTTTTTTTTTTTTT